>CM035439.1:118386746-118589246 GCA_020310875.1 Ceratopteris richardii | reverse complement strand
CTTTTGATGTTGGCCATGGTGCCATTGTTCGTGGACGTGGGTGTGTGTGTGTTGCTTGCACTTCTTGCAACTCCTCTTGGAAGAGCCTCTCACTTCCATGTGAGGTGGTTTGGATTGGTTACTCCCCATACTTCAACAAAATTTGGTGCCGTTGCCGGGGATAATCGCCCTTTAACCATTGGGTTTTTTCAAGCTTGCCATGCCTACGCTCGGTGGATGCACCTCACATTTGGATTGAGTTGTCGATCTGTGCGGACTTTGGTTGGCCTAGGGTACCTCGCATTTGTTATCTTTTTTTTTTTGAGTAGTTTAGTTCATTTCTTTGTTTGTTGCACAAGAACACCCCCCTAATCCCCTCCTCTCTCACTCTCTGTCACTCACTCACAGCTATACACACTCACACACACACACACTCATTGTGGCATCACTTTCCATCTCTGCCACCCCTATTTTTAGTGATTGCCTTGGGGAGGGGGATGGGTAGTACTGCTCTCTTGTCCTTCCCTCTTTTCATTTTCAAAAAAATATGTATATAACACACAAAAAGAAAAGTGTTGGTTTTGGTAAAAAGCTTTAGATCTTGAAATTCAAAATGTGCGTATGTATTTGGACCCTATTGTGAAAGAAGTGGGACTTATAGAACCCTGTGAATGCGTGGGAAGAGGGTTAATGATAGAGTAGAAATTGTTTTTCCCCAAGGTTTTTTTTTTAACAAGTTCGCAATTATGCTGTCCTCTAGTGCTGTCAGATAGGCCACGAATTCGGTGGTTGAGATTTTAATTCCCTCTTCATTTATGCGAGGCAGGCAACATGGGTTAGTGGGGGATAGGAAAACTTTACTTTCCCTCACTCTCTTAATATCATAATCATGGTTGAGCTTTTTTTTTAATAAAAGGAAGTTCGGCCTTAGCCTATTCTCCCGAACTTTAGTTAAAATAAAGAAGAAAAGTTACAAGTGAATGGGACTAGTGCCCATGGGACCCCCCAAATCTCACAATGCAGGGGAGGAGTATGGCAAGCTAGAGGGCATTACAAATGAGGCGGATAAATCTATTATCTCCCTCATGTGGGACCCATTTGGGTTTGAAATTGTTGTTTTCGAGGAGATAAATACAGTGATGTCTAAACGGTGGAGATCTCTTATCTCGGGAGATTCTTTTACCTACAAGAAACAAGGATTTCTCGATTGACCATTCCTTAGGGGTTTGGCCAAAATTGACCGCACATCGCTCCCTCCAAATCTTCCAAAGATTCTCACCTCTGATGGCATTCCACAATCTTGCTGAGCAGCCAACCACCTCGCCCAACAACGCTTGTTGCCAATTGATTTGGTTCTTAAGTCTCAATACCTGTGTCACATGATGCCAGAGAACCTGGGACTTGGGGCAATCGAAGAACAAGTGAACTAAATCTTCGATGCATCGATGGCAACGCTTGCACCATGGTGGCACACCACAAATTTTGTTAGCCCTTGCATTGAACCAGATACCTTTACGCAAGATCTACCACATGAGAATGGACTTTTTTATCTCAATTACAGGGGTGCCAAATAGACATGAACTTTAGCTCCCATCGAAGTTTGGTCCAAGAAAGGCACCACCTCTTGTTAAGAGTGTGATGAACATCCAAGTTCTCTTTGAAGTTGGGGATTCTGGCAAGTTTCTTACCATTGCTCCATTTGAGGCCCTCCAGGCAAGGAAGATCCTGACCACAGAGAAGGCAGGTAGTTGAGCGGTCCAAGCTAAACACCTGTCTTGAAGAAGCGTCCATTCCTCGAGGGTAACTCTAAGTCTCAGGTCTAAGCTTTGAACCTAATCCACTAGCTTGTCTCTTGTTTCCAGAGTTGTTTCCACTGTCTGAACCCCTTGTTCCATAGACGCTTTCCAGTTTGGAGGTTCCAAGACTCCAGCCCCCGAATGCCATTGATCGGGAACCAGACCGAGTCATTTTGTCTTATCCCAGCCACCCACTTCCACTCCTCACTGATTCTGATGAATTGTTTGGTCTTGTTCCGACTCTTCCATAATGAGCATACGAGGCTAGCGCCTTTAGGGGACACCAGGTGGGGGGAGAACAGAAGCATGAGAATCCCTACGTCCTTCCAACCTGGAAGGCCAACTAAGGTAAGGTCTTCCTTGTTTCTAAAGATCAATTTAGCCCAAGAGGACTCATTATTGCTCCAAGCCTTGATAAGCCACTTTGCCGCCAGCTTGTCAGCCAACCCAGCGATATCCAAAATTCCCAGGCCCCCTGAGTCTTTCGAGCTAATGCAAGTTTTCCATTTGATTTTGGGAATCCCCCTCCTATTGGGGTCCCCAGTCCATAGGAAGTTTCTACAGATTCTTTCCACTTTGGCCAAGTCTTTCTCCTTAGGTCTCCAACACGAGACAAAGTAAATAGTTGTAGACAACATAAATGTGTTAACAACCATAGCATGCCCTGCCAAGTTGGCTTGCATACCTTTCCAATGATTTAATTTGCTATCCATCTTGGATAGCACCCAGTTCCATCGTTGGTCCATTGAGATGTCGAATCCCATCGGAATGCCGAGGAGACGGAAGACTTGACCTCTAGGGATAACTTGACACTCCTGATCTAACAACAATTGGGGTGTAGGTCTGCTGATTGCTCTAAAAGCAGTTTTAGCATGGTTGATTTTTGAACTTGACGCCACACAAAAGGTGTCGAGGCACCTCCAGAACACCTCAATGTTGTTCATATCGTTATGCACAAAGGAATTCATGTCCTCGGCAAAGAGACTCACAATCATTTGGCCTTGATTCAGAGGTAGGGAAAGACCCTTGAGATGTCCGTGTCCATGTGATGCTTTAATAGGCGACTGAGTCCATTGGAGGCAATAGCGAAGATTAAAGGAGCCAGAGGGTAGCCTTGCCTAATTGATCTGTTTAAACGTATGGGCTTAGAGAGCTTACCATTGATATTTATTCTAGTTGAAGCGTTTCCGAGAAGAGTGGAAACCATCTTCATGAACTTTTGGCTACAACCAAGGTCTTTCAATGATTGAAGAATAAAGTCCCATTCCAATCTGTCATACGCTTTGTCGAAGTCAATCTTAATGAATACCAGATCTTGTGCAGACTCATCAGCAAACGCAAGGCCTTCCCAAATATCGACAATTGCTTCAAGTATAGATCTACCTTTGATAAAACCTTTCTGGTCCTCACAAAGCCATGAATTTAAATGACAAGAGATTCTTTTGGCGATAACTTTTGCAATTATCTTGTATCCCGTTTGGAGCATTGTAATCGGTCGCCAGTTTTCAATTTTGTTCTTATCTCCCCTTTTGTGGATTAACTTGATGACTCCATTATTAAGACACTCAGGGAGGGCGCCGAAGGAGAGAGACTCTTGCCATACCAGACATAGTGGGGTGGCCACGACATGCTTGAAGGACTTGAAAAACTCATTGGTGAGGCCATCAGGACGCGGACTTTTCCCATTGGGAAGTGCATCAATAACGTCGATAATTTCATTCTCGGAAATGTTAGCATCCAGCAGAGAAATCATGTTCTGTGGGACTCTAGCTTGAGCAACCCTTGAGATGGTTGCCATTGATTCACGCCTGTGGGGGAAAGAGGAGCCGAGACCCCAAGAAGATGGTTAAAGTGGTCGACGATGATCGATCTATTCTCAGCTTCCGTGCTACATTCGGTTCCATTGTTATCGATCAAGAAGGGGATGGATTCCCTATCTTGTTTTCTTTTGAGGATTTTACACATCTCTTTCGATGGTTTGTCGGCCTTCCCTGCCCACCAATCTTTGAAGAATATTTGAAGATTTTTCCTTTGAACCTCCTCCTCTAATCTTAGTCTTCCCCTGATTTTCAAAAAACATTGTTGGCATTGTAAGTTACCTTTGTTCACCTCTTCTTCAATCCGTGAGAGCCTCCGGTACACAGTTTCTCTCGTTTTTTTCCGTATATCTCTTATAGCCTTCTGAGTCCTTATCAGAATTTTTCGCGTCCTTTCCACCACGCTTGTCCAGCACTTACCAAGTTCATTACAGTTGGCAAAGGCTTCCGTCCACACTACAGAAATTTCAGTGTTGAGAATATGAGAGTGCATCTCCCTTTTGTATCTTGGAGTCACTCCATCTCCATTTCATTTCCATGACATTTCCTTGTATTTCCTTTGTATTTGGGTACCTTGCCATTTTCTTCTACCAATTGTATTCATTCTCCTTTCAGGGGAATTATCCCACATGAGATGTATTTTGGAGAGCCCCTCACAAATCTATATAAGGAGGGCCTCTCCGCCATTTGTATTTGGTTAGAAGCTTGAGGAGCCTACTCCATGCTCTTGGCAAGCTCATTTCTAATCCACATGAGTTTACCCATTTCAGGGTCTACTCATTTTGTGTCTCACACATTCTTTGTTTTGTGAGAGTACTTTACTTCTCATTTTGCTTCCGCGTGCGTACTCTCTACATGGTATTAGAGCGCTAGGTGGAGGTCTTGGTGGTGCGTTTGGCGGTGATTTTGGTGGTGGTGGTGCTTGAGTTTGGTGGTGTTGCTCTCCACTCATCTTGTAGAAGCGTTTTGACTTCACATTACTCTTTGAGGCTTCATTTTGCCCATTTTCCCACCCTCCCACCCATTATCTTCATCGATTTGTTCACCTTTTACCCCATTTTCCCTCCTGCCTGGTCTTTTGGCAGTATTTTGTGGTCCTTTACGAGGTCATTTTTGTACATTTGGATCTTGCATCTCGTCTGCAGAGTGTTTATAAACACTTTGGGTGCATTTCACTTTCACTTTATTTCACTCACTTTATTTTCGATTACCTTTGCAACGTAACACACAATCGAAGATGCTCATAGGAGGAGTGATTATTTGCAATCGACGATGCTCATAGATGGAAGCATGTAATGTATGTTCCACCATAGATGCTCATATGTCACTGCTAGTTGAGTATATTCGATCACATGCATGCATCATAAGAGTGTATGGCTTGCGGTAATCTAACGCGTACATGGTGATATCCATGGATCATCTATATTGATCTACATCGACACCGTCAAGTGATATCAGCACCTAAAGTACAGAGTGTTCATGCACACACTGCTACAGGCAGATTAAATCTCTGATTTATAGAAATCAATTAGAGACAGAGCATATCCTGTACAGTGTCCGCCTTCTACCTCCTCCCACGAGTCCAAATACCCGATCTTGCCATCATAGATAGATATAGGCCTCTCCTCGGTGACTAACTACACCATCGGAACCACAGAGAGTTCATGTAGCACCAGCTCTGTGTGCCTCATAGTGAGAGGGCCTATGGCAAAGAGAAGAACATAGAGAGGGAGGAGGAATGCATTGCTGCGAGTTCAGAGAAGGCCACACACATCTAATGCACCATTGTTCTTGAGTGTGCCAACATACTCAGACCACGAGAATGCAAGGAGAAAGAACGCCTGACTTAGAAGGGAGGCCTCTCCAGATTGGCTCAGAGAAAGCGAGAGAAAGTCATAATTCTTGCCATGTTAGACTACTCTCTGATGCCTTATTCTCATCACAGCATTAGGCTTCAGACGACACAACGAAGGAGCTCATCTACGCACGTGAGAGAGAGAGAGAGAGAAAGAGAGAGAGAAGGATTGCAGATAAAACCGGATGCCAATTCTCCGAGCAAGAGAGAGAATGCAAGACAAGCTCTGCTGCACAATGTTCTCTGATGCAAGAGACAGGAGGGCAAACTTTGTTGCGTTGTGTTCCCTGATGCAAGCGATCGAGTACGAACTGTTCTCTCTAGCGAAAGTAAAATAGGAGAAGTATGCACTATTCCCGAGCTTGAGTAGAGGCTAATCGATGCTTTCTGGCCTATCTTCTGTAATGGATCTGGCGCAACGCGCTGGCAACTTGGCAAGCAAGTAACTCACTTTTTGTTGAGGACATCAGTGATGATGTCAGAACAACGAGAAACTATCATGAGTTCTTCACCTGTTATAGCAGTCCTCTGGCGGCAGGAATGCTTCTCTGACTCAATCTTGAATGAGCTCGACGTGAATCTGATGGCAACTCAGCTAAGGTTATTCTAGCCCTTTCAATATGCATCAGATCGGATCTGCTTGCAATCAGACCTCCTGACTCCTGACTCCTCCTGATTATCCTGAGAGATCTGCCCACTTTAATTTTGTTCTTCTATGAAGCATGCCATCTGCCCAAAGGAATCGGGACTCCATCTGCGCAACATTCACCAATAGTATCCAGTTTGCTATATTTGTTTAAAATCACAAACGTTTTTTGTCGCTTGTCATACTTTGAATCAAATTGTTCCTTGAAGATTTATATCAACCAATCTTCACACTCTCACTTTGGCATAAGGCATTGCTACGCACACATTTGAAGTATTTTCTTGACTTTATTCAAAACGTACCACATGAATTAGTTCCTCTCACTCGTTGGCATTATCTACCCAACAACCTCTCACTACACACATACCAACGCTAAACGAGTCTAGTATAAGCTTAATTGTGGTGGGTCCCAACCTTCTCATAAGTATCCCATTTGGCACTTAGTGCTTTTGCTTTGTAACATCAAAAAGAGGAATCTTGTGTGTGTGTACACTTGTGGGTTGGAGGCTACTCTAAGCCCATCCACAAGCTCTCTCAAAGTTTTCAAGCCTACTCTAAGGCTAGTGTGGTGTCCAATGGGCTACTCTAAGCCCTCCTCTCGCATCGACTTATCTTGGTGCTATACAAGTGCAAGGCTACTCTAAGCCCCCCCTCCCCAAGAATTTTTAAGTGTGGTGTCCAGTTGTTCATTTCAAGCTTTGCAATTATTTTGAAGCAGTACAGACAACAGTACACATTCAGAATAGAGGTTTTTCAGATGTTTTGAAGACCCAAACACCATTTGAGGCTTACTTTCAAAAGAATCCAAGTGTAAGCTATTTCTGCGTCTTTGGTAGTGATGCCTATGTCCAAGGCCATGATGATGATCGGCCTAAGCCGTACATTTTCATCCGGTACAATGAGCGACAAAAGACATACAAACTCTACGACCCAAAGAGTCACTCCGTTACAATAACCAAAGACTGCACCTTTGATGAATACTCTAAGTATTCATCCCTTTTGGATCCTCCCATTTCCGCTTCAGAGGGGGATCATTCCAGTTTTGAATAGTCACACTATGTGGAGCATGCTCTCTTTGTCCATGACTTTCCCGATCATGATACAGTTTTGGAGCATGAGGAATCAGAGATATCATCTCAGCTTATACCTCAGATGGATATACCTATCATATCATCGAAGGTTTATATTTCACCTCAGCTTCAGTTGGGCATTACTCGAGGATCAGTGACTTGTCATTTTCCATTCCTATCTTCTAGAGTCCACTTACCTCGTCTACCGCAGCATTTTGAGCATGTACCTTTCCATTCATGGAGTCCAACATCTTTTCAGCTACCACATGATACTCCAACATCTATATGGATTCATCCCTCAGTTGGATCATCTTTTGAGCCAGCTTATTTCCGAGGGGGCTACCATGGTTCTACCGATACACAGCAGGACTTTCTACAATCCATGGAGGCTTACAGCATACAGATGTACTACCATGTGACAATGATTTTATGCTTCATGCTTTATGTTTCACTCTTGCAGGACCTACTTCTTGGCAATACACATAGTGTGGTGGACATTTTCAAAGCTTTGAAGGTTCCTATGTACCACATGGATTCATCCTATCTCTCGCACATGGAGGTGATCTCGCCCAGTGAGATCTTGTTTGGTTCTTGTACCTTGTTGGTGGCATACCTCTGGAGCATCCGCTTGATCCATCTGGTGGACATATTATGGGGTACCTAGCGATCCCCCATGATCGATACCACTTCGAGGATATGGATTCCCAGATGTCGACTTCCTGGTGCTCGTGTTGTTGCTGATACATTCTTGGTGGACCTTTCTCACATACCCTAGCAGCCTCCATACACTACAAAATGGAGTTGTAGAGGGGGTGTTGAGAATAGGAGACTGCATCTCCCTTTTGTGTCTTGGAGTCACTCCATTTCCATTACATTTCCTTGTATTTCCTTTGTATTTGGGTACCTTGCCATTTGCTTCTACCAGTTGTATTCATTCTCCTTTCAGGGGAATTATCCTACATGAGATGTATTTTGGAGAGCCCCTCACAGATCTATATAAGGAGGGCCTCTCCCCCATTTGTATTTGGTTAGAAGCTTGAGGAGCCTACTCCATGCTCTTGGCAAGCTCATTTCTAATCCACATGAGTTTACCCATTTCATGGTCTACTCATTTTGTGTCTCACACATTCTTTGTTTTGTGAGAGTACTTTACTTTTCATTTTGCTTCCGCGTGTGTACTCTCTACAGACAGAGGGGAGGGAAAACGACGTCTGACAAGCATGAAACCAAGGAGTTTTTTGGAGCATGGGACTCGGTTTGAAAGATAGAGTAATCGGGTAGTGGTCCGAGATAGTCAGGTCCATGTGTTGGAAAATCGAAGGAATACCCCACTGGAGGATGGTATTTTGGTCGATGTAACATCTATCAAGTCTTGCTTTCCTCAAAGAGTCCCCCAATTGGAGATTTGACCATGAGAACCCCTTCTTGTCTTTCACCTCGACCAGGTCGAGATGGAGCTTGATTTTATCCCATATCTCCTTCTCCTGGCCTCAATAATTTTTCTCTTATTATTCCACCAGTCCTCAGGAAACTCAACCATGTTGAAGTCTCCACAAATCAGAACATTGTGTGAGAGGAAGTCGAGGGAAGCCCAAGTATCAATTCTATCCGCCTCTCCATTAGGGGCATAAATTGAGACCACAGTGAACTGAGTAGGGAACCCGATAGAGGTAGCAATCCAACGATGATTCCGACCTTCAAAAGTCAAGGTCACACTGCCAGACAAGGAGTGATTAATACCAATCGCAGCAACCCCCACCCCCCTAGGGTGTGAAGTGGAGAACCAAAGGTGGCTCGAAGAAATGCATTTAAGCCATTTCTGGAGATCCTCTCCGTCGATTTTAATCTCTTGTAAGAAGATAAAGTCGGGGTTGAGGCACTTGTCTTTGAACCACTGGCCGAGAATCGCCGCTCTTGACGGGTCAGACAAACCTCTGGCATTTAGTGATGTGAATTTCATTATTGATGGTTGCCCTCTTTGAGGGGAGGGACCCGATTTTTTTTCTTCTTGTGGACTTCTTTTTTCCTCCCATCTTCTTGACTTAAGATCCTACTCTTAAGGGGGCTCTTCCAAGGCATGCTCGATGGTTGTTTTCCTTTAAGCTTTGGCTTTTGTTGCGGTAAGGTTGGAAAGCAAACCGGAAGGGTAGGACCAAGGAAGGAACTTTCACTATCTGGGTTGTCTTCATTGCTAGTAGTGAAGCCTTCCTCTTTACTCGTGGTATAACCTTCTTGGTTGTCTTCTTTGCTGGTAGAGCACCCAAGGGAATTATCAGTGGGGTCATCTTCATAATGGTTATCCCCTGGGAAGTTGAACTCATTAATCTCCTTTTCTAGGTTACAATACATGTTATTCGAAGGAGCAATTGTCGTAGCATTCTTTGCTGTTGATCTTCGAGGGCTAACTTTCCTCCTGCCTCTTACTTCAGTGAATCCTTATGAATCCGTCTCAGCAACGCGAGTTCCCTCTACTTCCTCCATCGGAGGGGGATGACCCCGAGTATCAACTTGAGGGAGAGGGTCCAGGTTCCCATCTGGTTTAAGCTTGTTAATTTTCTTCAAGGGGAAATCTTTGATCCTATGACCTTGTTGCCCGCAACAGAAGCACGCGTTTGGCAGATTCTTGTAAGTAATCTCCTGTGTCCAAATTTTACCATCTCCACAGTTTATGGAGATTTTCGAGGGAACGACCTGGTTCATGCCAGTTTCAACACAGATTTTTGGGTGCCATCTTGCATTGAAAGAATGTTGAGCTCCATCATAGATTAACCCCCCAACATCCTCTCTAGAGGCCATCGGGTGACTGATCGGTGACACTATTTCTCGAAGAAATCCATACAGAAAGTATGGCAGATTGGGAAGCTCCACCCAAAGCGGGTATCAAAGAGGCTTTGACATGTTCGGAACAAAGTCTGGGGTCCACTTAAATAGGCAAAAGGTGGACCTGCCCACTTGCCAGGAACCGGCTTGCAGGGCCTGGAAGGCCATCTCTTCATTCTCAAACACAAGAAGCAAGTCATTCGCTGGCAGGAATTGACATTTGCGCACAATTAGGCCATGAGGGAACCACTCCTTGCACAGCCAACTTCTCACACTTTCTAGAGGGAGCCTAGGGCCAAATACTTGTCCGATTAGACAAGTTTTCCTCAATTCTTCTTGCTTTGCTTCCACAGACTCTTTACACAAAGAAACCATCGGAGGTTCGGCTTTCGATGGGATGGAATCCATTCCGAGGGGGCACTGGGACTCTGGGGGGCCCACGTTGCTCAAGACCATCGAGGGGATAACGGTCGACATTAGAGAGTAAGGTCTTGAAGATAAAAGAGAAAAAAAGGAGATAAATGCTTTCTCTTCAAAATAAAAAAAGAGCCCCCATTAGATAAGAATAAGCGAGAAAACCCGCAAGTTGACTTGCTTTAGGTAGCAGTACTAGTTGAAAATTTGAGTAACCAAATCAAACAAAAAGCCAGGTTCGACGATCGGGCCCAAACAAGTACACAGAGGCACGTGTATGGAAAAGCGGAAGCTACCTCAAACTAGAAAGACTGCGATGGAGGCTGGTGTGACGATAGTCAGGACTCACCCAGTGATGGACGGTGATAGAGACCCGTAAAGCCCACGCAAAAAACACAAGTGATTCAATGAAGGATACGATTAATGTTGGGGAGAGGCGACGACACAAATCGCGAGATAAGATCAATCGGGGACCCCGGCGATAACCTCGAGAAAGCTAACACAACATACACCCACGAAAGACCCAGCCACTATCGCAACACACCACCAAGACGCTGTCGTGACACACAAGATTCGTGAGAGGAACAGTGTACTTGTGTCTGTCGCGGGATATACGATAGATAGGAGCTGTGTGGCCACTTTTATTTTATTTTTTTGTGGGAATGAGTCTGGACACAATCCCTTTGCACAGGTTAGTCATACACCCAAAACCAATTATAGCCATCTTAGAACCTGCAATGTTTGTTCATAACCCAAACTACAAGGCAATGAAATTAACATGAACTTAATTCAACTCTTTCTCATAGCTTTCGTAGATCTCTGCCCTAGTCACAGATGAGGAAACTATGGAGCTTCTTGTTCTCATGAATTGTAGCCTACATAGTCCCTTTGCGTACTCAACTCCTAGCAACCCAGCTTCTAGATTCATGGGACTTTACACATGTGTGCCTTTGCCAGTCCAATGAGGGATCAATACTTGACACAAACCCAAGCATACCATACTTCTACAATGCATACTTGTGATACATAAGCAGGGACCCTAGAAAGTTTATTTCGGATAGCAAACCTCAAAATGATGAAAACTCCGTCATGTGTGGTCCCTCAGTTCTTCAATCATAGGCACTGAGAGTGATGAACGCCTTTAATCGAGAGTTCCATCCTCAAGTGTCTCCCTCTTCCAACTTCTCAGTCAGAGATGAAGGGCCAGTGATGTAGGGAGGCAAGCTCCAACTTTTGCAAGTAAACAGCAACATTAATTGTGACAAGCATAAATTGTGACAATGCATAAGACTTCCTAAAAAACAACACATCATAGCTTAATAAGGCCGTTTTGAGCCAAGTTTTCATCGACAATAATCAAGTATTTTAAGAGATTAATCACAAAACCACACCAATCATCAATTTGCAATAAGAATCAAGAAGTTTTAGATAATTAATCATCTTTACTCATATTCATCATAAGAAACGAGAGAATACAAGGGATCCCAAAGGGTCGGCACCCCAAAAAGTGTGAGAAATCATGCATAACCAATTCTTAGTCCCCCGCAAAAACAGGGCGTACAAATTTATCATAAAAGTGCATAGGGAGAGTAGTCTTCTGCACATGCATTGTTGCAACGAGGGATCACTGTATGTGGTGTAAGGCCGTCACCTTGCCTCGAAAGAAGACCACTGACAGAGAGCTGACACTTTTGAGCATGGCGAGTATAAGGGAATCCACAAATCAGCACCATGTGGTAAGGAGAGGTCGCCATTTGAAGACCAATTATTTGCACCAGTGCCCCCTAAATATGTATTGCCCCATACTTGGGTAGAGAATTCCCTATTGTCCAATAAAACTTTCAACCCGAATGAACAAGATCCAATTGAGAGGTGGTTTGGTCGAACATTGTGGCATTAAGTGGTGACAAAGGAACAGAATGATGGATGGGGTGGGAGCTCAAATCGAGGCTACAATGTGGTATGTAATATAGCAAGAAATTGAGGGCCACAATGAAAAAGGACCACCACCAAGTCCATCTACAACTTCACTGCAATGTAACAATGAGAGAATACAACCACCAATATCCATCCCTCACAACAGACGACAGAGGAGCCAAATATTATCGAGACCCGACAGTAGAGAAGCATGCTAAGGAGCAATCGCTCTCAACGATGATAGCTGAGTAGGATCTTCTATGGAGAAATAATCATGGAGAGCAAATAGAGTGGTGCTGTGTATACATCAAATAGGTGGGAGCATGCAAATGAGCTCAACCTACACAGTAGCTTCTCAGGTCACAGTATTCACGGAGCTGTTATGCTCAACTCAACAATGGTAGGGAACAAGAAGCTCAGCTTGCCATCGCCTAGAGCCAAGTGGAAGCATGGGGGCCAAATGACGCTCAACTCTTAGAATACCTTCAGAAAAATCCGATCAAGGGAAGCCCAGTGCACGAACAAGGGAAGCCTGGTGGAACTTAACCCTGGGAGCAGAAGGAGAAGGGGGAGCTTGCACACAGCTCAACCCCATGCGTTGAATGCAAGACGGGGGAGCCAAGGGAAGCTCAACCACGATTCACTGCGAGAGAAGCAACGCGTTCTTTCTGGGAGACTCGAAGTGCTGTTCACTGAACACTGAACCCCCGTCCATCTATCGCACCGCTCAAACAGAGGCCTTTGTCGTTGTTCTCCGAAACCCTGCTGTGTCTTTTGTGACTTCGTCTATTGCACAAGGTAGTCCAGTCTTTCCTCTAATCAGACGATAGACACGAGTTCCGTAAGCATCAGTCAATTGTCTATCGCACGACAGACTCGAGGTTCATAAGCATCAGTCTATCATCTATTGCACGACAAACACAAAGCACCTATCTATCGCCTATCGCACGATAGACACAAGTTCCTCATGCCTCAAAATCTTCAACTTATATATAACTCATACATATGAGTCAAAACATACAGGTTGTCTTCAAAATCTGCTGCTTTTCTTTCTCTCAATGCAATTGTTTGTCAAGTCTACCAAACCATGACCAAGTATAATGCAAAACAAGAAACTGCTTCTTCTTTAAACTAGCTTCACACAAGATGTTCTCATAGAATGTAGAGGATAAAATAGGAGAATTATAAACTGATGCTCCCCACATTTGTCTTCTTAGATGAGCTTTCTTGCCATGAAAGACATCTATCAAAACTGTCCAGAAAAACCTCTAGATACCTATTTTGATGTAGTTAATGCTTTAACTTTCAAAGAATGAAAGTGTATAAAAGCACTCCTTGAATCCTTCAAATCTCTTCATAATTGCTCTTCTAAGATATGACTTGTAAGTGATAATCTGATAGTAGGAACTAATACCTGTGATTTGATGGTGATCTGATTTCTTCATCTTCTCCAAACCATTGTTCTTCCTTGAATTTGAAGTAGCCTTCTCTTCATCAAGTCTTCAGACAATACTTTCTGTAAAGTATTTTCATACTCTTCCAAAAGTATTCAATTGCTAACAGATCATCAACTTCATACTCCACATTGATGAATAAACATGTGACAGAATTTTCGAATTCCCAAATCTTTACTCATCTATTCCTTGAAAAGCACAATAAAAAACAAGTTCGCAAACTTATGATCGCTATGGAAATTTTCTTCAAAATGCCATCGCTAATCGTTGCCCAAAATCTATGCAAAGCCGTCTGCAAAAATTGTGCTTTTTAAGAGTTAATCCATCGTGTTCGCTGTTTTGTAGCTGATGGGACTCGAACCCGCATGGGGGCTTTGGGAGGACAATGACTTAGCCATGGCGCTGGGTGCTTTTAGTTATATAGAAGCTACAAAAGATCTCTGCAAGTCCTATATACTCTGAACAAATATTGACCAATGGGACATTGAATCATTGTTTTCCAACAATGTGCACAATATTCGATAAGGAAAGATGAGATGCCGTTGAGGCAAATTATGGGAGGACGCGCATCTTCGAAGTGGGGTATAGACTTTCTAGGTCCTATTAGCAGTCTAACTAGAAACTCCCATGCAGAGTACATTATCATAGCCATAGACTACCTTAGAAAGTGGGTAGAAGTCAAAGTCATGACAAAAAATGATGCTCAAACGACAGCTAAGTTCTTATTTGAGAATGTGTTCACCATATACGGGTTGCCAATAGAGTTAATAAGTGATAGAGGCACGCACTTCTTGAACATAAGAAGTCTCTCCCCTATCATCCACAGGTTAACGGACAAGCAAAGAGTACGAATAAGATCCTATGTAATGTATTGGCAAAGCTCATAAATAATAAATGCTCTGATTGGGGTAGACAACTTCATCATGTTGTTTGGGATTATCAAGTTGCCTACAAAATATTACTAAATGTCACCCCATTTCAGATTGTCTTCAGATAGAATGTTGTGTTACCATTAGATTTCTTGATTTCGCCCTTAAAAGTAGCACAAGAGCACAAGTGGAATGGATATGAGTTGTCCTCTAAAACCTTTCATCTAGAATGCCTAGGTGAAACAAGGTTACGAGTAGTAGCAGGCATCTACACTGCAAAGAAAAGACAAAAGGCATACTTTGATGTATGCATTAAAGATAAAGGATTGAAAGAGGGAGACCTAGTGTTGGTTTATACACTGAAGCAACATGCCTCCAAATTGGAAAAACGAGGATATGGACCCATTATCATTACTAGAATTTCCACTAGTGGTGCAGTTCAATTGGCCACTCTAGAAAGTGATATCTTGCCTAACTATATTAGTGGATGCCAAGTCAAGCTATATCAAGAACATTTTACAGGGGATATGCTAAGAAGACTCAACACTGCTAAGAAACGAAAAGAAGAAGAGTTAAAGGTTAGAGAAGAAGCACATGCAAAGGCTAGAGAGCACATTAGATGAAATAAGTTAAGGTGACTAGGCCTAGATGTCAATCCTAAAGCCCCAAGATATCACATGGCCATGTGCCAAACATTGAGTGTACTTGCTTCTCAAATAATTGGTCCCTTTGTGACCATAGAGGTAGGACGAGTGTTACCGTTAGTGTCCATGTGAAAGGCCAAATGGCCACCAGACACTTCTTTGTGTATGTTCTTTAATAAAACATATAGTGGGTTGGTCAGTCACAGACTGTAAATTCGACCGCATTTGTAAGACCTAAGAAGTCTGTCTTCATGCTCCCTGTGTACTATGTTCTCTCTGTATTCTGCAGCCTCTGTGTGGAGTACAGTGTGCGGCCTTAGGAGCTCGGTTTTCTACTCCGAGGATATCATCATAGAGCTCTCAAGTAGGAGAGTGCACTGTGCATCGAATCACTTCATTGATATCAAAGCAGTTTGATGGAAAAGCTTTTTTACTTTTGTGGGAGCAAAGCGAGCACCCCCTTCCCCCGGCTTTCTCCAAGTCTTACGACTAAGGTGGCGATCAAGGCATAGACCTTGGCATACCTTGTCATCCAAGTCACCGAAGTCACCATTGATGCCATTGGCTACACATGAGGGAGGACCTCAATGATCAAGAAAGATAGAGGTTCCCAGTACTTCCTTGGGAGGTCACCCATCCCAGTACTCTTCTCCCTAGAGCTCACTTAACCATGGCAATCTCTTGCCACTAAGCTACACTCTTGTGGTGTCTGAGGAAGGGGATAGACTAAGTTTAACATTATCTTGAACATGTTTTGGTCCCTCAAAGCTTCATTCTTTGCTTTCAAAGCGTGTTTTTGAAGCATTTTTTGGGGTGTCTTTTTGGAGCCATTTTGGAGTACTTTTGCACAGATTTCTCTTCACACAAGTCCAAGAACATCAAGAAGAGTGTTCTTTGTACTTCTTTGACAATAAATATCAACCTTTGGGGCTATGTTTTCATCCACACTTGTAAAACTACAGGTTCCTATTTTCCCGTTTTGGTGGGAGTAGCCACTACAAATTTGTGTAGGTTTTTGAGCCTAAAACATCAAAGTTGATAGACACTTGCAGGTGTTGTAGGCTAGTTTTTGGGTTGTGCATTCAACCTTTTAGTGTCATTATACTGCATATATTGAGCACATACACACCATGCATGCTTTTGTGGATATTGCTTATGTACGTCCATGTGGTCATTGATATAGTTGTTATGTTTTTTGCATAAAGCCTTTTACGTTTGATAAGGAGGATTGTGGTGAGGTTTTCTTATCTAGGAGACACCCAAATTTTGGGGTCTCTTTGGTGATGCAGGTGGAAGACTTACCCAGCGTCGCCATAGGAGATGTATGATAGTTGTTCATAGGTGCTCGATAAGTCTAGTTGGGTTCTATTGGGTAACCGACTATATGCAGTGGAGTCAGTGATTCACTATGCAGGTAAACATATCAGTACTTGCAGCTTTATAATATTTTGACACTAATCATATGCTCATTTTGTAGAGGATACTCTACCAAAAATTTTTCCAGATTTTTGGTTTTGTCAACTACACATTGGTCGATTTACTCCTTGATACAATTATTTGTTGGTGTTTGGACTCTTCTAGCTCCATTATCATTCTATTTAGTTCTCTACCATCATGGCATCAGAGGTCACAGGCACAACTGGCGGATCAGGGTCTAGTGCGAGTGTTCCAAGGAGGAGCTATAACTTGTAGGGCAAAGACCATTTTGAGATCCAAAAATTTGATGGCACAAACTTTGCTCTATGGAAGAATCAGATTAAAGATGTGCTGATTCAAAGGAGGCAATGGAAGCCAGTAAATGGGATTTCAAAGAAGCTTGCTGACATGGATGAACATGATTGGGATGAGTTAGATGAAATGGCCAAGTCTACCATTTTCTTGCACCTTGCAGATAATGTTTACTTTAGAGTATTAGACTTAAAGTGTATCCAATGAGAAAATTATATTACCTTCGCATGAAGGACACAAATAGTGTTGCTGCTAATCTAAGTGAGTTTGATGCTATATTCTCCAAGTTACAGGCTCAAAAGATGGATATGGATAATGAAATGAAAGCAGTATTATTGTTATGCACCCTGCCATCATTATGGGATACGTTTTGCATAGCTATTGGCAATAGTGCACCTAGTGGTAAACTTGTCTATGATGACATATGTGGAGCACTCTTGAGTGAGGAGATTCGTAGAAAATCTATGGTTGGCACTCAGAGTGGAGATGCATATAATGTTCGTGATTCTTACCAAGGAAAAAATCAACAATGTGGCAAGAACAAGAACAAGGAAAAGAATGGTCAACGGAATAAGAGTAGAAGTAAATCAAGGAAGAGGGATATTGAATGACATTATTGTCATAAGAAAGGACATATGAAGAAAGCTTGTTATGCATTAAAGAATGCTAAGGGTAAAGGACAAAATGTTGATGGGCATGTTAAACACTTACCTACACCATCTACTTCGACTATGAAGATTGAAGAAATTAATGCTATTTTTGATGATGCTGATGTGTTGAGACTTGATAGTATTGTGCCAATTGAGGCTCTTATGGTTGATTCTCTTTCCCACATGTGGCTACTAGATTTTGGTGCTTCTTTACATGTGACACCACACAAAGAATGGTTCTTTAATTATGCAACAAAGTCTCTTGGTACCGTGAGTCTTGGTGACTCTTACGAGTGTGATGTGGGGATTGGAGATGTGGTTGTGTAGTTCAGTGATGGTTCAAAATTTATTATGCATGATGTATGCCATGTACCTCAGTTATCATGCAGTTTGATGTCGGTTAATCAACTTGATGAAATTGGTTACAAGGTGGCCTTCTATGCTCAGTCCTTTCATATATCAAAGGGCAATATGGTTATTGCAAAATGAAGCAAAGTTGGCTCACTTTATCCTTTATTTGTGTCATAGAAACAATGCTTGTTAGCTATTATTGAAGAGCTTATGGTTTATATTTGGCATGGTTGTTTGGACCATATATCTCATAGTGGAATGGAAAATCTTTCTCATTCAGGCTACTTACCTGTGTTATCTTTCTTTGATTTTTCATTTTGTGAGCATTGTCAATATGGAAAGCAAACCAAAAATGTGCATAAAACACGCATTGACTCTTCAATTCAGCCCTTAGATCTCATTCATACAGATGTGTGTGGTCCTATGCCCACTACGTCCTTAGGTGGTTCTCTTTACTTTGTCACCTTCATAGGTGATGCCACTAGAAAAGTCTGGGTATATCCTATCAAATCGAAGGATGAGGTATTCCCTACTTTCAAAAAATGGCTTGCTTCAGATGATATGGAAAAAGGAACTAAGCTCAAGGCTTTACGTTCAGATAATGTGGGTGAGTATACCTCACATGAATTCAGCCTTTTCTATCAGTCTAGAGGGATTCGTAGAGAGTTTACAGCTCCTTATACCCCAATACAGAATGGTGTAGTTGAAAGGATGAATAGAACTATTCAAGATAGAGTAGTTTCTATGTTGCATCATGCAAACCTCTCACAAGGCTTTTGGGTAGAAGTAGTATTGATTGTAGTTCATGTGATTAACCTTTCACCTAGTAATGCCAAAGGTCTCATAGTGGCACAAGCATTATGGATAGGGAAGCCACCATATTATGATCATCTTCGATTTTTTGGGTATGAAGCATATGTTCATATGCCCAAGAATCTTAGACAAAAGTTGAACCATAAGTCAAAGAAATGCATTTTTCTTGGATATGGTCGAGAAGGACAATTTGGATACCGTTTGTGGGATCCTGAAACACGGTCATTGATTAGAAGTAGTGATGTCATTTTCAATGAGTCTAAGATGCATAAATAGCCCATTAAGGAGGTTGAAGTGAGAACAGTGGTTCTTTAGGATACTATTTCTCCAGTTAGCATGCATAAAAATGTTGCACATAGGGATGTTCAAAAGAATGTCCAATCAGATCAATCTACACATGTTCCTATTTAGGAACCATAGAGATGCTCTACACGTCTCACATCTACCTGATAGATATGTTCCAAGTTTAGATTTTGTTATGCTTACAAATGCCAGTGATCCTTCTTGTTACAAAGAAGCTATGCAAACAGAGGATCATGTCAAGTGGGAGTGTGCCATGAAGAGTGAGTTGGATTCTATTCACAAGAATGGTACTTGGGATTTAGTACCTTTGCCAAATGGAAGGAAAGCTTTACCATGTAAATGGGTATATAAGCTGAAATTCACATCATATAGTGCTTCTCCAAAATATAAAGCATGAATTGTTACAAAGGGTTTTAAGCAACAACATGGTGTTGATTTTGAGGAAATCTTCTCTCCAATGGCAAGATGACTACCCCGTGCATGTTGCTTGGATTCATTGCAAGGGAGGACTTAGAGCTAGTACAAATGGATGCAAAAACTGCTTTCTTGCATGGAGATCTTACAGATGAGATCTATATGGAACAACCAGAGGGTTATGTAGTTCTTGGCAAGGAAAGTCTAGTTTGTAAGCTCAAGAAGAGCTTGTATGGACTTAAATAGTCCCCTAGAAAATGGTACCAAAAGTTTGATGCTTTTATGAAGTCTCAAGACTATTCTTGAAGCAATGAGGATCATTGCCTCTACACAAAGAGATGCTCAGATGGCAGCTTAATATGCTTGATACTTTATGTCGATGATATGTTGATTGCTGGGAAGATGACTTATCAATTCTCAAAAAGAAGGTGAAGGATTTGGGGGATGCCAAACATATTTTTGGCATGCACATTACTCATGATAGGAGTAAAAGATGCATATACTTGTCTCAAAGTGAGTACATATCCAAATTACTTCAGAGGTTTAGTATGCAAGGTGGAAAGACATTGAGTACACCTTTACCCACATATGTGAAATTGAGCAAGGATGATTGCCCCAAAATAGATGAGGAAAAGGAATTCAATAACAAAATTCCCTATTAGCCTGTTGTACTATATATGTAGGTCAGTCGCCATACAAAATTCAATGAGAAAACTCTGCACAAGTAGGCATTTTTGTAGATCTACTTTCTTGTGTGTATCAGATGTCTCATCAGAGACATACCTCTCTTCAAACTTTCATATCTCAGTCATTATGAGGCCTTTTGAATCAGAGGAGTTTCCTTAGCTCTCACATTTTCTATGTATATCAAAGTTTCTCATAGATCTTTGAGTTTTTTTTACTACTGTACATCAGTTTTCAATTTGGACAGTTAGTCATACCTTGTTGTTGTAGGCCTCCACATACCTTGACTTCAAACTTTTTTTTTGGAGCTATACTCCAGTTTTCTTGATGTTTTTTTTTCTAAAACATGCTACTTAGAGACTTATTTCAGAATATATGATTAGTTTTAAGAAATTCTACACAGAGAGTTTCTGGTGATTATTTTGCTATAGTCACCCATTTCTATTTTCTTGAAAGTTTGTAGGGAAGTTTGATTTCTGAAGTCTGAAAATATTTGTTTGTTTTGAAGAATTTGGGAGGTCTCATCCCTTTTCGTTGTGTACTTTGATGTTTACAAGTTTGTAAACATAACATTGTGGTATGAGAGCTTTTGTTTGTTTCTCAGATCTTTCATAAAGCCTATTGAATTATCTTCTTTGTTTACAATGATTCAACATGGCAGATTTGAGTGCGTCGATTGAGAAGTTATCAGATGGGAGAAATTATTCCATGTGGCAATTTAGAATGGAGTCTTATCTCATGTCTAAAGGTCTTTGGGGATTGATAACAGGTATCGAAGTGAATCAAATGTTACCAAAAGCTCCTACACAAGCAGATCGAACAAGAGAGCAAGAATGGATTGAAAGAGACAAAAGAGTTTTATTTATTATCTCACAAAGAGTTTCAAATACTATGTTTGGACATATAAGATGTTTGAATACTAGTAGAAAGGTTATTTGCAACCATCAACAGAGCCTGGAAGTCTCTAGAAAGGTTATTCGCAACCACCAACAGAGCAAGGAAAACACAACTTATTGGTGAGCTGACAAAAATAAAAAAGAAGCCATAACAATGAGTTAATGATTATATTCTTGAGCTAAAATCTCTTATTCAAGCATTAGCCTCTATTGATGCATCTCCTAGTGAGGATATAAAGTTTAATAGCATGTTAAATGGCTTGAGAGAAGATGAAAGATGGAAGTCTTTCATTACATCTATCATGACTCAAGAGAATCTACCATCCTTTGAAGATTTACAAACGCTCACAATGATTGAAGAAATCAACATAGAAGGTGGGAACTCTTATCATTCACAAAGAGGTAGTCAAGGAAAATCTCTTTATACTTCATAAAATAGATCAAGAGGTAGAGGAAATCGGAGAGGAGGATGAAGATTCAACAACAATGCAAGAGGAAGAGGAAGCTTTAATGCTACTAGAGGAGGAAGAACAATACAACAAAGTCAACAGACTCAACCAAGTCAACAAGGTAACCTTACTTGTAATTATTGTGGTAAATTTGGTCATTGTGCTAGGGATTGTTTCTCCAACCCAAATAGAAGAGGTGGATTTAGAGGATGACAGAGAGAAAGAGGCCAAGAGCACATGCATCAAAACAAAAACATAGCGCAAGAGGAGGCTCAGACATAGAACCAAAACATTCTTATGGCTATGCATAGAAAGACACATAAAAGGAAGGTAAACAACAAAACTTGGTATGTAGATAGTGGTTGCTCAAACCACATGAGTCATAACATGAATATGTTTGTGAACTTACACAAGCAAGATTCAAGAGTCATAGTTTCTATAGTAGATAGTATTGAGCATGAAGTAGTTTACATTGCAGGTTATACAATGATCAATGGGACTCGAGTAAGTCAATTGGATTTATGGCATAAGAGATTAGGACACATCGGTGTTGGTAGATTGAAGAATATTGCAAAGAAATCCTTGGTTGAAGGTCTACCACAACTACCGAAGCAAGATTTGGATTTTGTTTATGATGCATGTCAGTTTGGAAAACATGTACAAAGTCCTTTTTCAAAAGCAGGATTGCAAAGCAGAGGTATTTTGGACTTAATTCATACTAATGTATGGGATCCATCTCAAGAAGACTCCATGGCATGTAGCAAGTACTTAGTAATGTTTATTGATGACTTCTCAAAGTTTACATTCATTTATTTTATGAAATACAAATCAGAAGTGTTTGATATGATCAACAAGTTTAAATCACCGGTTGAAAAACAAACAAGTCAAAGCATAAGAAGGTTGAGATCAGATGGAGGTGATGAGTATTTTTCTAATCAATTTCTTGTATATTAGAAGAAGAGGGAATAAAAAAGGACACTACAAATAGATACACACCTCAACAAAATGTGTGGCCAAAAGAAGAAGCAGGTCTATCTTGGAGATGGGTAGGTGCATATTAAATGAAAAGGACTTACCACTTACTTTTTGGGCTGAAGCATGCAATATGGAAGTTTATGTGATGAACAGGTTACCACCTACTCAAAGTCATGTACAAAAAGCACCTTATGAATTGTTTTATGGATCAAAACCAAACATTTCTAATCGTAGAATTTTTGGAAACATATGTTTTGTTCATCATATGTTTTATGGATCAAAACCAAACATTTCTAATTGTAGAATTTTTGGAAACATATGTTGTACAACAGTTAAGATCAAAGTTGGATCCAAGGTCACAAAAAATGATTTTCATTGGTATGGCAGAAGGGCAACCAAGAAATAGATGTGTGAACCCAGATACGAGAGAGGTTATTGTTTTGAGAGATGTTATTTTTAATGAAGATAAATCTTTCTATAAGCATGAAGTGCAGGTAGATGAAGAAGAAACTACAAGAAGTCATGAAGAAGAGACAAGTTCTCCAAGCTCACCAGAAAGTCAAATTACACATGAAGAGGTAACTCCCCCAATCAAAAGTTGAATAAAATTTTAGATTTAATTTCAAAGGAAATTGAGTCACAAGAAGAAGAAAGTGAAGGTTCTACATCAAGAAGAACTCAAACTCAAAGGCAAGAAAAGCAGGGTAGGACAAGAAGTCAATCAAGGTATCTAGCAAGAGAAAGAAGGCAAACGCAAAGATTTTTTCATGAAGCTTATATGGCAAAACTTATTGAGGAGTAGGAACCAACAACTTTTAAAGAAGCATCAAAAGTAATGAAATGGGTTAAAGCAATGGATGAAGAAATGACAGCTTTGTATGAGAACAATACATGGATTTTAGTTCCAAGGCAACCTAACATGAAGGTTATCATAACAAATGGGTGTATAGGATAAAGAGAAACATTGATGGTTCAATAAGTAGATATAAAGCAAGGCTTGTTTGTAAAGGTTATGCACCGAGTTATGGCATCAATTATGAGGAGACATTTTCTCCTCTTGCCAAGATATCAACAATAAGCACATTAATAAGTGTTGCTGCAAGCAAGGTACACATGTATGTAAACTTCACAAATTTCAATGAGAAAACTCCGTGCAACTAGGCATTTTTGCAGATCTACTTTCTTGTGTGTATCCGATGTCTCATCAGAGACATAACTCTCTCCAAACTTTCATATCTCAATCGTTACGAGGTCTTTTTGAGTGATTTCACTTGGAGGAGTTTTCTTAGCTTTGATGCTTTCTATGTATATCAAAACTTCTCATAGATCTTTGAGTTTTTTTGTTGCTATACATCAGTTTCAATTCAGATAGTTTGTCATACCTTGTTGTTGCAAGCCTCTGCATACCTTGACTTCAAACTATTCGTTTGGGAGCTATACTCCACCTTTTTTTATGTTTTTTGATTCTACAACATGCTAATCATACTCTAATTTTAGAATATATGATTGGTTTTAAGAAATTCTCATTAGAGAGTTTCTAGTGATTATTTTTTTGCAATCACCCATTACTGTTTTCTTGAAAGTTTGCAGGGAAGTTTGATTTTTGAAGTTTGGAAATATTTGTTTGCTCTTTTGAAGATCTTGGGAGGTACCATCCCTTTTCGTTGTGTACTTTGATGTTTACAAGTTTGTAAACATAAAAGTACAACAAACTTAAGTGCTCCTTACAATGCATATTCAAAGACAAGGAAATACATTCTAAAGAAATTAAAAGGAACTAGTAATTGATATCAAGGAATCAGCAATGTGGTTGTACAAGGGTCATTGGGCTAATCAGTAGGGCTTATGAACCTTAGGTCAGGTAGACACCTAGGGAGAGATCCACAAAGTATTAGATCATGTATGGCTAGCGTCAACCATACATCTAGGTCTTGGGCCCAATAGCTTAGCAATTATCCCTATATAAATAGTTCAGAAATGAGTGATTTAGAGATGTCTTATAACATGGAACGACCGGTAGGTAGTTCAAGCACAATCTATTTACAAACACTAGAAGGTCCCTATAAGACACTGTTAGAATATATTAGGACCAACCAAATAGCGGCACACATCTATGAAGATGTTCTGAGACAATCAATGGTCCGACTCAAAAATCCTGATCAACCGTTCAGAATTGCACACTCTATGGTTAAATTCGAAGAGGGTTCATATATTGATAAGTAAGGAACCATGTATGTGGTTACTAGTTTACCAGAGAGGATGGAAGAGTTTGGAAATTTCATGCTCGAGAATGAGATAGGAGACCTAGAACAAAGAGACCTGGGATAAGAGCCAAAGACTCCTCGAGGCAAGTCTATCTTGACAAGAGTGATTACTCCAGAGTGGGTCCCCCAATATACTAAAAGCATCGAACTCTTCTTGAATAGAGATATAGAGGAATCCTTTTGGAGGTTCAAGTCAGATCAACTTAGTGAAATAGGTGGTGTCACTATTTAGGAGTTCAAGGACCTAGAAATACCAGGCAAAGTTGTCTATCTGGATAACACGTCGGAGAGAATGTTCTTGGTGATAGAGCATGGTAATCATGCATACTCTTGGAAGGGGGAATTGATTTTCCCTCCACCAAGGTCTAATGTTTCCCATGGCCACCAAGGAGCAGGATCATCCAAGACGCATGAATACTAGAGAGAAAGAGTTATAGAGAGACCTGAAGTGAGCTTTGCAAACCCCTTAGGAAGAGAGCGGTGAGGACTAGATGCAAAAAGAATTGATCAAGAAAGACACAAAAATCTTGGACATCAAAGAGGCATGGCTTACCTAGGCCTAGAGAACATCTTAGGATCTTGAGGCCCACATGGTTGGTGAAGTCCATGAAGAATTGCTTCGATGGTACAGGAGACCCATACGATCATGTGGTAGAATTTAGGCAAGTCTTGAGAGTTGAGAAAGTTGATGACATATTCACACAATACAACACTTTTGGTCTTGTTGATGCAATTAAAACCAAGCCCACATACTTGGTTAATTATCTCATGCTTGATTTATTGGAATAACTTATGCAAGGCTTCATATGATCAACCTCTTCTAAAAATCCCTCACATTTATCTTTGTAAAAGTAGTCCAAATCCACATGGAGTTAGGTAGCTCTAAAATCATGAATCATTTGGTTGTTGATTGATGAGGGAATCTACCCTATACTTTAGGATTCATCTTTTAGGTAGATGTTTGAATTTGATTTCAAACTTTGGCTCCAAGTATAACTATAAGAAGAGGATGAAAAAGACCCACGTGCATTGAGCTTATGAAATCATTTTGCAGGACATTCATTGTGATGTGAGAGCTTATCTCATAGCTCATTTCACCTCTCACACATTGAGCAATGTATGATTTCCAATGACATTGAATTTGTATGTGATTTAATACGTATATGATCATTACATTCTCATTTCACTTCTCTGTTACAACTCCATCAAAACAGTGATATCTTCAGAGCTTTTTCTCAGTGTTTAGCTGATCATTTGCCATGATTTAAAGCATGTTAGATTCTACACATTGTCTATTATACACCTACAAAATTTCATTAGCATTGCTTCTCTCGTGAGATATTAGCATATCTTTGCTCACTGGTCTATTGACTATTGCAGCCTGTAAATGTGGGGATGATGCTATGATTTGCTAAACATATTTCTCTGTGTGTAGTCCATCATTTTATGACATCACTCATGATTGATAGCTTACTAAGTTAATTAGAGTTCCCCAAAAGGAATTAAGCCAATTGTTGTTATGCTCAGAGAACTATTCAAAACATTGAACAGGTGTAGGAACTAAAATAGTAAGTTTTTGTTCTTGGATCAACTTCCTACCTATCTGTTTTGATCCATTGATTAGTGGATCATCTTCCAAGCAACATATATGATTATTTGTGATCATTAGCTAGCTTAAAAGGTTCACCACACTCTCCAGCCATCATTCTTAGCATGTGTGAAGCAGGATCTAGCAACACCACTTCATCTATTGTGACTATCCACCATCTCCTCCAACAGTGGTATCAGAGCAACAATAAGCAAGATGGGAGATGGATTTCCTTTCTTCATTGACAAATTGGATAGAAAAAACTACTCAGCATGGTCACTAAGGATGCAAGCCTACCTTCAAGGGACAAGTCTATATGGATACATCTCAAGAGATGAAGAGATGCCAATCTTTAGGAGCAAGCATCAACCTACAAGGAAAGAGCAAGAAAGGTTGACCACATGGTGTGCAAAGGATGCTCTTGCCATGTTATATCTACTAAAATCAATCTCTAATTTCTTGTTACCACATATTAGGAATTGCAAGACCTCCCAAGAGACTTGGGAAGTGCTCTCATCATATTTCTCATCAAATAAAAGACCTAGGAAGAATTAGTTATGGATGGAATTTACAACCCTAAAGAAACAACCAAAGCAAGGAGTGGTTGATTATGTAACCAAGACGAAAGATGTGGCTGACCCACTTGCAAGCATTGGAGAGGAGATAGAAGAAGAACACATAGTGAGGTAGATCATTAATGGAATCAATGCTAATGATAAGTGGGAGTCGTTCACCACAATAATGGACCTCTACATGGATATGCAAATACCTGACCTCAACACCTTGATGGGGCAACTCTTCGCCCATGAGACAAACCTCAATAAGAATGGTGACAACTCTAGAGGTAACCAATCTTCTTTCCTTTATACAGATAAGAACAACGTTAAGGATAAAGGTCAAAGCAAGAAGCATGAAGAAGAGGCTAGTACCTATCAAGCTTATTATGCAGGAAGAGGAAGAGATGCTAGAGGAAGGGGCAAAGGAGGAAAGCATGGCAGGGGGAGACCCTAAAACAATTCACCTTGCAACATTTCTGGTCTTAACAACCACACCATAGAAGAATGCTTCAAAAATACAAGGAATCAAAGGGGAAGATGCTTCCATAGAGGTACCTATGGGCAATCAAGAGGTAGATACAACAATGGTGCAGGCAACTACAACCATAAGTACAATCAAGGCTACAACATATCAAGGAGGCTTCATAGGAAGAAGGGACTACAACAACTATATTGAAGACCAAGAAGACTCATTACTCATCATGAACATGACATCTAAGCAAGGTAAAGATGATGAGCATCTTTTCTATATTGACTCATGTTGTTCCAATCATGTGGCTAGATATGTAGCTCTATTATCTAATCTTGAAGAACCCAAAGGGAAACATGAAGTACAAATAGGTGATGATACTAAACACTCAATCAAGCAAATTGGAAATGTCAAAACATTTGATGGTAGCATGAACCTTTTGAGTAAAGTTTTGTATGTTCCAACTATAACCAAAAACCTAATTAATGTTCGGCAGATTGTTGAGAAAGGTTTACAGCTCAAATTCACTAAGCATCAAGCATATGTGGAAGACCCCCAAAAAGGCTTCAAAAGAATTGCTAAAGGTGAGAAGTTTGGTAGATTATTCACATTTGAGATTAATTGGATCCACATGGATTTACAAAATCAAAAAGAACTCAGATGGCTCTATTAATAGGTATAAGCAAAGGTTGGTGGGCAAATGGATTTGCCCAAACTCATGGAGTGGACTATGAAGAAACTTTTTCGCCTATGGCAAGAATGCATTCTTAAATGGATGGATATCAGAAGAAGTCTATTTGGCACAACCACTAGGTTTTGAAGATGAAGATAAAACAGGTTATGTATGCAAGCTAAGGAAGGCACTCTATGGTCTCGAGCAAGCTCCTAGAGCTTGGAACCATAGGCTTGTTACTTATTTACAGGACCAAGGCTTTGTGCCAAACAAGGCATATTCTTCTTTATTTGTTAAGAAAAACAAATACGAAGTTATCTACTTATGTGTCTATGTAGATGGCATCGTTATTATAGGGAATGATGATAATGGCATCAAGCAGGTAAAGGATCAATTAATGAAAGAATTTAAAATCAGTGATCTTGATTTATTAACTTACTTCCTTGGCTTAGAGCTTGTGTACATAGATTCTAGTATATTTATCACACAAAGCAAATACATACATGATATGTTGGTAAAGTTCAAGATGGAGAACACTAAAATTGCAACTACTCCTATGGAACTCAACCATAAACTAAGTTCTCATGAAGGTGAACTACTTGATGATATTACAGGTTATCAACAACTAGTGGGAAGTCTCAATTATGCTACTCTAACAAGAGTAGACATTGCTTATGGAGTAAGTACATTGAGTCAGCTTATTCATGCACCAAGGAAGCCTCATATGGAAGCTACAAAAAGGGTGCTTAAGTATCTAAAGGGTACAATAAATGAAGGGTTGTTCTATCCCTTCACTTCTGACATAGATATAAAGATGTCTTTTGATGCAAATTGGGTTGGCTCCAAGGATGATAGAAGGAGCATTTCAGGGTACCTATCCTTTGTAGGTTCAAAGCTTATATCATGTTCATCTAGGAAGCAACCAACTGTGGCCTTATCTTCCACAGAAGCATAATATAGAGGTTTGGCAAATGCAACTCAAGAATTTATGTGGCTTAAGCAACTATATGCAGATTTGGAGATACACTCTTTTAATCTTTGGAGACAACACTAGCTCACTTCATTTGGCTGCTAATCTTGTATATCATGCAAGGACTAAGCACATTGAAGTGCACTATCATTATGTAAGGGAGAAATTTCTTAGTAAGGATATTCAACTATCCTATGTATCAACTCAATTACAATGTGCAGATATACTCACAAAGTCATTGGATGGAACAAAGATGAACAGGTTCAAATTGATGACTTGTTTGCAAGAAATCAAGGAAGAATGAAGACCAAGCATGTTAGGCTTGAGGGGGAGCTGTTGGTGCAATTAAAACCAAGCCCACATACTTGGTTAATTAGCTCATGCTTGATTTATTGGCATAACTTATGCAAGGCTTCATATGCTCAACCTCTTGTAAAAATCCCTCACATTTATCTTTGTAAAGGTGGTCCACGTGCACGTGGAGTTAGGAAGCTCTAAAATCATGAATCATTTGGTTGTTGAGTGATGAGGGAATCTATCCTATACTTTAGGATTCATCTTTTAGGTACATGTTTGAATTTGAATTCAAACTTTGGCTCCACGTATAACTGTAAGAAGAGGATCAAAAAGATCTGCGTGCATCTTGAGCCTATGAGATCATTTTGAAGGACATTCATTATGAAGTGAGAGCTTATCTCATAGCTCATTCACCTTTCACACATTGAGTAATTTATGATTGCCAATGACATTGTATTTGCATGTGATTTAGTATTTATATGATCATTACATTCTAATTTCACTTCTCTGTTACAACACCATCAGAATAGTGATCTTCTCAGAGCTTGTTCTCAGTGCTTAGTTGATCATTTTCCATGATTTAAAGCATGTTAAATTCAGCATACTATCTATTATACATCTACAAAATCTCATTAGCATTGCTTCTCAGGATTGTGAGATATTAACATATCTTTGCTCACTGGTTTGTTGACTATTGTAGCCTGTAATGTCAAGATGATGCTATGGTTTGCTAAATATCTTTCTTTGTGTGTAGTCCATCATTTTTTATGAAATAACTCATGATTGATAGCTTAATAAGTTAATTAGATCTCCCTAAAAGGAATTAATCCAATTGCTGTTGTGCTCAGGGAACATTGAATAGGTGTAGGAACTAAGTAGTAATTTTTTGTTCTTGGATCAACTTCCTACTTATCTGTTTTGATCCATTGATTAGTGGATCATCTTCCAAGCAACATATATGATTATTTGTGATCATTATCTAGCTAAAGAGACTCACTACACTCTCGAGTCATCATTCTTAGCAGGTGTGAAGCAGGATTTAGCAACACCACTTCATCTCTTGTGACTATCCACCATCTCCTCCAACAGGTCTAACACTGAAGAACAGGGCTCTTACGTAGTTTCAACCACTACATCAAGGTTAGCTCAGCAATATAGACCAATTGCTAGAAGAATTTATTATTGAATTCCCCAAAACTGGCATCAAACACAATACCTTGTCGTTGATACATAGCTTCAAGAAGACACCTCAAGAGATGGTTAGACTTGTAGGAAGACAATTTAGACAATACTTAGAGAGATGCCCTATTCCAAAGTTACCCACTCTAGCCAAACAAGTAGTTTTATTCTTAGATGGATTGTTGAGTACACAACTGACATCTTATGTGTGCTTAAAGGACCCTAGATCCATAGAAGAGTGTGTACGCATGTGCATAAACATTAAGAAAAATTTAGGGGGGGAATTAGAGCTTTCTAAAATTCATAAAGATTCAAATAGCTCTACTAGCCTCACTTCTAAACCATCTACATCTATTGAGGAACCTGCGGAGAAGTTAGCTCAAAAGTTAGGATTCTCTAGCAAGTAGACACCTAGATTTGCCCCAGTGAAACGATGTTACACCTATGGAGGAGACCATATGGCTAACATATGCCCAATCATGGATCAACCCCAAGTGAATCCAAACAGCCAATATTGCACCATAGAAAGGAGGTATACTAGCCACACTACACAAGATTGCCCATATAATAAGAAAGTGGTTGGGCAAAATTATCCATAACCATATCCACAATAGGGGAGATACCAAAATCAGTATCCACCACAAAAGTATGTTAGGCCCCAAAAACCCTACCAGCCACTCTATCAAATTCTACACCACTTAGGTGTCACAACTAAAGTCAATCTTAAGGAATACTCTCATAGGGATGTGCCCCCAATACAATGGAATCCCATCCACAGAGCCATAGAAGATACAGAATCAGTGCATTCCATAGGATTAGGATCTTCTTGGATGCATGAAGACATTCAATTGTGGACATGCAAAGTTGTAAAAGAAGAAGAGAGAATGCTAGAGAGGTAGGTGTGAAGGAAACTCATAGATCAAGTTGCGACCCAGTCTATGCACATGTAGTATTCCTAGATAAAGAGTTTGAACCTCATGGTTATGTAGAAATCCTAGTGACAATGGATGTAGCCATCAATGAAAAGCAATGGACACCACACTGTGACGAAGATGGCTATGACATTTTAGTTCTCACTATAGAACCACTCATGTGTGATTTGTTTATCGAAGAATGTGAGCCTAGCATGCAAGAAATTGATCAATCAAGTGACTTAGTTTTAGAGTCAATCATTATGGATCCTTTTTTTGCATCAGAAGAATAATACTTGCATCTAGTAGAAGCTCATCCTCAATGTTGGTGCAGATCAATCACCAATTGAATGTTTGAAGACTAAAGAATGAAGGATGAGATCAACTCTTGAAGCTTGGAAGGAAGATACATTCAGAGTATGTGAGGAATGTACACATATGTACATAGTTCACTTAGATCTTTGATTAGTCATAGACTTGTACAAATTTGCCTATAAATACTTTTGGAAAATGTCGGGATACAGAAGAGAGAAGACAAGGAGAGACTATGTATGAGCATAGGAATAGAGATATTAGTGATTGTAAATGTCAATAGACAGATGAGAAAGGAGTTGAAGTCTCTCTCATTTTTAGTTGTAGTCTTCTCCTGAAATGAAAGAAATGTTGCGCCCGATGTTTCTGCGTCTACTCCGTCTGTGGTAGATCATTTGTGAAATCCTTTTGAGGATATCTAAGTTGTTAGTTAATGAGTCTGTGACTTGAATTTCAGAGTCTAATTGTAAACAGGTTAAGAGAATTGCTAGTAGGAACATTCACATGTGTTGAGTGTTCACAGCTCTCTGAAACAGGCGCACATTTCGAGTCCAAAGAAATGAGTAGTGCTCAGTGCACAGTGTAAAGTTTTACACATATGATAGCTCAAAATCTAAGTTGAGAGAGAAGCTATCTTCAGCCAAAAGGATTTGGTAAAACGGGTTCGACATTGTGAGAACCAAAGTTAAGAAGTTAGGGGTGTCAAATTGACTTCTCAGAAGTACAGATTTGAACATAGGTAACTTGTGAAGTTGATTTCTCAAGTTATACTAAACCTTTTTGAGAACTTTAACTTGGAGGAGGTGCGCAATCTCTAGGCGACACTCCATACAAAATTTCATAGAAAACTTTACATGTTTGATAGGTCAATGAGAAGAAATTGTGCAGCAGACTTTCTGTGTTTTATCTTCTTCACAGAATTTGTCAACTTTTGATAATTTGGAGATTGGACCTCTAATTTAGTGAAGGTTTTGACTTACTCTTGATATAGAGGTGTTCTAAATTCAAGAGTAGGTTATTCTTTTGGAGATTAACACTCTCCATCAGTGGTATCAGAGCAGGAGACATCAAATCAAGGAAAGAAAGGTCCCGACTGCTGCAGATTCAAGAAATTCAACATTTGAAGAACTAAAAGGTGAAAGTTTGAAGGCAAAGCAAGAGGAGGAGACCATACGACATCAAGAAGGACAAAAGGAGTCTAATTCGAAGTAAAGATACATATATTTTTTATAAAGCTTGAAGGTTTCAATACACAGGTAGACACAAGATGGGAGATTCTCTACAAATAGAGAAATTGGATAGGGAAAACTATCCTGCATGGTCAATGAGGATGGAAGCTCATCTTATGAGCAAAGATTTAATTGCTTACATCACAGGAGAAGAAGAGAAGCCACAGTTCAGAGATCCTAGTGTTCCAACTAGGGAAGAGTTAGCAGATTTGAAAAATTGGATGAAGAAAGATGCTCAAGCTAGGAGCATTATATATATGGCAGTCAATGATTACTTGTTACCTCATATTCGAAGTCTTGAAAGTGCAACTGATATTTGGAATGCTTTGGAGGAGCATTTCCAGAATACTACAAAGTCAAGGAAGGCATCCTTATGGGCAGAGTTTACAAACTTTAAGAAGAAGGCCTCTCAATCTATTTCAGACTATGTAACAAGGATGAAAGACATTGCAGATGCATTAGGAGCTGTTGATGAGGACATTGAGGAGGATAAATTGGTAAGGCAAATCCTTACAGGTTTGAGAGGTGATGACAAATGGAAGCCATTCATTCTGTCTACAGAATTATCACTTGACCATTTCACTCCTGATTTAAATCAATTGCTAGGTCATATGCTAACATTTGAGCAGGATGTTAAAGGAGATGGTGACAAGAGTGCAGGTCATGCAATGTACTCAAAGGACAAGAAGAAGAATAGCAAAGGAAAACAACAAGCAGGTGAAGATGAAGGAACAACTACTCAAGCCAATTTCCTAAGAGGAAGAGGAGGTGGCAAAGGTAGAGGAAGAGGCAGAAACAACAAGGATGGAGGCAAAGCTTGCTGGATTTGTGGTAAGACAAATCACTTAGCTAATGATTGTTGGCATAATAATCAGAATAATAGTGGATACAATCAAAATTATAATTCAAGAGGAAGAGGTGGCAGAAATCAAAGAGGTAATTTCAGAGGCAGAGGTGGTAGGAGTTACTTTGGAAGAAATGCAGGTAGAGGATTCCAAAGTCAACAATATAACAACACCTACTACAATTATGCTTCAGATCAAAAGGAGGATTCAACATTGATAATGAATGCAACTTGTGAAAGGCAGAGTGAAGATCAAAGAGTTTTCTACATTGATTCAGGGTGTAGCAATCACCTGAGTGGTAATATATCCTTGATGACTGACTTGGAGAATAATGTTTTTAATCATGTTGTTCAGACAGGTGACAACACAAAACACAATGTGAAGTCAATTGGATCAGTGAAGGCCAAGGATGGTAGCACCTTATTGAATAAGGTCTTGTATGTTCCTACAATCCCTAAAAATTTGATAAGTGTAGGACAAATTGTTGAAAAGGGATATGAAGTAAGATTCACTAATGATGGAGTATATGTGGAAGACCCTAGCCAAGGGTATAAACAGATTGTTTCAGGGAGAAAGGAAGGAAGATTATTTACATTGAAGATTCAAGGCAATATTGGTCATGCTATGTTCACATATGGAGGACATAAGATCTCTGAGTTAGATCTTTGGCACAAGAGGCTTGGACATTTCAATGAAAGAGGTATTAAAGATATGGTTAACAATGGTTCAGTGCTTGGATTGCCTAATGTTGGAGGTCAACATATGACATACAAATGTGAGGCATGTCAATTAGGTAAGGCTCATAAGAATTCTTACTCCAAGCATGGTTTTGTGCACTCAGAGAAGCTTGAGTTGGTACACACAGATGTGTGGGGACCATCAAAAGATTTCAGTATAAATGGGTCAAGGTATTATGTGGTTTATGTTGATGATGCTACTAGATGGATCACTATCTATGTGATCAAAGATAAGTCAGAAGTGTTTAATACATTTAAACACTATCATGCATATGCAGAGAGAATTACAGGTCATAAGTTGAAGAGATTAAGGTCAGATGGAGGGGGAGAGTATTTCTCTAATGAGTTCAGTGATTACTTATGGAATGCAGGTATAAAAAGGGAAGTTACTTGCAGGTACTCTCCTCAACAAAATGGTGTTGTAGAAAGGAGAAATAGAACACTTGTTGAGTTTGCAAGATCCATGATGAAGGAAAAAAATTGCCCTAATTATTTGTGGGCTGAGGCTGTAAATACAGCCACTTATTTGGTCAATAGGTTACCATGTAAAGCCTTGCAGGGTATGACACCATATGAGGCTTGGTGGGGTAAGAGACCTACCTTGGATCATTGCAGAGTTTTTGGATGTGTGGCATATGCATATGTGCCATCACAATTAAGGCACAAGTTGGAGCCTAAAGCTGAAAAATATGTTTTCATTGGTTATGATGATAAGCAGATGGGCTATAGATTGTGGAGTCCATCTACAAAACAATTCATGGTTTCTAAAGATGTTACATTTGATGAGCAAAGTACTTGGTATGCAGGTACAATCAATATCAATACAGGTGATGAAGAAGAAGTGAACCAAAGGAAAGGTAAATCAAAGGTTCAGATATTTAATGAACAAGAGAATAATGAAGTGCAGGTTGAAGTGGAAGAAACACCAAGATTTGATCGTGAATATGAAGAACCAGAAACCTCAAGAAGTGGAGAGCTTAGGAGGTCTACAAGGAATAAGTGGCAACCTACAAGGTATAGCTATGATACTTCATTTTTGGCCACAAAAGATTATGGTTATATGGTGAATACAGATGAAGACCCTTCTACATATGAAGAGGCAAAAGGTAAGGAAAAATGGGAGAAAGCTATGCAGGAAGAATATGATGCACTATTGGAGAATCAAACATGGGATTTGGTTCCAAAACCAAATAGTCAGAAAATCATTGGATGCAAGTGGGTCTACAAGACAAAAAGGTTTGCAGATGGAAGTGTGTCTAGATACAAAGCTAGACTTGTTGTCAAAGGGTTTGCTCAGACTTATGGTGTTGACTATGATGAGACTTATAGTCCTGTGGCAAAGATGACAACCATCAGGACACTAATTGCTATTGCTGCATGTAAAGGTTGGAAGTTATGTCAACTTGATGTGAAAAATGCTTTTATGAATGGTTATATTTCAGATGATGTATTCATGGAGCAACCTCAAGGGTTCAGAGATAAAAGGTATCCAGATCATGTGTGCAAGCTCAAGAGAGCTTTGTATGGCTTGAAGCAGGCCCCAAGGGCATGGAACTATAGACTTGTGAAGTTCCTAAAGGAACTTGGATTTCAGGTGTCTAAAGCAGATAGTAGCTTGCTTGTCAAAGCAAGTGATAATGGTTTCATATACATGTGCATATATGTTGATGATATAATTCTTACAGGTACAAATGAAGAAGGAATACAAAGACTCAAGAAGCAAATGGAAAAGGAGTTCAAAATTAGTGATTTGGGAGACTTGTCATATTTCTTGGGCATGGAGATTACATATACTCAACATGGAGTATTTGTGACCCAAGAAAGGTATTTGAAGAACTTGTTAATCAAGTTTAAAATGGATGATTGCAGGGTAGCACCTACACCAATGGAGGTGAATCACAAATTGAGTAAGTTTGGAGGTGAAGAATTCAAGGACATGAGACAATATCAGAGTTTGGTTGGTAGTCTTATCTATGCTACCTTAACTAGACCTGATTTATCATATGCAGTTGGAGTTTTGTCTCAATTTATGCATTGTCCTAGGAAAGAGCATTGGATTGCAGGTCAAAGAGTGTTGAGGTACATTAAGGGTACACTCAATGAAGGTTTGTATTATGGGTTTACCTCAGATACAAATATCAAAATTTATAGTGATGCAGATTGGGCAGGTAATCCAGATGATAGAAGGTCAACTTTTGGATATATGTGTTATGTGGGAGATAAACTTATCTCATGGTGTTCCAAGAAGCAACATACAGTTGCTTTATCTTCTACAGAAGCAGAGTATAAAGGCATGGTTGAAGCTACAAAGGAAGTAATTTGGCTCAAGACTTTGATGAAGAGTTTTGACATTGTGCATGGGGTACCAATTATATATGGAGATAACATGAGTTCATTGTACTTAGCTGCTAATCCTGTTTTCCATGCCAGGACCAAACACATTGAGATTCAGTATCACTTTCTAAGAGAGAAAGTGATGGATAAGGAGATTGAAGTCATACATACTTCAACAAAAGATCAGATAGCTGATATGCTTACAAAGAGCTTGGATGGACCAAAGCTACAGAAGTTTAAAGACATGGCAGGTATAAAGAAGAAAGGAGAAAACCTCAATTGATGATTGAGGGGGAGCTGTTGGTGCAGATCAATCACCAATTGAATGTTTGAAGACTAAAGAATGAAGGATGAGATCAACTCTTGAAGCTTGGAAGGAAGATACATTCAGAGTATGTGAGGAATGTACACATATGTACATAGTTCACTTAGATCTTTGATTAGTCATAGACTTGTACAAATTTGCCTATAAATACTTTTGGAAAATGTCGGGATACAGAAGAGAGAAAACAAGGAGAGACTATGAATGAGCATAGGAATAGAGATATTAGTGATTGTAAATGTCAATAGACAGATGAGAAAGGAGTTGAAGTCTCTCTCATTTTTAGTTGTAGTCTTCTCCTGAAATGAAAGAAATGTTGCGCCCGATGTTTCTGCGTCTACTCCGTCTGTGGTAGATCATTTGTGAAATCCTTTTGAGGATATCTAAGTTGTTAGTTAATGAGTCTGTGACTTGAATTTCAGAGTCTAATTGTAAACAGGTTAAGAGAATTGCTAGTAGGAACATTCACATGTGTTGAGTGTTCACAGCTCTCTGAAACAGGCGCACATTTCGAGTCCAAAGAAATGAGTAGTGCTCAGTGCACAGTGTAAAGTTTTACACATATGATAGCTCAAAATCTAAGTTGAGAGATAAGCTATCTTCAGCCAAAAGGATTTGGTAAAACGGGTTCGACATTGTGAGAACCAAAGTTAAGAAGTTAGGGGTGTCAAATTGACTTCTCAGAAGTACAGATTTGAACATAGGTAACTTGTGAAGTTGATTTCTCAAGTTATACTAAACCTTTTTGAGAACTTTAACTTGGAGGAGGTGCGCAATCTCTAGGCGACACTCCATACAAAATTTCATAGAAAACTTTACATGTTTGATAGGTCAATGAGAAGAAATTGTGCAGCAGACTTTCTGTGTTTTATCTTCTTCACAGAATTTGTCAACTTTTGATAATTTGGAGATTGGACCTCTAATTTAGTGAAGGTTTTGACTTACTCTTGATATAGAGGTGTTCTAAATTCAAGAGTAGGTTATTCTTTTGGAGATTAACACTCTCCATCAGTGGTATCAGAGCAGGAGACATCAAATCAAGGAAAGAAAGGTCCCGACTGCTGCAGATTCAAGAAATTCAACATTTGAAGAACTAAAAGGTGAAAGTTTGAAGGCAAAGCAAGAGGAGGAGACCATACGACATCAAGAAGGACAAAAGGAGTCTAATTCGAAGTAAAGGTACATATATTGTTTATAAAGCTTGAAGGTTTCAATACACATGTAGACACAAGATGGGAGATTCTCTACAAATAGAGAAATTGGATAGGGAAAACTATCCTGCATGGTCAATGAGGATGGAAGCTCATCTTATGAGCAAAGATTTAATTGCTTACATCACAGGAGAAGAAGAGAAGCCACAGTTCAGAGATCCTAGTGTTCCAACTAGGGAAGAGTTAGCAGATTTGAAAAATTGGATGAAGAAAGATGCTCAAGCTAGGAGCATTATATATATGGCAGTCAATGATTACTTGTTACCTCATATTCGAGGTCTTGAAAGTGCAACTGATATTTGGAATGCTTTGGAGGAGCATTTCCAGAATACTACAAAGTCAAGGAAGGCATCCTTATGGGCAGAGTTTACAACCTTTAAGAAGAAGGCCTCTCAATCTATTTCAGACTATGTAACAAGGATGAAAGACATTGCAGATGCATTAGGAGCTGTTGATGAGGACATTGAGGAGGATAAATTGGTAAGGCAAATCCTTACAGGTTTGAGAGGTGATGACAAATGGAAGCCATTCATTCTGTCTACAGAATTATCACTTGACCATTTCACTCCTGATTTAAATCAATTGCTAGGTCATATGCTAACATTTGAGCAGGATGTTAAAGGAGATGGTGACAAGAGTGCAGGTCATGCAATGTACTCAAAGGACAAGAAGAAGAATAGCAAAGGAAAACAACAAGCAGGTGAAGATGAAGGAACAACTACTCAAGCCAATTTCCTAAGAGGAAGAGGAGGTGGCAAAGGTAGAGGAAGAGGCAGAAACAACAAGGATGGAGGCAAAGCTTGCTGGATTTGTGGTAAGACAAATCACTTAGCTAATGATTGTTGGCATAATAATCAGAATAATAGTGGATACAATCAAAATTATAATTCAAGAGGAAGAGGTGGCAGAAATCAAAGAGGTAATTTCAGAGGCAGAGGTGGTAGGAGTTACTTTGGAAGAAATGCAGGTAGAGGATTCCAAAGTCAACAATATAACAACACCTACTACAATTATGCTTCAGATCAAAAGGAGGATTCAACATTGATAATGAATGCAACTTGTGAAAGGCAGAGTGAAGATCAAAGAGTTTTCTACATTGATTCAGGGTGTAGCAATCACCTGAGTGGTAATATATCCTTGATGACTGACTTGGAGAATAATGTTTTTAATCATGTTGTTCAGACAGGTGACAACACAAAACACAATGTGAAGTCAATTGGATCAGTGAAGGCCAAGGATGGTAGCACCTTATTGAATAAGGTCTTGTATGTTCCTACAATCCCTAAAAATTTGATAAGTGTAGGACAAATTGTTGAAAAGGGATATGAAGTAAGATTCACTAATGATGGAGTATATGTGGAAGACCCTAGCCAAGGGTATAAACAGATTGTTTCAGGGAGAAAGGAAGGAAGATTATTTACATTGAAGATTCAAGGCAATATTGGTCATGCTATGTTCACATATGGAGGACATAAGATCTCTGAGTTAGATCTTTGGCACAAGAGGCTTGGACATTTCAATGAAAGAGGTATTAAAGATATGGTTAACAATGGTTCAGTGCTTGGATTGCCTAATGTTGGAGGTCAACATATGACATACAAATGTGAGGCATGTCAATTAGGTAAGGCTCATAAGAATTCTTACTCCAAGCATGGTTTTGTGCACTCAGAGAAGCTTGAGTTGGTACACACAGATGTGTGGGGACCATCAAAAGATTTCAGTATAAATGGGTCAAGGTATTATGTGGTTTATGTTGATGATGCTACTAGATGGATCACTATCTATGTGATCAAAGATAAGTCAGAAGTGTTTAATACATTTAAACACTATCATGCATATGCAGAGAGAATTACAGGTCATAAGTTGAAGAGATTAAGGTCAGATGGAGGGGGAGAGTATTTCTCTAATGAGTTCAGTGATTACTTATGGAATGCAGGTATAAAAAGGGAAGTTACTTGCAGGTACTCTCCTCAACAAAATGGTGTTGTAGAAAGGAGAAATAGAACACTTGTTGAGTTTGCAAGATCCATGATGAAGGAAAAAAATTGCCCTAATTATTTGTGGGCTGAGGCTGTAAATACAGCCACTTATTTGGTCAATAGGTTACCATGTAAAGCCTTGCAGGGTATGACACCATATGAGGCTTGGTGGGGTAAGAGACCTACCTTGGATCATTGCAGAGTTTTTGGATGTGTGGCATATGCATATGTGCCATCACAATTAAGGCACAAGTTGGAGCCTAAAGCTGAAAAATATGTTTTCATTGGTTATGATGATAAGCAGATGGGCTATAGATTGTGGAGTCCATCTACAAAACAATTCATGGTTTCTAAAGATGTTACATTTGATGAGCAAAGTACTTGGTATGCAGGTACAATCAATATCAATACAGGTGATGAAGAAGAAGTGAACCAAAGGAAAGGTAAATCAAAGGTTCAGATATTTAATGAACAAGAGAATAATGAAGTGCAGGTTGAAGTGGAAGAAACACCAAGATTTGATCCTGAATATGAAGAACCAGAAACCTCAAGAAGTGGAGAGCTTAGGAGGTCTACAAGGAATAAGTGGCAACCTACAAGGTATAGCTATGATACTTCATTTTTGGCCACAAAAGATTATGGTTATATGGTGAATACAGATGAAGACCCTTCTACATATGAAGAGGCAAAAGGTAAGGAAAAATGGGAGAAAGCTATGCAGGAAGAATATGATGCACTATTGGAGAATCAAACATGGGATTTGGTTCCAAAACCAAATAGTCAGAAAATCATTGGATGCAAGTGGGTCTACAAGACAAAAAGGTTTGCAGATGGAAGTGTGTCTAGATACAAAGCTAGACTTGTTGTCAAAGGGTTTGCTCAGACTTATGGTGTTGACTATGATGAGACTTATAGTCCTGTGGCAAAGATGACAACCATCAGGACACTAATTGCTATTGCTGCATGTAAAGGTTGGAAGTTATGTCAACTTGATGTGAAAAATGCTTTTATGAATGGTTATATTTCAGATGATGTATTCATGGAGCAACCTCAAGGGTTCAGAGATAAAAGGTATCCAGATCATGTGTGCAAGCTCAAGAGAGCTTTGTATGGCTTGAAGCAGGCCCCAAGGGCATGGAACTATAGACTTGTGAAGTTCCTAAAGGAACTTGGATTTCAGGTGTCTAAAGCAGATAGTAGCTTGCTTGTCAAAGCAAGTGATAATGGTTTCATATACATGTGCATATATGTTGATGATATAATTCTTACAGGTACAAATGAAGAAGGAATACAAAGACTCAAGAAGCAAATGGAAAAGGAGTTCAAAATTAGTGATTTGGGAGACTTGTCATATTTCTTGGGCATGGAGATTACATATACTCAACATGGAGTATTTGTGACCCAAGAAAGGTATTTGAAGAACTTGTTAATCAAGTTTAAAATGGATGATTACAGGGTAGCACCTACACCAATGGAGTGAATCACAAATTGAGTAAGTTTGGAGGTGAAGAATTCAAGGACATGAGACAATATCAGAGTTTGGTTGGTAGTCTTATCTATGCTACCTTAACTAGACCTGATTTATCATATGCAGTTGGAGTTTTGTCTCAATTTATGCATTGTCCTAGGAAAGAGCATTGGATTGCAGGTCAAAGAGTGTTGAGGTACATTAAGGGTACACTCAATGAAGGTTTGTATTATGGGTTTACCTCAGATACAAATATCAAAATTTATAGTGATGCAGATTGGGCAGGTAATCCAGATGATAGAAGGTCAACTTTTGGATATATGTGTTATGTGGGAGATAAACTTATCTCATGGTGTTCCAAGAAGCAACATACAGTTGCTTTATCTTCTACAGAAGCAGAGTATAAAGGCATGGTTGAAGCTGCAAAGGAAGTAATTTGGCTCAAGACTTTGATGAAGAGTTTTGACATTGTGCATGGGGTACCAATTATATATGGAGATAACATGAGTTCATTGTACTTAGCTGCTAATCCTGTTTTCCATGCCAGGACCAAACACATTGAGATTCAGTATCACTTTCTGAGAGAGAAAGTGATGGATAAGGAGATTGAAGTCATACATACTTCAACAAAAGATCAGATAGCTGATATGCTTACAAAGAGCTTGGATGGACCAAAGCTACAGAAGTTTAAAGACATGGCAGGTATAAAGAAGAAAGGAGAAAACCTCAATTGATGATTGAGGGGGAGTTGTTGGTGCAGATCAATCACCAATTGAATGTTTGAAGACTAAAGAATGAAGGATGAGATCAACTCTTGAAGCTTGGAAGGAAGATACATTCAGAGTATGTGAGGAATGTACACATATGTACATAGTTCACTTAGATCTTTGATTAGTCATAGACTTGTACAAATTTGCCTATAAATACTTTTGGAAAATGTCGGGATACAGAAGAGAGAAGACAAGGAGAGACTATGTATGAGCATAGGAATAGAGATATTAGTGATTGTAAATGTCAATAGACAGATGAGAAAGGAGTTGAAGTCTCTCTCATTTTTAGTTGTAGTCTTCTCCTGAAATGAAAGAAATGTTGCGCCCGATGTTTCTGCGTCTACTCCGTCTGTGGTAGATCATTTGTGAAATCCTTTTGAGGATATCTAAGTTGTTAGTTAATGAGTCTGTGACTTGAATTTCAGAGTCTAATTGTAAACAGGTTAAGAGAATTGCTAGTAGGAACATTCACATGTGTTGAGTGTTCACAGCTCTCTGAAACAGGCGCACATTTCGAGTCCAAAGAAATGAGTAGTGCTCAGTGCACAGTGTAAAGTTTTACACATATGATAGCTCAAAATCTAAGTTGAGAGATAAGCTATTTTCAGGCAAAAGGATTTGGTAAAACGGGTTCGACATTGTGAGAACCAAAGTTAAGAAGTTAGGGGTGTCAAATTGACTTCTCAGAAGTACAGATTTGAACATAGGAACTTGTGAAGTTGATTTCTCAAGTTATACTAAACCTTTTTGAGAACTTTAACTTGGAGGAGGTGCGCAATCTCTAGGCGACACTCCATACAAAATTTCATAGAAAACTTTACATGTTTGATAGGTCAATGAGAAGAAATTGTGCAGCAGACTTTCTGTGTTTTATCTTCTTCACAGAATTTGTCAACTTTTGATAATTTGGAGATTGGACCTCTAATTTAGTGAAGATTTTGACTTATTCTTGATATAGAGGTGTTCTAAATTCAAGAGTAGGTTATTCTTTTGGAGATTAACACTCTCCATCACTCAAGAACAAGAAGAGCTCACCAACGGTGTGAGATTAACCACACAGGTAACCACCAGGGGAAGGCAAGAAAAGAAAGAAGAGAGAACTCCTAGTAGAAGAGGAGGAATCTTTATTTGAGTTCCTTGAAAACTTTAAGAAGTATGAGATAGAAAATCAAAAATTCATGATCAGAATGCCAAAACAAGAAGCACTAGGAGTGGCCTATGATAACAAAGAGAAAACTAAGAAAATCATTATGACCATAGAAGAAGGTGAAGAATGATGCACATACATAGAACACAACTGACGTAGGAAGAAGAAAAGGAGTTGATTGAATTATTAAGAGAATATAGAGATGTGTTCGGATGGATCTATAAGAACCTAAAATGAGTAGACATTTGCCCACATACAATTCCCATGACCTTAGAAGCCAAACCCTCTAAGCAAAATCCATACACATATAATGACAATTATGTTGCCAAGATCAAGGAAGAGATAGATTGATTGGTAGAAGCAGGATTTATCTATGAAATTGATCACACTGAATGGGTTTCTCCCATTGTTGTGGTGCCTAAAAAGAATGGCAAGTCACGTGTATGCATTAGCTTGAAGAAAGTTAATGCAGCCACTATTAAAGATAGTTATCCGCTTCTATCACTGAGCATCTATTAGAAAGAGTAGCAAGCAAGGAAGTATACAGCTTCCTTGATGGTTTCTCTGGCTATAATCAAGTGGCCATTGCTCTAGAAGATCAGCATAAGACGGCTTTTTCCATAGAGTGGGCCAAATTCGCCTTTGGAATAATGCCATTTGGGCTCACTAATGCGCCAGCCACCTTCCAAAGGCTAATGTGTCATGTGTTTAAAGAGTTCTTTCACAAAAACTTGGAAGTCTATGTTTATGATCTTTGTGCTCATTTTATCATTAAACAAACACAAATACTTGAGCTTAGACAAATCTTTGACAAATGTAGGGAATATCAAGTTTGCCTGAATCCAAAAAAGTGTGTTTTATGGTTAGGCAAGGCAAGATTCTAGGACACATAGTGCCAAACAATGGAATCTCCACAGACAAGGATAAAGTTATAGCCATAGCAAAGCTACCTAGGCCAAAGAACATCAAGGAAGTACAAGCTTTCATGGGGCATTGCGGATATTATCGACATTTCATTCATATGTATGCAATCATTGCAAAGCCTCTGTACTCCTTTTGACTATTTTTGAGTGGACAGAAGAATGTGAAATCTCCTTTAACGAGCTTAAATGACAATTATGTTCCACAACAATCTTAACCACACCAGACTGGAACAAGCCATTTCATGTTCATGTTGATGCATCCAATTATTCTATTGGGTGTGTACAAGCACAACCTACTAGTGAAGGTAGTATGGATCTTCCAATAGCTTACACCAGTAGACAATTGAATGTAGTTGAACAAAATTATACTACTACCGAAAGAGAAGGATTAGGCATGGTATACGTAGTTAAGAAGTTTAGACATTATTTGCTCGCAAATAACTTTAAATTTTTTATAGACCATCAAGCATTACTCTATCTTGTGAACAAACCTTGCAATACTGGCCAATTAGTAAGATGGTTCCTCTTACTAATGGAATATGACTTTGAAGTTGTGGTTAGGAAAGGTAGGACTCACCTTAGGGTGGATCACCTTTCTAGACTAACTTTAAGAGAGTCTCCTCAAGGAGTATCAGATGAACTTCTTGATGCTTACTTGTTCAATCTAGAAGTAGTGCCTGAATGGGCCAAAACTATACTGCATGTTCTTATCTTTGGACCTAAACATCCTGTTCTTAGAAGCAAGGTAAAGAAGTAGTGAGATCTCAAAAATACCACATACTAGCAGACAATATGTATAAGCACACCAAGGTATACCATCTTGTTGTGTAGATGAAGATGAGCATGCAAAGTGGTTGCAAACAGCACATGTAGGTGCACTACAGCAACACCACTCCAAACACCAAACCCTATGGCATGTGCAAAGATTAGGTGTATATTGGCCAACAATGGAAGCAAATGTCCATAGGATCTGCAAATAATTCTCAATGTGTGGTACTAGACCACCATTGGAACATGCCACTCTCTATCAAGTGTCTTTAGTGCCAGATTGGAGCAAACCTTTGGTAGACTTCTTGAGGACGAAAACATTCCCTCTAGAGATGGCATTGGCTAGACGAAAAAGCTTACAACAAGAAGCACTAGATTACACACTCATAGGTGACAATCTATACAAGAGTGGAAGAGATGGCTATTTGAGATTGTGCATCCATGAGAGTGAATACCTCAAGATATTGGAGATTGCTCACCAAGGAGTAGCAAGAGGACACTTTGGACCAGACTGTGTGATCAAAGCAATACTTTTTGCAGGCTTTTGGTAGCCAACACTTCACATGGATGCACATACCTATGTGAAGTAGTGCGATATTTATTAGCGAACTTAGTATCCAATACAAAAGGATGAGATGCCATTGAAGCCCATGATGGGAGGTGGGGCATTCTCTAAGTGGGGAATAGACTTTCTAGGTCCTATAAATACCCCAATTAAGAGTTCAGATGTTGAATAAATTATTGTTGCCATGGACCATCTAACCAAATGGGTAGAAGTGAAATCCACCAAGAAGAACGATGTTCAAATGATGGATAAGTTCTTATTTGAAAATGTGTTCACCCGATATGGGTTACCAATAGAATTAGTAAGTGATAGAGGCACACACTTCTTGAATGAACTCATTGAAAACCTTCTCCAAGAATTCTTGGTGATACATAAAAAGCCTACCCCCTATCATCCAAAACCTAATGGACAAGCCAAGAGCACAAATAAGGTCTTGTGTAATGTATTGAAAAAGTTGGTGAATAATAAATGCTCTTATTGGGATAAACAATTACACCATGCTATTTGGGCATATCGAGTTTCCTATAAAATGGTACTCAATGCCACACCCTTTCAAATGGTATTTGGATAGAATGTATTACTTCCACTAGACTTCTTAATCCCCACGTTAAGAGTAGGATAGGAGCATTAATGGACTGGCCATGAGCTCTTGCCTAGAATCTTTGACTTGGAATGCTTAGGTGAAAGAAGATTGAGAGCAACGGCATGGATTTATGCTACCAAGAAAAGACAAAAGGCATACCTTGATGCCCATGTGAAAGATAAAGGCTTGAAAGCGGAAGATTTAGTCTTAGTGTACACCTTGAAGCAACATGCAAGAAAGTTGGAGAATCATAGCTATGGACACATGATTATTAATAGAATATCAACAAGTGTAGTAGTCCAATTAGCCAATCTAGAAGGCGATATTCTACTTAGTTACATCAGTGGATGTAGAGTCAAATTATATCAAGAACCCCTCACATAGGAAATGCTAAATCAACTCAACACTACAAAGAAATGTAAGGAAGAAGAAAATGAGTTCGAGAAGAGGTGCAAGCAAAAGCCTTAGAATGCATCTGACGAAAGAAATTGAGAAGATAAGGTAGAGATCAACCCAAGTCAGACACTCATGAGGTTCAGTCCCTTGTATCCAGGACAAGATAGATTCACTCAGCCACATAAAAGGATTTGGTTCAGTGTTTATCTAGTTGATACAGCATCATTAACTATTAACATTCCTGTGAGGATTATGGAGCAGTTGTATGAAACTAATAAAAGATGGTCTAGGATGCCAGTGGTGAATGATTGTTGTGCAGTCACCCGTATAATATATAGGTTTTTAGCATATCATGTGCCCATCGAGCATGCATTAAATTGGTCATAATTATAGCTGTTTAAAGGATGAAAAGCTCCAACACACCAATCCAAGAGAATGAGGGGCACTATCCAATATGTCCAAACATGAGAATTTCTTGCAACCCCAGATATCTCACCACGAGGGGAAGCCATGGTGCCTCCCTTTATGATTTGAATTCCCTGATATGTTTCTAGAGATATATCGCAAGTAGCTCCTTGTTTCTCTAGTACAATGGTAAGCACCATGTTTAGAAGCTCCACCTCCTTAATGTCAATCTACGGAAGAGATAGGAGTGACATGAAGATCATGAACGCGAGATGTAGTGAGAGTGAAGGTGAGAAGCATAGAGATGCACACACACATACACACACATAAACAAGAGACAAGCAAGACACAATGGAAGGTTGAAAATAGATTCTATTACTCAAGAACACTCTTACAAGCTCAAGCTCTCAGTAACTACAAAGTACACTAGCTCATACTATCTAACCTCAAAAATGAGCTCTCTAGCTCTCTTATAGTTTTTTGACTAGTTTTGACTAGTTTCACATCTAGTGTCCGGCATAGTTAAAAAATAGGTTCTAGGTACTATTTGGAGCCAATATTGGTGTGCTCATTCTACCTAAGCTCCTCAAGATCGAGGACTTCTCGGCTTGCACAAAATGGAGGTACTAGTTACAAAAGTGGTTGTTCTATGATACATATGGTACAAGAGTGATCAAAATCATTGTTGGGAGTTTTGAAAAAGTATTATAAAACATGTTTCTTTGGAAAAAATAAACCGTCTGGCTCCCCACTACTTCCTCGTAATCCACCTTCACATGCTTCCTTGTCATCTGTGCCTTTGGCTACTGCCAACACCCCCTCCCTCTTGCGTCGGTTGTCCTCGATAGATCCTTGTTGCGGGGCCTGCATGATATAGTTTTGTAGGAGGTCATGAGCGAGGGTGTGCTCCGCAATGCGAATACCTCGTGCAAGATCAGCTTCAAGCTTTTCACAGTCTATGGGTTGAGGTTCATCGGGAGGTGGACGTGTGTGGAGTACACGAGTTGTTCATGGGCAAATAATTGAAGTAGGTGTGTGGGCTTGCTTATGAAGACCTCGGAATGGTACTCCCAAAATCCAGTGGTAAACATCTCTGTCTTATAACAGGCTGGTAAGTACTTGATTCGGCACTGCCAAGCATAGCACACCCGAAGAGATGGTGTCTTGCTCATATCATATGCTAAGTCGTGATTACCATGCTCAAATCCCGAGGTGTTAACATGCAGTGCTTTGACATGATGGTACATTTTAAATACAGTCTGCATCATATCGAATATTTTGACAGTCATATGTGTGGCAACATCATCCATGCGGTGTAAGCGAGGGAGCCAGTGGCGAATCGTGGCCATCATGTATCTGACTATGGGTGGTCCGTGGGGTGGAGTGAAATAAGGATAATTAAGCCAGACCTAACACTGCTTATTATTTTGAGCTTTGATTGCGAATGCTTTCCAGGAGCGGCGTCTTGGCATAGGTCCCCAACATGGGTTATAATGGATATTTTTGTAACAGCTCATGGCACCAAGTTGGTTGAAAGATTTCACCTCTCTGTGTTGTTGGTGGAAAGTCGTTCGGCTCAAACTGAGTGGCATGTGATGGTTTCTTGCCCGTCTCCTTTTCAATCACCAATTGATATTATGCCATTAGCATGAAATAAGGTTTATATTGAAGTTCATGGCCTTATACCATTGAGGGGCCAAGTGGGCAAAGTAAGATGATTGTAAAATGTGTTCCTCTATCATAGCCATGGCATGTAATTGTGCCTCCACCCGTGTTGAGTGGGTCTTTCCAAGTTCTCCTACTGACTTCATTCATGCAGGTGTAGGGAGTTCAAAGGTGTCTTGACCTTCTGCCCTGACATGTCCACCTGGGATGGGTTGTGGTTTGTAGGCCTCTTCATAAGTTTCCTCCATGGGGATATACACAGTTTCTTTATCATTTGGGAGTTCAGGTGGGGAATCAGGCCTAGGGGGCTCGAAGAAGGCAGTAATCTGCGCTTGAAGAGTAAGTACCTGAGCGTGTAAAGTATTGAGTTCCTCTATAATCTCTAGAGAGGCGACTTCAAGAGCTATTGGTGGTTGTTGTGTAGGTGTGCGCAACAATAGCATTTTATGGTCATCCTAGAGTTTCTGATATGCTTCATTCATAGTGTCATAATCCTCTAAGAGTCGTGCATGATCTTCTAATAATATCCACATGGACTCTGATGGTACTGCCTTAAAGTGGCAAGGACTCAGAGGTTCATTCAGTTGATCCATATCTGCTTCAAGGTTTTCTCTGTTCTGTTCCTACAGTCTTTGATTCTGTTCCTTGGCCGCTACGAGGTGGCATCGTAACAGTCCCATATGTCGAGTGAGGATCGCATTTCTAACTATTTAAGCCTGTAATAGGTTGTCGATATCCATAAAGGCTTCCTTTGTCTTCTGTTTGCTTTGTAGTTTGAGGGTATGGTAGGCCTTGCATAGCTCTTGATAGCATGCATTAAGGGAGGCATTCTCGATGGATAAAGAGTTTCATTGCACCTGTAAATATGTAGTTGTTTGTTGGTGTTTCTAGTAGTTGGTCTTGAGAGATGTGAATTCATCTCAAACTTGTGTCATGCAAGAAAACATCTGGTGGAAAGCGGTGTCGATTGTGGGTGACAATATTAATGATGGAGTGAGTGAAGATGTTGAGGGTGTGGATGTTGATGTAAGGGGAACAGGAAAGAGGGATGGGAAGGTGGATGCAGTGGTGATCGTGGAGAAGTGTGACGTGCCTAAATGGGATGGTGAAAGAGGTGAGGTGAGTGGTGGTGCGGTGGGTGGTGAGATGTCCATGTCACTAGACGTGGTGTCGAGTGCAGTGACTGTGAAGAGTGGTGTGAGAGTGGGTGTGAATACCAGATTTAAAAAGGTTGATGAATAAATTACAAGTTGGGTTTCTTGTATTGCTTGGTGAAGAGGGGAGGAGAGAGGGAATACAGTGGGGCAGGGAGGTGAGACGGGTGACAAGGTCATTGGAAGGGGAAATGGGAATAAGGGTCTTGGAGGGATGGGGAAAGAAGGAAAGGATGGAGTTAGAAAAGGACTGGGAGGAATGGTGGGGGCCATAGGAGGAAAGATAGGTTGAGGGGTTGAGGCCACGAGGGTTTTTGCTACCGCACTTGCTATAAACATGGATGATCTAGAAACGTGGGGTGTTCCAGGGAAACTGCAGGGACGGGAGGTGAAAGAAGGGCATGTGGTGTGGTGGGTACTTCAACGATGGTAGTGGTAGTTACAGTAGGAGGATGAGGGGGGGAGTCGATGACTATGGTCGCTTCTTCAATAGGGTCTTCCAAAATAAATCAAGCTTCCCTGGCATGGTGTGAAGACTGGGCATCCGTTGGTATGTGAATATACTGGCCCGGCTTGGATAGTAGACGGATTCGTCATGGGTCAAACTTTGATAGTGGCTTTCTTTGCAGATATCGTAGTGCTTCATTGGTTCCAACTGATTTAACTAATTCTCTGAAGCCTTGAATGAAAGCTTCTTTGAACCCTGTTGTAGCGAGTTCCTATTCTAGAATTGCTTGACTTTCTTCTTCTGAGAGTTGTCTGCATGCCAAACTATCTGCATAATGCAGTATAGTTTCTTGATTGCCAAAGTATAGGCGGCCGCTTTGAACGTGTCGTCTTCATGTGTACTTGTGTCACCTTGAGCTTCAGTTTGCTGTTCTTGTTCGTCATCCTGCACATCCTCTTGAGAGTCGTGGTTTTCTTGACTAGCTTCATCATCACCATCTTCATTGTCAGTTTTTGTCCCCTCTTCTTCTGAGCTGGAGACTACTTGCTCTTGTGGTTGATCAAGGGGTGTGGTAGCATAACTGGGATGTTCATACTCTTGTGAGAAGATTTGCCCTTTTGAAAATTGAAATTCACTAGAGAAAGCATCATGCATTTCAAAGTCAAAGGTGGTGTTCGTTGGTTCTGCCTCCAAGTTGGGTATAGGGAAGTGAATGCTTCCGCACTGATGGTGGTGGGAAGTTCTCCTGTTATAGTGGTGGGTTCTTGATTGGGCGTTGCTTGAGAGATCACCACACTGGTAGTACCTTCTGTGATGACCAGTTGTGTAAGGTGTATACGGATGGGTTGTACATGTGCATGGAGTTCCGTTGGGGATTGTTCTGGGGACTGCTGAGATGGTGGGGACTCTAGAATTTGCAAGCATGGGATAGAACCACGCATGCATTTGCCCACCTGTCCCTTGCTAGCTTCCCTAGCCTTCTTGGTAGTTCCTTTGAATGCTTTCTAATTCTTCACTAGTCATTGCACATTCTATGGGCAAATCATATGACAAACACATGTAAACAATTTTAGTAAGAGCACAACAACCGTGGATGACATGTTTTCTTTCCCATCTCTGCTGACTCAAATATAAGTGCTCGATAATCCAACTTGCAAGATCTATGGTTTGGGTCCCAATGCATGCTAAATATAATCCTAACCAAATACGCTTGTGAGGAATAGTAAAGCGATCTTGGGCTAGGAATGCAAAATGTTGCAGACATATGCGTAACGGCTTAGAGAGTTTAGGTGTAACGGCCGAAATATCTACCCATTTCAAAACATCACCATGCTTCATGGGCTCTGGAATCAAGCTTTCGCGCTCTGTCGGCATGTGAGTCCCATGGATCTTAATTGCTGCCCGAATAAGATCTTTTGAAAGATAAAACTTCTTGGGGGGGGGGGGATCATTTACCAACGATGGAAGAATGAAAGTTCTAGGAAAGTCCTTATTCTCGGAGGCCTGAAGTGTAGTCACCAGGTAGAAGAACCTATAAAAGTCAGGTTTGGGCAATGGATCACTCGAATATTCCATAAAACCCACTCTAGACCAAATGTGCTTTAACTCTTCTGAATTTTGAAGTGCTTCAAATTATCTGGAGAAAAACTGATACTTGCCCCACTTAATATTGTCAAAAGTCAGCATGGCATCAAAAAATAAAGTCTGCATCTGCTAAAGGTCCTACTAGACCTTGGAACCAATGAGAATTACGGTGAACTTTCTCGGTGTATCCCATAGGAGGATCATCAATCAGCATTGGTCCTAGGAAGCCCTAAAACTCTGGCATTGTAACGTAGGATGTGGCTCAGCCAATAAATTGTCGAGATCGACTATAGGTGCACTAGGACCAGCTTCGGAGGGTCCTTCTATCTATGTGATGAGTGATGCAAATGTGGAGGAGATCTACTATAAAAGATTAGCACATTAATATGGAAATTAATCATGATCCCATTAAAGTGAGACCACAATCCCTTTCCATAACCGATGTGTAACCCGTGTAGCCGAGTGTTGTGAGGTGGTTTATGGAATGATATTTGCAAACTAATGTAGGTCTCTAAACACCTACATGCTTTAGATAGTGCATGCTTTTCTTGAGAAAAAGTTATTATAACTGATGGTGGGTTAGTGTGGGTGAATTTGTACGAAGTTCAATTGTGAAAGAATTATTACAAGGGGGTTGGTTATTCGGGATGGGGGTAATGTTATACAACAGGTCATGAGAGGGCTTCTGGATACATTTCGGTATCCATTTCCTAAGGATTGCTGAGAGGGTGGTATGCTTCTACTAAGGACAAAAGGTGATATTGGATGTTGTGGGGTTGAGGGGTGAAGAGATTTCTGAGGGGTATATGTTACATGGCTTGAGTGTTGAGCTATAATACACTCTTTAGGTACCCAAATCTACATGGGTGTGGGTCCATTGGTTAAGTACTGCATGGGGATCCAAATCTGTCGAGGCTTCGCCGAGGTAGAAGAAGGTTGATGGGGTGTTGAACATTGCCTCTGATTTTACTGAAACTTTGTCTTATCATTGTTTGCATTGTTTAAAACTGTCGGTGCATTCTATCCTTTTGGCACCCATACTCGTTTCCTGTCGCTTGCTTTGTGATGATGATATTGTTGCCTTCTTTGCATCGCCTAGTATGGTCATCGGTTTGGGTTCCTCAATCGTGGTTGACTCCTTCGTGGTTGGTGGTGAGAGGTCTGGTTGACACTCTGCTTTGGAAAAAGAAGGGAGGTCCAACACTTGCAAAACTTACCCATTAGGAAGTGAGGCATTCTATACCACAAATCTAGGCCAATCTGCAGTAAGTGTGGAAGGATGGGCACCAGAGGCTATTGTGCCCATTTGTCCACTGATGCAGTCCACCTGACCACTGATGGAAGACCAGGGGAAGATCTCCTGACATCCTTTTGTCTGGCAACTATCCATCACCAAGCTCTCATGGGTTCACTTTGGAAGGAGCATGCTTAGCCGAGGGATCTAACTGAAGATCTTCCGATTCTCCATCACATGTAGTTCATATGGTCAAGGGCTACATACCTCAGGCGAAGTGTTGTTAGGGAAGTCAAGTGGTATCACTCGTTGCTCATCTAAGGTTCCAATCTGCAAGGAGCCTTGTCTAAGATTTAGGTCCACTGAGTGATTGTATAGCCAATCTTGGCCAAGGATTAGGGGTTCTATCCAGTCCTCATCATGGCACACGAGGAGCTTCACTGTCATGGTCACTTTGTGTATGAGGATAGGAAGTTCCACCTCACCCATGCAAGGGGTTTCCATGCCTCCTAGCCCTATGAGGTATGCCTCAATTGGCCGTATTTCTATTCCTGAGTCCTTATAGTGGGACCAACTAATCGCACTAGTCGCCGCATCTGAATCAATTAAAGCCCTGAGATCATGGCAAGGGTTGCCATGCTCTAGCCTGACTGTAATGAACGGTCTCCTATCCACTTGCTTGACACATGGCCATGGGGTATATGGGTGTTGTTTCCAGATGGTTATAATGTTCTCTCCCTAGTCCTTGTCTTCTTAGCTTCATGTGCTTAATGCATATGCTTCTTTGCCAACATGAGTCTTCTAAGCATATCCTCGGTAAGAGGTTCCTGATAAAGCTTGACTCTACAGCCCCTAATGTAATTAGGCATTATCTCTCCTTCTAGGGTGGCTAATTGTACGCTCCACTTGTCGAAAGTTTGTTAATGATCATAGGTCCATAACCTCGCTTTTCTAATTTTCATGCATGTTGTTTCACCGTATATACTAGGAATAAATCATCTTCTTTTAAGCCTTTGTCTTTTACATGTGCATCGAAATAGGCTTTCTATCATTTCTTTGTTGCGTATATGCCTTCTGCTTCTTTCCGCCTGGTTTCTCATAATCGTTCCAAATCCATTATTCTTGACAATAATTCATGGTCGGTCTACTGATGTTCTTGTGCAACCTTTGTTGGAAAACAAATGTCTCAATATCCTATTGGTCAAATGGTTCAGTATGCTCAGAATAGAACAGCATATGTATTCTTTCCTGTTAGACTTGCTACAAGCTAAGGTGTTGGGCGCGTGGCTAAGTCATATGCCTCCCATCCTAGGGGCACAGGATGGAATCCCGTCGGCAACCAGGAAGTGAATTGATTTTTAAATCGTGCTTTTGGATAAAGCACAAGTGAACAGCGAACGCGAATATTTTTCCAAAAACGTTACGGATGGCGGAGTGATTTTTGTTGCGATCGATCACTGATTGGGGTGATTTATTTGTGCTTTATTATTGCTTTTCAAGGTAGACAAAAGACTATATAAGAAGTACTTTGGGTCACTTCTATTCATCCTTCACCTAGTTTTCAACACAAGCCTTGTGCTTGGCCCTCAGTAGAGGTGGTGTTTCGTCTAGCACATGGGGCAGCCATGGTGCTAACTTGAAGCATGTTGAGGAGCAGCTATGGAGTTCTTCTTAATGATTCTTCTTAGAGAAGATGAAGGGTGTGCTCACACTCTAGCTCATGGAGAGGAGGTTATCTCTTGTTCATGGCAAGAAGACTTGGTCATTAGCAGTGTGATGGTGAGGATCGGCCATCTACATGTTGTAGTTGAAGATTCTCTTCTACATGAAGATTTCGGGCTACGTCAAAGACATTGGATGGTGTTTAATATAAGATTTACATCTTATGTTAAGTATTCAGGTACATATTCTCTTTATGCACACATGTACTACTTGAAGTTTATGGAGGCAGTTGCGTTCATATCAGGAGGAGTCCTATTCGGCATAGGTACAAGAGAAACAGTACATATATGCTTTATGCATATTTGGATGAGGTGTTTGAGAAGGTGTGTTCACATGAGTTTGAGGATTTCGAGCAGCAAACTTGTTAGCATTCTTTGCTACTTTTTAAGTATGTGATCTTTTCACACACGTATCTAACTTAGGGTCCTCCATAGCCTAAGGTTAGATGAGGGTTTGTTGATTATCAGTTTCACACTGATCCTTCCTCTTTCAGTCACTCATAATCACTCTTCTATAACCTATTAGGTCACACATCTCATGTATATTCAGATTTCTTCCCATACATCTGAATATGTTTGTTACATTGTACGTTCATTCATCCATCTATTTCTCATCACATAGAGTGGTTGAGAGTTTTGCTCCCACATTGTACATTGAACATTGGTATATATGATACTATGAGTAAGTGATGGCTTACGTAACACCTTACACATGTCGTCTATTCTTTCTCTATCTTTATCTCATCATCTATATGATTAAGTTGTGGTATGTTCATGTATTATCAATATTGAAGAATGCTGGAATTAATGTTGTATATACTGGACCTATGGAACCATGGACCTGTGATATGAGTCAAGGGCCTACCTCACTTCAAACATTTGGTATCAGAGCACTAAGGTTTTGGTTTCAAAGCTTTAGGACTTTGGCATCAATGCATTCAGGCTCATTCAGAATCCGAGGTTCCCAGAATTCGAGATTTACAACATATGATTTGAAAGCATCTTGTAATATTTGACATTTGACATACACACTTAATCTTAGCAGCCGAATATTTTTGAAGAGTATGCAAATACTTTTGTTGGAAGCAGTCAGAGGCACAGTCAGAGGCACAGACGACGTGGAAGCATGTAAAGACGGAGCAAGGAGCCAGTCGGATCATTTTTTCAAACAACTATGTTTTTATTACCTCTTCAAACATCCAACAGTGATTTTCATCACTCTTGTAACATATGTAATATAGACAAAATCCCATTTTCTAATTCATAGCTCCATTTTGTGCAAGCCGAGGAGTCCTCGAGCTTGAGGAGCTTAGGTGGAATGCACGTACCAATTTTCGTTATTTTTAGATACCGTTTACCCTTCCAAATAGCCTCTAGGACCTTATTTTTAACTATGCCGGTCACTAGATGTGAAACCGGTCAAAACTAGTCTAGAAACTATAAAAAGAGCTAGAGAGCTCATTTTTGAGGTTGGTTCATGTTAGCTAGTGTGAGCTTAGAGCTATTTGGAGCTTGTAAGAGTGTTCTTGAGTAATAGAGCTAATTTCTCACCTTCCATTGTGTCTTGCTTGTCTCTTCATTGTGTGTGTGTATGTGTGTGTGCATTTTAGTGCTTCTCACCTTCACTCTCACATCATCTCACGTTCACGATCTTCATATCACTCCTACCTCTTCCGCGGATTGACATTAAGGAGGTGGAGCTTCTTAACGTGGTTCTCACCATTGTGCTAGAGCAACACCAAATTTGGCGCCGTTGCCGGGGATCAAGTCTAGGACGAATGTGTGATGGTAAGAGTATAGCAAGAAGTGGCGTTGGAAGGTAAAATTTCAGTTTTTGTTGTTGTTTTTTACTTAGTTTTTAGTGTTTTTCACCTTCCCCATACTCCATCTTCATCATCGCATCATCATCTTCATCTCCAAAAAAATCAGAAAATTCACCATATCCACCCATTCACCTCATTTCCCCTCATTTGTGCATGCGAGAGAGCGAGAGAGAACTTTTGTGCTTGTGTGTGCTTGTGTTTTCTTGAGTTTTCTTGCAGGTACAGAGCTCCAGTGCATCAGGAAAGCTTGGAAAAGGTAAAAATTTACTCTCTGTCAAAGATCTGCCGAGTGTGGCGGACCATCGCGATGGTCTGCAACTTTCGGAATACTTGGTAGGCGACCACACCACGAGGTAGGCGACCCTTGCGCTTGCACAAATCCACAGGCGCATCTCAAAAATCATCAGTTTGGTGGACCATCGCGATTGGCCCGGACCATCGCGATTGTGTCGCACCATCGCGATAGGCTCACGCCATCGCGACGGCTCGGCCGGACCATCGCGACGGTCTCGGACCATCGCGACGGTTCACTTGAGCCATCGAGACGGTCCACTTGGACCATCGTGATTGTTCAGCTGACCCCGGACCATCGCGATTGGCTCACGCCATCGCGACGACAGTGCCACGTGTCAAGACAGACCATCGCGACGGTTCATTTTTCGGACCATCGCGACAGCCCAAAATCGGACCATCGCGATTGGCTCACGCCATCGCACTTGTGACCATCGCGACGGTTCACTTCGGACCATCGCGATTGTCCACCTTTGACCGTTGACCGTGCCATCGCGATTGTCCGCCTGATCACGCCATCGCGACGGTTCATTTTTCGGACCATCGCGACGGTCCATTTCCACGCCATCGCGATCGTTCATTTCGGGCCATCGCGATGGTTCGACCTCACGCCATCGCGATCGTTCACTTCGGACCATCGCGACGGTTCATTTTTTCGCGCCATCGCGATTGTCCAAATTCCACGCCATCGCGACGGTTCGCTTGGACCATCGCGACGGTCCCAGACCATCGCGATTGTCCACCCCCATCGCAAATTTAGGGTTCCATTTTTTGACCAATTTTGGGGGTATTTTTGAGAAATTTTTGGACCATTAGACTCATAGGAGACCCCTTAGCTCATATTTGAAGGAAAACCTGATTGTCAGTTTTTACCCCCCAGGGCCTGAACGCTCATAACTTTTTCATCCGAAGTCCGTTCTTTGAGCTTAATAGCTCGTTAGAAAGCTCGTGACGAGTACTACGTGACCTCAACTGTTTTTTTTATAAAGAATACATCTATTTTTGGATAAGCAATTTTGAGGTTCACCTAGTGTGGGACTAGGAAGCCAGGGGGCAAGTATTGAAATTTTGGGCAAAAAGGGAAGGGACTTAAAAGGTGTATATACTCAAGTGCTTGATCATCCAACTGTGAATTGGTCTAATATTGGATTTTTCCAGGTCTAACAAGGGCAATCAAAGGCAAGCAAGCAAGGCAGTGAAGACAGCAAAGCTTGGGAAGCGCGGCTTCTTGGGCAACAGGGCATCAGCGCAACCAGAAAAGCCAACTCGAGGTTGGAAGATTACTCAACCCCCTCAGTCAATTCTTAGCTTAGGCTAAACGTTAGCATTGTGGATTAACGACGATAGGAACGCCTCAAGTTCAAGATACTTAATTCTTTCAAGTTTAAGACTACAAGTAAAGGTGTGTGTGACGAAAACCTAAAGAAAAGAACCTAAGTCTGACGGAACGAGAACTCAAAATCATAACGGAAAGTCGAATTCCTGACGCATATATTAAGACAAGAATCCAAAGAAAATTAAAAAGAATCAAGAAAGTAATAACAAAGAACCAGTGACGATCTAAGTGTGTAATTGAGTGAGCAAAGAAGGAAATTAATGAACCTTAGATCGGGCAAACATATAGGTAAGTCGGACCGACGAAGCCTTAGATCATCAGAGGCTAGTGTAAGAACTACTGCTCGATCGTGGGCTCAGCAATTGAATAGTAATTACCCCTACGAGAACTCAGAGACTAGCGAATCAGAAATGGCATTTAGCACAGATAGACCAGAAGGAGGGTCTAATGTAGCATATTTAGAAAAACCTGAAGGACCCTATAGAACGCAATTAGAGTTTCTCCGAACCAACCGATTAGGTGCTCGCATCTATGAGGATGGTTTGCAAAGGCAAGTGGTGCAACTGCACAATCCTGATCAACCCATTGGATTGGAAAGACCAGTGGTGAAATTTGAGAGAGACGCTTACATAGACAAAGAAGGAACCATGTACGTCCTAAGTACGCAACCAAACGATACTAATGAGTTTGGCACAATTCAATTAGAGACGGAAGCAAAATTTCAAGGGAAAGAACCGTTAGAAGAACCTAGAACACCTAGAGGGAAATCCGTATTAACAAGAGTGCTCATCCCAGAATGGATCCCTCAAGATAACAGGAGCACCGAGTTGTTTGTAAATAAAGAGACAGATGAAGCCTTTTGGAGGTACAGAAAGGAACACCCTGGTGAGATAGGCATCATTACAAGTTATGAATTCAAGGACCCAGATACACCTGGAAAGGTTGTATACCTGGATGAGACTTCAGAAAGAGTCTTTGTGGTGCCTGACCGCGCTAAAAACACATACACATGGAGAGGTGAATTGGTATTCCCTCCATCTAGAACGAACTTGAATACAAGTCAACAAGGGGCAGGAACATCCTCAGCCCATGGACATCAAAGAGAAGGAAATAAAGAGAGACCGGAAGTAAACTTCACCAATAGAGCGGATAGACAAAGAGATCATGGAATACTAGGTGGTAGAGATGATTTTCCTCTACCTAGGCCACGTGAACACGCAAGAGTATTGAGACCCACTCAATTAGTAAAATCAATGAAAAATTACTTTGATGGGACAGGAGATCCCTATGACCATGTTGCAGAATTCAAGCAAGTACTAAGAGCAGAACAAGTCGAGGACATGTTCACGCAATACAACGCATTTGGGCTAACGTTAAAGAATACCGCTTTAACTTGGTTCCAACCATTGCAACAAAGGCAATTTAGAGACATCCATCACTTTTTAGAGTCATTCATCACTGAGTTCTCTAAAAGTGGGATTAGACACGACACGTCTTCGTTGATTCATAGCTTTAAACAAACCCCTCAGGAAACAGTAAGACTGGCAGGACGTAGGTTCAGACAATATGTCGAACGATGTCCATTGCAAGAGCTACCCTCACAAGCCAAACAAGTATCACTGTTCCTAGATGGCTTGTTGAGCGCTAAACTACGCTCCTATGTGTACCTAAAGGAACCCAGAACGCTAGAGGAGTGTGTAAGGATATGTATAGACATTGAGGAAAACCTAGGAGATGAATTAGAACTCTCAAAGGTCTATAAGGACTCAGATTGTTCTTCTCTAGCATCCACAAAATTGTCTAATTCGATAGAGGACCTAGCAGAAAAAGTGGCCCAAAAACTAGGTGTTTCTAGTAAACAGGTGTCCAAGCTACCAACTAATGTACGTTGTTACACTTGTGGTGGAAATCATTTGGCAAATGTGTGCCCCAATGCACCTCAATCTCAAGCCAACCCTAGTGGCCAATATTGCACAATTGAGAGAAGATATACAAATCATACGGCTCAGGACTGCCCATACAACAAACAAACCGTGAGACAGAACTACCCGCAAACATACCAGCAGCCAGGTAGGTATCAAGGCCAATACAATGCTCAGCCTTATTACTATAGGCCTCCTCAGAACTACCCTTACCAGGCTCAACAGAGACCTCAACCTGTTTTAGCTCAGCAGCCACCCTCACCAGCGAATGTCATCTCAGTCAAATACGCTGCTGCAGAAGAGAACCTAAGTAGGGCCTTAGTGCCTTCTTCACCCTTGATCACAGAAAGTGACCCGAACTCAAACAGTTTTGACTCTACTCATGTAACTAGTCCACCCGCTTATTACACGGAGTCACCAGAACATGTGGAGACGTATCATTATGATAGTCCACCAATGGAACCTAGTTGGGAGCCAGATTATGCTAATGTGATGTACGCAAACCCAAACCCACGGCCCCAATTGAGACAACAGAGACCACAAGGCCCTAGAGGACCATGCTTTAGGTGCCAAGGAGATCACTTCATAAAGGATTGTCCACATCCCCCAATAGCAAGGCAATCACAGTACTATAGCATCCAAGGCTTTTGTGCCGATTGTGGCAAAGAGCACATAATCAAAGATTGTCCTAAGAACCCAGTTAACGCTTCGAATGTGACACCGATCAACGTGATAGGTATTGTAAACAACGCAGATGGATCCAACCCTACATACGTGCCTATCCAAGCTATAACCAAAGCCCAGGCGCTCTTACAAAACCAACAGCTTAATCAAGAGAAAATAGCCGAAACTAGTGAAGTTGTAGAATCTAGCAGTAAAAAGACAAAATCTTGGAAAGATTCTAGGGAAAGAATCAAGAGAAAGTGGAGTAAAAAGATAAGTGAGTTGGAAGGAAGTTTAAGGGAATCTAGAGCCAAAATACAAGAATTGACTTCACAAGAATTAAACCAAGAAATCCCAGCTCAAAAATCAGGATCAGTTTTGGCGGAACCCATACCAGAAGATCTAGACATGATGTTTCGTGCATATCAGGCTAGAATAAAAGAGGGACCTCAAGTAACGGAACTGAGTAAAAACTACCCTCGAGCTGATCTAGAAATTGAGAGAACTAAACTTTGCATGAAGATGGTAGAGTTAGCACAAGCTTTGTTCGAAGCCTCTAGATATCTTAATTGGAATAACATGGCAAAACCGGAACTACACTTTCAAGGACTAATGGAGAGGCTAGAACACTTGATAGAAAGCAAAGAGAAAAAGGATCAGCCTAGGAACCCTATTGTCACAGAGACACAGGAAAGGAATGCACTACCCCTGTCTCAAGTACCCAACACAGAAAGTCAAGACAACTTGTCTTCCATACATAGGTACTCACACGAATTTTTGAGGGAAATCCAAGAAGAGAAATGGAGAAAGGAACAAGGAACTCATCCTCCTATTCAAGAAATAGACGACTTGCAGGAACAATTTCCCCAAGACATCCCCTCTATATACGATGATGTAGAGGTGGAACAACCGAGCGAACCCACAGGATTTGAATCAAATTCTCTACAAGAATTACCTCAGTTCACAGGACCTTGGGAAGCAAAGTCTATTAGTATGAGAGCACCCACGATAATAGTGAGGAATGAAGAATCAGTGATCCCTAGGAACACGGATGTGATCAAGAACACTAAAGTACAGTGTAATCTCACTCTGGAGGAATTGTTAAAGGTAAAACCAGAATTGTGGAAGCACGTAGCAAATCAATTCCCTGAGCTAGCTACCACACCCTCTCAGATAGGATCACATAAGAAGGTACCAGAGATACCTGTGGAAAAGATTGGAGACGTAAGCGAAGGAGAGGAAGGTAACACATTGTAAGGAATTGAACTCACAACCTCTTGGTTAGGAATGTGATGGGCTAACCACTTGCCCCAAAAGCCATGGTTGAGGATTACTTCCTAATCCTCTCTCTTAGGGTGTGGTTCAACCATCTCCTACCAGGATTATGTTACATTCTTCCCCCCTTGAACTCCCTCGGGAATGTACCCTGACCAGCTATGGGACTGGTAGGATGTACCCTGGATGTACCCTGGCAGGATGTACCCTGACCAGCTATGGGACTGGCAGGATGTACTCAATCAAGTTCCATCCAAGGATTCCCAAGGAATTCACACATTGCAAGCTAGCTCATTGGAAAGTTCGTTCCGAGAGCTTTCCAACGGTATATTACATGCCTCAATCCGACCTACGGATTGGGAGATACACCCCAATCATTGTAAGGTCCATCATTGAAATCGACGCGCGCCTTCCACAATTCCTACCCTTTCACATGGAGGATGCCCAAGCGCCTTTTTTAGAGGCCATTGGATCATTCCACTTTGCCCAAGCCTACTTCCTAAGCTCTAATACCAATGTAAGGGATTGAACTCACAACCTCTTGGTTAGGAATGTGATGGGCTAACCACTTGCCCCAAAAGCCATGGTTGAGGATTACTTCCTAATCCTCTCTCTTAGGGTGTGGTTCAACCATCTCCTACCAGGATTATGTTACACACATATCTTCCAATAACCCATCAGGGCTACACCACGAAAGCCATCTTAGATTTAGGAGCCGGAGTAGCCATCGCTACCACCGCTTTGTGGAAACGTTGGGGTAAGCCAGCACTCAGACCCACCAGGATGAAACTACAAATGGCTGATGGACACATAGAAAAACCATTAGGCTTACTAGAAGGCATATCTCTCACCACTTGTGGTGTAGAATTTGAGCATACTTTCGCCATTTGTGACTTTGCGAAAAATCGTGCTTATGAGATGATATTGGGACGACCATTCATGCGCCAGTTGCAAATTGTACAAGATTGGGGAACTAATTCTTTGTACTTGCAACATTTAGGAGTGACTACTAAAGTCAATCTTAAAGACTATTCACACAGAGATGTACCCCCAATACAATGGAACACCATCCATAAGACACCAGTAGAGACGGAATCCGTGCACTCATTAGAATCAAATCCTTCTTGGTTGCATGAGGATACCCATTTATGGATGTGTAAAGTAGCCAAACAAGAGGAAGAACGATTAGAAGCAAGGACCTTAGGTGCAGAACAACATCCACGAACCCTTCAAGATCCAGCATATGCACCTGTAGTATTCCCAGATGAAGAGTTTGAACCCCATGGTTGGGCAGAAATCCTAGCAACCATGGATGTAGCCATCAATGAAGAACAATGGACACCCCACTGTGACGAGGATGGCTATGACATTTCAGTCTTTACGATAGAGCCAATCATGTGCGATACAATTTTAGAAGAGTGTGAACCAGACACTGATGCATTTGAGGATGCAAGCGATTTTGATTTAGAATCAATTATCATGGACCCACCCTTTGCATCAGAGGAGGAATATTTCTACGAAGTAGAGACTCACACTCAGAGATATGAGGAAATTACGAATGAAGTGAGGTTAGCCACGGAAGTGACTAACAAGAGTGAAGGCAAGAAAAGAAAGAAGAAAGACACCAAGACAGAAAAAGAAGAATCTTTATTTGAAGTACCCGAGAATTTCAAGAAATATGAAATCGAAGATAGAAGAATCATGGTACGAATGCCTAATAGAAAAGCGAATGATGGACAAGTATATGATAACCGAGAGAAAACCAAGAAAGTAATAGTTGCCATAGAAGGAGAAGAAGAAAAATGTACATACATAGGGCATGATTTGACGACTGAAGAAGAAGAAGAGTTAGTTGCCCTATTGCGCGAATATAGAGATGTTTTTGGTTGGAGTTACAAAGATTTGAAAGGAGTAGATCCAGATATATGTTCTCATAGAATCCCTATGACTCCAGATGCAAAACCGACAAAACAGAAACCTTACACGTACAATGATAACTACGCTGCGAAGATTAAAGAGGAGATAGATCGCTTGATAGAAGCAAGATTCATTTACGAAATTGAGCACACCGAATGGGTATCCCCCATTGTGGTTGTGCCCAAGAAGAATGGAAAATTGCGTGTGTGTATTAACCTTAAAAAAGTTAATGCCGCCACGATTAGGGACAGTTATCCTCTTCCTATCACGGAACACTTATTGGAAAGAGTTGCGGGCAAGGAAGTTTACAGCTTTCTTGATGGTTTTTCAGGCTATAATCAAGTAGCCATCGCTCCAGAAGATCAGCACAAGACGGCTTTTGCCACTGAATGGGGCATATTTGCATTTCGTGTAATGCCATTTGGCTTAACAATGCACCCGCTACTTTCCAGCGACTCATGTGTCATGTTTTCAAGGAATTCTTACGCAAGAGCTTGGAAGTTTATGTCGATGACTTATGTGCTCATTCGAATGTAAGGCAGACACATATCCCAGAGTTAAGACAAATATTTGACAAATGTCGAGAGTATCAGGTTTGTTTGAACCCAGAAAAATGCGTTTTCATGGTCAGACAAGGCAAAATTCTAGGACACATTGTGTCAAAAAATGGAATCTCTACGGACGAGGAAAAGGTGAAGGTAATTGCAGAATTACCTAGACCAACTAATGTGAAAGAGGTACAAGCATTTATGGGCCATTGTGGTTATTATAGGAGATTCATACACATGTATGCAATCATAGCCAAGCCTCTGTACTCTCTTTTGACCAATTTTGAGTGGACAGATGAATGTGAAAATTCATTCAATGAACTTAAACGACGCTTGTGCTGAGCACCTATATTGACAACCCCAGATTGGAGTAAGCCATTCCATGTACATGTGGATGCATCCAATTACGCCATAGGATGTGTGTTAGCACAACCCACGAATGAAGGTAACATAGATCTCCCCATAGTTTACGCGAGTAGACAATTGAACGCAGCAGAAAGAAATTACACCACGACGGAGCGAGAAGGATTAGGAATGATCTACGCAGTAAAGAAGTTTAGGCACTACCAGTAGAATATGCTACACTCTATCACGTGTCTCTCACACCAGACTGGAGTGAACCTTTAGTGACATACTTGAGGACGAACACATTCCCTCAAGGCATGACCTTAGCTCGACAACGCAGTCTAGAGCAGGAAGCTCAAGACTATTCACTTATTGGCGATAATTTATACAAAAGAGGACGAGATGGATATTTAAGACAGTGCGTTCATGAAAGCGATTATCTGAACATACTAGAGACTGCACACCAAGGCGTTGCAGGAGGTCACTTTGGACCCGACAGGATAATCAAAGCCATTCTCTTTGCAGGATTATGGTGGCCCACTCTTCACATGGATGCTCATACCTATGTAAAGAGATGTGATGTGTGCCAAAGAACTCAGTTTCCTACTCGCAGAGATGAAATGCCATTGAAACCCATGATGGGCGGACGTGCATTTTCTAAGTGGGGTATAGACTTTGTAGGACCCATTAACCCCCCTGCAAAAGGTACACATGCGGAATACATTATTGTTGCCACAGATTATCTAACCAAATGGGTAGAGGCAAAAGCCACAAAAAAGAATGATGCTCACACGACTGCAAAATTCTTATTTGAAAATGTCTTTACAAGATATGGATTGCCTATAGAGTTAGTGAGCGATCGAGGCACTCACTTTCTAAACCAATTCATTGAATATTTGTTACAGGATTTTATGGTGATTCACAAGAAATCTGCACCATATCATCCTCAGGCCAATGGTCAGGCTGAAAGCACTAACAAGATACTTTGTAACGTACTGACGAAACTCGTGAACAACAAACGTTCAGATTGGGACAAACAGTTACACCACGCTGTTTGGGCATATCGAGTGGCCTACAAGACCGTACTCAATGCAACTCCCTTTCAGATGGTTTTTGGTCAGAATGCAGTGCTTCCTTTGGACTTCTTGATACCGACACTTAAGGTTGCACAAGAACATCAGTGGACCGGCCATGAATTATCAGCAAGAATAATGGACTTGGAACGATTAGGAGAGACCAGGCTGAAAGCAGCAGCAGGAATATACGCAGCGAAGAAGCGACAGAAAGCATATTTTGATGCACATGTGAAAGATAAAGGCCTAAAAGAAGGAGATTTAGTTCTTGTGTATACGCTGAAACAGCACGCATGGAAGTTAGAAAAGCGAGGTTATGGACCTATGATCATTAACAGACTTTCGACTAGTGGAGCAGTACAGTTAGCCACCTTAGAAGGAGATATAATGCCTAATTACATTAGTGGTTGTAGAGTCAAGCTATATCAGGAACCTCTTACTGAGGATATGCTTAGACGACTCACGTTGGCAAAGAAGCGTAAGGAGGAAGAAAATAGAATACGATTGGAAGCTCAGGCAGAAGCCATAGAACGCATTAAGCGCATGAAGCTAAGAAGACAAGGACTAGGGAGAGAACATTATAACCATCTGGAAACATCACCCAGATATCCCATGGCCATGTGTCAAGTAAAGTCAACCACTCATCCTAGCATAGTGGACAGGAGACCATTCATTACAGTTAGGCTAGAGCACGGCAACCCTTGCCAAGAACTCAGGGCTTTAATTGACTCAGGCGCTGCGACTAGTGCGATTAGATGGTCCCACTATAAAGATTCAGGAATAGAAATGCGGCCAATTGAGGCATACCTCATCGGCCTAGGAGGCATGGAAACCCCTTGCATGGGTGAGGTGGACCTTCCTATCCTCATTAAGGATGTGACCATGACAGCGAAGCTACTAGTGTGCCATGATGACGACCTGATAGAACCCCTAATCCTTGGCCAAGATTGGCTATACGATCACTCAGTGGACCTAAATCTTAGACAAGGCTCCTTACAGATTGTAACCTTAGAGCAGAAGCGAGTGATACCGCTTGACTTCCCTAACGGCATTCCGACTGAGGTTTGTAACCCTAGACCCTATGAAATACATGCGACGGAAGACCGGAAGATCTTTGATCAGCTCAATCACGCTACGTCTACACCAACCCACTCGGGCTTGGCAATAGACAGTTGTCAATCAAAAGGACGACAGGAGATCTTCCCTGGGACTTCCTGCAAACTAGAAGAGGCAGTTACCCAACCGCAAGGGCAGATGGACACAATCAGCGGTCAGGTGGGTTGCATCAGTGGCCAAATGAGCACGACACCCTGCGGTGCTCATCCTTCCAAACTTGTTGCGGACTGGCCTAGATTAAAGTTAAAGAACGAATCACTTCCTAATGGGCAGGTCACGCAAGTGTTGGATCTCCCTTCTTTTCCAAAGCAGAGCGTCCATCCGACCTCTCTACCTCAACCACGACAGAGTCAACCACGACGAAGGAACCCAGACCGACTGCAGTATCAGAAGACACAACAACGAAAGCAGTCTAGACCATCCAAAGGAAGCAGCACCAGACAAATATGGCTGCCAAAAGGGCAAAAAGCACTGAAGAACTCCAACCAAGCAGAGATCGACAAGCAAAAGGCAGGGCAGAAACAAAATCAGTATCCACCATCCCCTCTACCTTCTTCTACAGGTTCGAGCATTCGACAAATTTGGATCGCCAAGAAATACCTTACCCATAGACCCACACCCACGCAGATTTGGGTACCCAAACCATGTATCATAGCTCAACACTTAAGCCATGTAATATATACCCCTCACAAATCTTTCCATCCCTCAATACCACCACACCCGATACTACCTTTTGCCCCTCAGCAGAAACCCACCACCCACTCAAAGACTCTTAGGAAATGGATACCGAAGCGTGTCCAACCGTCTCCCCCTAACCACATGTCTGACAAAACTACCCCCCCGACTAACATACAACCTTGTAATAAATCACTAACCTTTAAACCTTGTATAAATTCACCCACTATCATCACACATCACTCATAATCTCATCTCATCAAGAAATGTATGCATGATCTGAAACGTGTAGGTGTCTAGAGACCTGCACTAGTACTGCAAGAAGCATTGCATCCATCACATCACAGCACTTGGCTACACGGGTTACGCATCAGTTATGGAAAGGGATTGCGGTCTCACTTTAATGGGATCATAATTAATTTCCATGCTAATGTGTTAATCTTTTGTAGCAGATCTTTCTCACTAGCGCACCAGTCATCATGCAAACTGACGCAGGACCATCAGGAGCAGGCCCCAGTGTGGCTGCAGTGCCCCTCAACGTTTTACGAGCAGAATCCCACCCGACTGCTCCACCACCAGAATTCCAAGGATTTCCGGGGCCCATGCCGATTGATAACCCACCTATGGGCTACACAGAAAAGATACACCGTAACTCTCACTGGTTTTAGGGACTTGCAGGACCCTTAGCGGACGCGGATTTTATATTTGAATCCAATTTGACGTTTGATGACCGCACGTGGGGAAAATACCAATTCTTCTCCAGAGAGTTCGAAGCCCTACAGAACACCCAGGATTTAACTCACGTTTGGGCCAGAGCAGGCTTCATGGAGTATTTCAGTGATCCTCTGCCCAAACCTGACTTTTACAGGTGTTATTATTTAATCACTACTTTGCTGGCCTCAGAGAATAAGGATATCCCAGGAACTTTTATTTTGCCTTCTTTAGTGGATGATCCACCTTACAAAAGGTTTTATCTCTCGAAGGACTTAATCAGAGCTGCAATCAAAATTCATGGAACCCACACGCCCACAGACCGAGAAAGATTAATTCCAGACCCTATGAAACGTGGGGATGTCACTAAGTGGGAGGAGATCTTAGCAATTACACCTGAGCTGTCAAAGCCGCTACGGATATGCATGCAACATTTCGCATTCCCCGCTCAGGACAGATTTACCATGCCACACAAAAGAATATGGTTTGGATTGTACTTGGCATGTACGGGACCTCAGACTGTTGATCTGGCGAGCTGGATCATTGATCAAATGTATTTGGCACAACACAGATGGGAACGAAAGAAAGTGCTTAATGGATGTTGTGCGCTGACAAGAATTGTTTATATGTGCCTGGCCTATGATTTGCCAATTGAACGTGCATTAACAGGAGAAGAGCTGAAAGCATTCAGAGGAACGACGAAGAAAGCCAGGAAGCCCAGCAGAACACGGGCAGGTAAGCGCATGAGAGGCACTATTCCTTGCCTTCAAGTGCCAGATTCACCATCACCACAACCCTCTCCAGAGCGATCACCAACAGAAGCCGCTCCCACAATACAACCTATTCGCATAAGGTTATCTAGATCAGTGGTAACGGAGGGCACTACTAGTACCGTTGCACCTCAGGCAGCTACAACCACAGTACCCACCACCACGACCGCAGAAGCTCCCACCACTATTGGTGCGGAAGCCTTTTCTTTCCCAATACCACACATGGAGGCAGAACCAATAAACACAACATTCGATTTTGAAATGCCTGATGCATTCTCCAATGAATTCCAGTTTTCAGAGGCACAAATGTTCTCTCAAGAATATGAACGCCCCAGCTACCCTACCACACCGCGGGATCTGCCACAGGGACAAGTTGTGTCGAGCTCTGATGATGAAAGAACAGCCACCGACGACGACGAAGGTGATGACGAAGCCAGCCAGGGCACGCATGATTCCCAAGAACAAGGACAGACAGACGGCCAAGGCCAACAAACCGATGCACACGGTGACACCAGCACACACGAAGAGGAGACTTTCGAAGCAGCAGCTTACACGCTGGCAATCAAGAAATTATATCGTACCATGGAGAAAGTCTGGGCACGGAAGAAATTGACTGAAGAAGAGAGCCAAACCCTAATCGAACAAGAACTAGTCTTCGGAGGGTTTGAAGAAGTCTACATCAGAGGGTTCAGAGAATTGGTCAAATCCATTGGCCCGGTCGAAGCACTGAGATATTTACAAAGGAAGCCACTCCCCCAATATGACCCTCGCAGCGTTCGCTTGCTATTGAAACCAGGTGAATATATTCGAGTTCCGGTAGGTGCTCAATCATCCCACCAGGCGCAAGATGCACGCCTACGGCCGGAAAGATCCTTCACCGAAGAAGCCATCCTAGTCGACTCCCCACCCCGTACTACCGTTGTACATACTACCACTATCCTTGAAATAACATCCACACCTTCTACTCCTCTCTCACCTCATGTTTCACCAACCCATCCTGTATCCCCTGCAAACCCACCTGCTTCTCCAACAGCCACACCAGTCCACGGCAACATAGCCACCGCCTTTGCCCTGCCCATTCATACCACCATGCCCGCACCCACCCCACCTCGTCTACATGTTAACCCCTTCATCCCTTCATCCTTCCCATCCTTCCCCCCACCTTTAAGACACCCTTTCACCTTTCTAACCCCACTAACCTTCTCACCAGTTTCACCTCCCCAACCCACTATAACCCCTATTTCCCCTTTTCACCAAGCTGCTCCAGTCATCCCCCCTGTAAATTACTCTACATTTGTAAATCCCGTCTTCACACATACACAACCACCCACATACACACCGCTTTTCACAGTCACCGCACTTGACACATCCAATGACATGGACATCTCACCACCCACCGCACTAGCACCCACTCCACTCACAGCACCATCATATTTAGGTACGTCACAATTTTCCACGATCACCACTGCATCCACCTTCCCAACCCCATTTCCCATCCCCGCTGCATCTACTTCCACCGCATCCTTACTTAGCACTCCATTACTATTATCGCCAACCATAGACACTGCACTTCAACAAATGCTCACATGCATGTCACAAGTACGAGATGAGTTTGCATCTCTTGGCAACAATTATCAACAGCTGCAGAGGACGACCAACGAATTACAGTCGCAGCTTAATTCATTATCAATCGAGAATGCCTCTTTAAATACGCGATACCAAGAACTAAGAGAGGCATATCATAAGCTAGAACTAGAAAGTGAAGAGAAAACAAAAGAAGTCACTGCTGATCTGGACAACCTGCTTCGAGCCCAAACAATTAGAAACGCGACCCTGACAAGAAATATGGGTTTACTCAGAAGGCACCTAGCCGCAGCCAAGGAGGAGAACCAAAGACTCCAAGAGCAGAATAGAGAAAATTTGGAAGCGGCATTGTACCATCCAGAACAACCATTAAGCCCTAGCAGATTCAAGGCAATCCCATCTGAATCGATGCGGATGTTGCTAGATGACCACGTTCGACTGCTAGAGGACTATGATCGAATGAACGAAGAGCATCAGAAGCTAAAAGAAGATCACAAGTTACTACAGCTCAGAGAACCGGCACCACAACAACTACCAGTGGCAGCAGAAGTACCAGAACCTGTGGACCCCTCTCCTGAACTCATAGAGGAACTCAACGCATTACGGGCCCAGGTAGCCACTCTCCAATCACGCATAGATGTATACGAAGCACCACCACGGCCTGATTCCCCACCGGAGATCCCAGCTGACGACGAGAACATAACCATTCCGGTGGAGGAAACGTTTGAAGAAGCATACGAGCCAATACCCATCCCAGGCGGACAAGTCACGGCCGAAGGCCAGATGACCTATGAACTTCCTACCCCCGCGTGGATGAAAACGATCGAAGAACTGGGAACGACACATTCGGCCAGAGTAGAGGCACAGTTACATGCCATGGCCATGATTGAAGAGAGAATCTTACAATCCCCCTTCTTTGCTCATTTGGCCCCCCGACGCTATATATCTGGGCATGAGCTGCAGTATAAACCGTACTTCATGTTAATGGCTGAATATCAGCTAGCTATAGAGAAAGAAACCGGCATGAAACCCACGCATGCTACATAATTCGAGCCGGCGGACTTGCCACCAAATGCGCAAAGAGGAGAGATCCATCAACCGGATTGGCGCAAAGATCTACTCCAGAAGTACCCAGAAATGATGAGCACATGGGTGAAAGCGCCCTTACATTTAAAGTATAATCCTTGCTGGGGACCAGTACCACGACGCCGCTCCTGGACTGCATTCGCTATCAAAGTACAAAATAACAGGCAGTGTCAAGATTGGCTGAATTACCCCTACTTCAAGCCACCCACCGAGTTGCCCACTGTTGGCTATATGATGGCTACAATCCGTCACTGGCTCCCTCGCCTGAAGCATATGGATGATATCGCAGCGCATATGACTGTCAAGATATTTGACATGATGCAAATGATATTTAAAGTCTTCCGGAGAGTCAAAGCACCACATGTGAACACCCCGGGATTTGAGCATGGTAACTTTGATCTAGTATATGACATGAGCACAACGCCATCGCTCCGGGTGTGTTATGCCTGGCACTGTAGGATAAAATACCTCCCGGCATGCTACAAACAAACCTTTGAAGAGATGTTCACCACCGGGTTTTGGGAATACCATTCCGAGGTATTCATCAGCAGGCCCACACATTTATTGCAACTTTTTGCCTGTGAACGAATGGTTTATTCCACGCATTATCAACTCCCGCCACCCGACGAACCGCAACCGATTGACTGGGAGAAGCTCGAGGCTGATCTGGCCCGAGGCATTCGAGTATCTGAGCACACCCTCGCTCACGACCTCCTACAAAACTACATCCGGCAGACCGCACAACAAGGTTCTGTCGAGGACGACAGAAGCGAGAGGGAGAGGGGGGTGTTGGAAGCAGTCAGAGGCACAGTCAGAGGCACAGACGACGTGGAAGCATGTAAAGACGGAGCAGGGAGCCAGTCGGATCATTTTTTCAAACAACTATGTTTTTATTACCTCTTCAAACATCCAACAGTGATTTTCATCACTCTTGTAACATATGTAATATAGACAAAATCCCATTTTCTAATTCATAGCTCCATTTTGTGCAAGCCGAGGAGTCCTCGAGCTTGAGGAGCTTAGGTGGAATGCACGTACCAATTTTCGTTATTTTTAGATACCGTTTACCCTTCCAAATAGCCTCTAGGACCTATTTTTTAACTATGCCGGTCACTAGATGTGAAACCGGTCAAAACTAGTCTAGAAACTATAAAAAGAGCTAGAGAGCTCATTTTTGAGGTTGGTTCATGTTAGCTAGTGTGAGCTTAGAGCTATTTGGAGCTTGTAAGAGTGTTCTTGAGTAATAGAGCTAATTTCTCACCTTCCATTGTGTCTTGCTTGTCTCTTCATTGTGTGTGTGTATGTGTGTGTGCATTTTAGTGCTTCTCACCTTCACTCTCACATCATCTCACGTTCACGATCTTCATATCACTCCTACCTCTTCCGCGGATTGACATTAAGGAGGTGGAGCTTCTTAACGTGGTTCTCACCATTGTGCTAGAGCAACAACTTTACAAAAGTATTGTTTGAAGACCCAGACTTGATGAAGAGAAGACTACTTCAAATTCAAGGAAGAACAATGGTTTAGAGAAGATGAAGGAATCAGATCAACATCAAATCACAGGTATCAGTTTTTACTATTAGATTATCATTTGCAGGTCATGTCTTAGAAGAGCAGTTATGAAGAGATTTGAAGATTTCAAGGAGTGCTTTTATACACTTTCATCTTTTGAAAGTTAAAGGCTACATCAAAACAGGTATCTAGAGGTTTTTCTAGAGAGTTTTGAGAGATCTCTTTCATGGCAAGAAAGTTCATCTAAGAAGACAAATGTGAAGATGGGATGATTTTTTTTGTTTTCAGCCAATTTTGTGTTGTAAGTTGGTTGGATATCTAGGTACAAATGTGATCTAGAGATGGTAAATCTAGAAAGGAAATTCATCATTTAGATGAAAGATTGATGAATTTAGTCATTTCAGACATTTGAAACAGAATTTTGATTCAGAGATATGAGGAGATGATAAAACATGATTCTATATTCACTTCCATTTGTATACCATGTTTGTTTTATCTCTTACTCTTAGCATTAGAGGAAGAGAAAACTTCATTCGAAGAAGTCAAGAGCGTTTGCTACTTCAAGATGAAGAGAACAAAAGGTATGGAAGAGAAGTTTGAAGATGTTGACATCATCAGGTGGAAGAAAGATGCAGAAGAAGAAAGTCCATCATTTCCAAAAGAAAAGTAAGGCTTCCTTTTCTCATATATTTTCCATATACTTTTTCTATTTTATCCTCTACACCCAAAGACAAGTCTACGAAAACATCTTGTGTTAAAGAAGAAACAATTTCTTGTTTTGCATTACACTTGGTCATAATTTAGTAGATTTGACAAAGAATTGCATTGAGAGAAAGAAAAGCAACAAATATATTTTTTGACTCATATGTATATGAGTTATGTTTTAGTTGAAGCTTTTAAGCAGGCAGCTTATATGTTCCCTCAAAGAATTCTTGGAGTGTCAATACAGAGCCACTTGGTATATGACAAGTTGCAAAGAAGTATATTTCTTCTTTATCTAACTCTTAAGGTAAAAGAGTTTTGTAGCAGATGTTGAAGACTTGGGTTGAGTTTTTATGTTTGGAAAAGGTTACCTCATATTCAGTATTTTCAGAAAACTTCAGAAAATTCAGATTGTTTATGTACAAGTCAATGAAGAATCTACTTTCTATGATTGTCTAGTTTATTGGATACATGCTTGTATTCAAAAAGGTGTTCCATCAGATCCTATCACTTAATTGAGAAGTGGAGTTAGCCAAAAGAAAATCAAGCAGGTACTATCACATTTCACCCGGGTAAAATATGAAAGTTATGAAGTATCAACTTGCAGCTTTTGGAGTTCTCAAGGTGAGAAGTTTGTCCACTTATGTTTCAAGTAGGAATTGCAAATTCTTGGAAGGATTTGTTTGCAAAAAAGTTTTACAACTTTGTAAGAAGCATGGACACTTGGAGACATTCGGGTAGCAAATCAAACATTCAGACATGAAGGTTTGATAAGAGCAAATTCTACACAAGAGAGATCATTGATCTTGAAAGATCATGTATGATCTTGAGTATTTATGATTCAGTTGTCTATCTTTTGTTTGTGAAGATTCTTAACATTGGAAGAAGTAAATCAAAGATTCAGGTTCTATCAGATTTGTCTTGCAGAGAGATAGAAGAAGATACTTGTTATGTTACATAAGGTTATGAATCCTAAAATGCTTTCAGCAAGGTTTTGTTATGTTAGGATCAGCTAACCTTATTCTACAATTTGGAAAGCTGAGGAATGACATGGAAAGCCATTAGCATCTGCAGTGCTAATAAAAAGGGTTCAGAAATTTTGTTTCAGTTACAGGTATTGATCACTGAAGATCAGATTTATGAAGAAAGACGTCCAAGATTTCATAAAGTCTGATATAATTTGAAGAATACTGGATACTAATGTTAAATCATCCAGGGGGTGATGAAACATGAAGACTTATTTTCAGCCATATATGAAAGAATGCAGATTCATACTTTCAGGTATTCCTATATTTCCTTTGTCAGGTTCTCTTTATATTCCAGCTTTGAAAGAAGAAGGAAGAAGGAGAATGTCTGGAGAAAGTTCCTGTTAGGATGTTCTTGTTCAGGAGAAGGTTCCAGAGTTCTATTGAAGAGAAGCTTGATATTTCAGAAAGGTATATTTCAGAAGTGCACACATATATGTTTATAGCAAGTTCTAAAGGAAAGAGGTATGAAGGATTTAAAGGATGAAAACATGATGACATCATAGATTTTTACTCATATTTCAGTTGATTTCAATTGAGTTGAGTTGATTTGACTTGAGTACAGTCACAGATGAACCAGCAGTGTTCATAATACACTAAGTTGTGAGTTGACAGTCACAGGTTCCCCGATTCAGTTCTTGATTTTGTTTAGTGTATCTACATGACACAGTAGAAGTACGTTGAGAAACCTTTTTGGAAGGTAAATGCAAATATGTGGATCCTAGTGTATGTTTTCAGGTTTTTGAAGACAGGAGATAGCAGGTTCGGAAATAGTTCATGCTATATTTGTTGTCAAGCAGTGATTGCTTGATGAGTTCACTATTGGATATCTAGTTTGCATATTTTCTCAAGTATTATGGTTCATATTCAGCAAGTTCAGGTTTTTTGAAGGAAAGTCAAATTCAATTTTGAAGAAGACTTTTTTAAGAACAAGTTCTGAAGTGCAGGAGTACAAGCTTGAAGCTTGTGATAAGCTATTAGAAGCTTGTGATAGTTTGCAGTTTGTGACAGATTGCAGATCCAGTTCAGATTGTACCAATATGACATTGCAGGGGGGATTGTTGGAAAACAAATGTCTCAATATCCTATTGGTCAAACGGTTCAATATGCTCAAAATAGAACAGCATATGTATTCTTTCCTTTTAGACTTGCTACAAGCTAAGGTGTTGGGTGCGTGGCTAAGTCATATGCCTTCCATCCTAAGGGCGCGGGATCGAATCCCGTCGGCAACCAGGAAGTGAATTGATTTTAAATCATGCTTTTGGATAAAGCACAAGTGAACAGCGAACACGAATATTTTTCCAAAAACGTTACGGATGGCGGAGTGATTTTCGCTGCGATCGATCGCAGATTGGGGTGATTTATTTGTGCTTTATTATTGCTTTTCAAGGTAGCCAAAAGACTATATAAGAAGTACTTTGGGTCACTTCTATTCATCCTTAACCTAGTTTTCAACACAAGCCTTGTGCTTGGACCTCAGTAGAGGTGGTGTTTCATCTAGCACATGGGGTAGCCATGGTGCTAACTTGAAGCATGTTGAGGAGCAGCTATGGAGTTCTTCTTAATGATTCTTCTTGGAGAAGATGAAGGGTGTGCCCACACTCTAGCTCATGGAGAGGAGGTTATCTCTTGTTCATGGCAAAAAGACTTGGTCATTAGCAGCTTGATGGTGAGGATCGGCCATCTACATGTTGTAGTTGAAGATTCTCTTCTACATGAAGATTTCGGGCTACGTCAAAGACATTGGATGGCGTTTAACATAAGATTTACATCTTATGTTAAGTATTCAGGTACATATTCTCTTTATGCACACATGTACTACTTGAAGTTTATGGAGGCAGTTGCGTTCATATCAGGAGGAGTCCTATTCGGCATAGGTACAAGAGTAACAGTACGTATATGCTTTATGCATATTTGGATGAGGTATTTGAGAAGGTGTGTTCATATGAGTTTGAGGATTTCGAGCAGCAAACTTGTTAGCATTCTTTGCTACTTTTTAATTATGTGATCTTTTCACACACGTATCTAACTTAGGGTCTTCCATAGCCTAAGGTTAGATGAGGGTTTGTTGATTATCAGTTTCACACTGATCCTTTCTCTTTTAGTCACTCAAATTCACTCTTATATAACCTATTAGGTCACACATCTCATGTATATTCAGATTTCTACCCATACATCTGAATATGTTTGTTACATTGTACATTCATTCATCCATCTATTTCTCATCACATAGAGTGGTTGAGAGTTTTGCTCCCACATTGTACATTGAACATTGGTATATATGATACTATGAGTAAGTGATGGCTTACGTAACACCTTACACATGTCGTCTATTCTTTCTCTATCTTTATCTCATCATCTGTATGATTAAGTTGTGGTATGTTCATGTTTTATCAATATTGAAGAATGCTGGAATTAATGTTGTATATACTAGACCTATGGAACCATGGCCCTGTGATATGAGCCAAGGGCCTACCTCACTTCCAAAAACCTTAAGGGTGGGTATCAAGAAGTCCAAAGGGAGCACAATGTTTTGATCCAAAACCATCTGAAAGGGAGTTGCATTGAGTACGGTCTTGTAGGCCACTCAATATGTCCAAACAGCGTGGTGTAACTGTTTGTCCCAATCTGAACGTTTGTTGTTCATGAGTTTCGTCAATACAGTGCAAAGGATCTTGTTACTACTTTCTCCTTGAGCATTGGCCTAAGGATGATATGGTACGGATTTCTTGTGAATCACCATAAAATCATGTAACAAATATTCAATGACTTGTTTTAGAAAGTGAGTTCCTTGGTCGCTCACTAACTCTATAGGCAGTCCATATCTAGTAAAGACATTTTCAAATAAGAATTTTCCAATCGTGTGTGCGTCATTCTTTTTTGTGGCCTTGGGCTCTACCCATTTTGTGAGATAATCTATTGCTACTATGATGTATTCTGCATGTGTTCCATTTGTAGGGGGGTTAATGGGTCCTAGAAAGTCTATACCCCACTTAGAAAATGCACATCCTCCCATCATGGTTTCAATGGCATTTCATCTCTGCGAGTAGGAAATTGAGTTCTTTGACACACATCACATCTCTTAACATAGGTATGTGCATCCATGTGAAGAGTGGGCCACCATAATCCTACAAACAATATGTCTTTGATTCTCCTATCGGGGCCAAAATGACCTCCTACAACACCTTGGTGTGTAGTCTCTAGTACGCTCAAATACTCACTCTCATGAACTCATTGTGTTAAGTATCCATCCCTTCCTCATTTGTATAGATTGTTGCCAATAAGTGAGTAGTCTTGTGCTTCCTACTCTAGACTACATTGTCGTGCTAAAGTCATTCCTTGAGGGAATGTTTGCATCCTCAAGTATGTCATTAAAGATTCACTCCATTCTGGTGTGAGAGACATATGATATCATGTGGCATGTTTGACCAATGGTCTTTCACAACAGACATGGCATTCTCTACACAACTTGTAGACATCTGCTTCCATGGAAGGCCAATATACTCCTAGTCTATGCAAAGTCTACAGTGTATGATGTTTTGAATGATGTTGCTTTAATGCACCTACATGTGCTAATTGCAACCAATTCGCGTGTTCTGATTCATCTACACAACAAGCAAGAATCTTCTGATTATCTTGTTTTTATATACTTCCTGGTATTATTTGATATCTTTGTGACTTGGTAATCTCTCCTTCTTTCATCGTTATCCTATGATTCTTGGGTCCATATGTGAGAATAGGAACAATAGGCTTAGCCCATTCTGGTACTATCTCAAGGTTAAACAGGCATGCATCGGGTAATTCATCCACTATTCCTTGAGGAGCTTCTCTTGAAGTTAATCTTGTGAGGTGGTCAGCTCTAAGGTGTGTCTTTCTCTTCTTGACTATGACTTCAAAGTCATACTCCATGAGCAATAGAAACCATCGTATTAGTCTTCCGGTATTACAAGGCTTATTGACTAAGTACAATAGTGCTTGATGATTCGTGAATAACTTGAACTTATCTGCCAATAAGTAATGCCTGAAGTCCTTTATCGCATAGATCATTCCTAATCCTTTGCATTCTATAGTGGTGTAATTTATTTTTGCTACATTCAACTACCTACTTGCATAAGCTATAGGGAGATCTACATTACCTTCATTCGTAGGTTGTGCCAACACACATTCTATGGCATAGTTGGATGCATCCACATGTACATGGAGTGGCTTGCTCTAATCTGGTGTTGTTAATATTGGTGCTGAGCACAAGCGTCGTTTAAGTTCATTGAATGAATTCTCACATTCATATGTCCATTCAAACTTGGCCGAAAGAGAGTAGAGAGACTTGGCTATGATAGCATACATGTTTATGAATTGTCGATAGTAACCACAATGACCCATGAAAGCATGTACCTCTTTAACGTTCCTTGGTCTAGGTAGGTCTGCAATTACTTTCACCTTTTCTTCATCTGTCGAACTTCTGTTCTTTGACACAATGTGTCCTAGAATTTTGCCTTGTCTAACCATGAAAACGCACTTTTCTAGGTTCAACCAAACCTGATATCCTTGACATTTGTCAAACACTTGCCTTAGTTCTAGGATATGAGTTTGTCTCATATTTGAATGAGTACATATATCATCAACATAAACTTCCAAATTTTTGCGTAATAATTCCTTAAAAACATGACACATAAGTCATTGGAAAGTGGCGGGTGCACTTGTCAGCCCAAATGGCATCACACGAAATGCAAATATGCCCCATTCTATTGCAAAAGCTGTCTTATGTTGATCTTCTGGAGCAATGGCTACTTGATTATAGCCTGAGAAACCATCGAGAAAGCTATAAACTTCCTTGCCTACAAATCTTTTCAATAAATGTTCCGTGATAGGAAGAGGATAATTGTCTCTAATCGTGGTGGCATTAACTTTTTTAAGGTAATACACACACGCAATTTTCCATTTTTCTTGGGCACAACCACAATGGGGGATACCATTTGGTATGCTCAATTTCATAAATGAATCCTGCTTCTATCAACCGATCTATCTCTTCTTTAATCTTAGCAACGTAGTTATCATTGTACGTGTATGGTTTTTGTTTCATAGGTTTTGTGTCTGGAGTCATAGGAATTCTATGGGAGCATATATCCGGGTCTACTCCTTTCAAATCTTTGTAGTTCCAAGCGAATACATCTCGATATTCTCGCATTAAGGCAATTAAATCTTCTTCTTCTTCATTCGTCGAATCATGCCCTATGTATGTACGTTTTTCTTCTCCTTCTTCTATGGTAACTATGATTTTTTTGGTTTTCTCTCGATTATCATATACTCCTCCAATGTCAGCTTTCCTTTTAGGCATTCGTACCATAATTCTTCTATCTTCTATTTCATACTTCTTGAAGTTCTTAGGTACTTCCATGAGTGGTTCTTCTTCTTCATCTGTCTTAGGTGCTTTCTTTCTCTTCTTTTGCTTAATTTCTATATCTTTTAGGGATGGCTCAGGTTGCTGATGGATTTTAGGTCATGATCACTACTCTCCTCCAGTTCTTGGGTCACTTCCATGCATTCTTCTAGGATAAAGTCTTCCTCAACGGGTTCAATCATAAAGATGGAAATGTCGTGTCCATCTTCATCACAATGAGGGGCCCATTGTTCTTCATTCACCACTATGTCCATCGTGGCTAAGATTTTTGCCCAACCATGAGGCTCAAATTCCTCGTCTGGAAATACTATAGGTGCATAAGCTGGGTCTTGAAGAGTTCGTGGATGTCGTTCTGAACCTAAAGTCCTAGCTTCTAATCATTCTTCCCCTTGTTTGGCTACTTTACACATCCATAGATGAGTGTCCTCATGCAACCATGAGGGGTCTGATTCCAATGAGTGTATGGACTTTGTTTCTTCTTGTGTCTTATGTGTGGTGTTCCATTGTATTGGGGGTACATCTCGATGGAAATAATCTGTAAGATTGACTTTAGTAGTCACTCCTAAATGTTGCAAGTACAAAGAATTAGTTCCTCAATCTTGTACGATTTGTAGCTGACGTGTGAATGGTCGTCCTAAGATCATCTCATAAGCATGATTTTTCCCAAAATCACAAATGGTGAAAGTATGCTCAAACTCCACACCACAAGTGGTGAGAGGTATGCCTTCTAGTAAGCCCAATGGCTTCTCAATATGTCTGTCAGCCATTTGTAGCTCCATCCTGGTGGGTCATAATCATCCTGGTGGGTCATAATGCTGGCTTACCCCAACGTTTCCATAAAGCAGTGGTAGCATAGCTACTCCAGCCCCTGAATCTAAGATGGTTTTGTTGGTGTAGCCCTTCTGGGCTGTTGGAAGATAAGTGTTACCTTCCTCTCCCTCGCTCACATCTCCAATTCATTCTACCAGTATCTCTGGCACCTTCTTGTGTGATCCTATCTGGGAGGGAGCAATAGCAAGCTCAGGAAATTGGTTTGCTACGTGCTTCCACAATTATGGTTTAATCTGTAGCAACTCCTCTAGAGTGATATGACATTGTACTTTAGTGTTCTTAATTACTTCCGTGTTTCTAGGGATTAGTGATTCTTCATTCCTTACTAGTATCATGGGTGCTCTCATGCTAATAGACTTTGCTTCCCAAGGTCCTATGAACTAAGGTAATTCTTGCAAAGAATTGGATTCAAAACCTGTTTATTCACTCAGTTGTTCTTCCTCTACATCATCATAAATAGAGGGAATGTCTTGGGGAAATTGTTCCTGCAAGTCGTCTATTTCTTGAATAGGAGGATGGGTTTCTTGCTCTTTTCTCCACTTCTCTTCTTGGATTTCTCTTAAAAATTTGTGTGAATATTTGTGTATGGAAGACAGGTTGTCTTAAACCTCTGTATTTAGTACTTGACACAGGGATGGTGCATTCCTTTCCTCTGTCTCAAAGACACTAGGGTTCCCTTGCAATTTCTTCTTCTCGTTGTTGTTGATCAAGTATTCTAACCTCTCCAATAGTCCTTGAAAGTGTAATTTGCATTTTTCCATGTTCTTCCAATTAAGATAATGAGAGGTGTCAAACATAGCTTGTGCTAATTCTACCATCTTCATGCAAAGTTTAGTCCTCTCAATTTCTAAGTCTGCTTGTGGATAGTTCTTACTCATTTCAGCTATCTAGGTTCCTTTTTTTAATCTCGCCTAATATGCATAAAACATCGTGTCCAGATTTTCAGGCATGGGCTCAGCTAGAACTGACCCTACTCTCTGAGCTAGATTCTCCCAATTAGATTCTTGTGAAGTCAATTCTAGGATTCAGGCTCTAGATTCCTTTAAACTTCCTTCCAACTCAGTTATCTTTTTACTCCATTTCCTTTTATTTCTCTCTCTATAATCTTTCCAAGATTTCATCTTTTTATTACTAGACTCTCCAACTTCACTAGTTCCGGCTACTTTTTCAAGATTAAGTTGTTGATTCCATAAGAGCGTCTAGGCTCTTGTTATAGCTTGGATAGGCACGTATGTAGGGTTGGATCCATCTAAGTTATGTACAATACCTATCACGTTGATGGGTGTTACCTTTGAAGCATTCATAGGGTTCTTGGGGCAATCTTCGATGACATGCTCTTTACCACACTTGGCACAAGAACCTTGTATGTTATAGTATTGTGATTGTCCTGCTATCGGAGGATGTGGACAATCCTTTACGAAATGATCTCCTTGGCACTGATGCATGGTCCTCTAGGGCCCTATGGTCTTTGCGGTCTTAATTGGGGTCTTGGATTAGGGTTGGCATACATCACATTAGCATAGTCGGGTTCCCAATTGGGCTCCATTGGTGGACTATCATATTGATATGTTTTCGTATGTTCTGGCAATTCTGTATAATATGTGGGTGGACTATCTATATGGGTAGAGTCAAAACTGTTAGAATTAGGGTCACATTCAGTGATCAAGGGTGAAGAAGGCACTAAAACCGTATTGAGGTTCTCTTCTACAGCAATGTATTTGACTGAGATGACATTAGTTGGTGGAGGTGGTTGTTGAGCTAAAACAAGTTGAGGTCTCTGTTGAGTCTGATAAGGATAATTCTATGGAGGCCTATAGTAATGATGTTGAGCATTGTATTGACCTTGATATCTCCCTGGTTGGGGGTATGCTTGCGGGTAGTTCTATTGTACTACTTGTTTGTTGTATGGGCAATCCTGGGCAGTGTGATTTGTGTATCGTCTCTCAATCGTATAGTATTGGCCACTAGGTTTGGCTTGTGGTTGTGTTACATTGGGACACACATTTGCCATATGAACCACAGGTGTAACAACGCTTGTTTGTTGTTAACGTAGGCATCTGCTTGCTAGAAACTCCTAGTTTCTGGGCCACCTTCACTTGCTTGGCCTATGAGGGTAATTCTTGCATCGGACATCTCTCAACATATTGTCTAAACCTACGTCCTACAAGTCTAACTATTTCCTGAGGGGTCTGTTTGAAGGTGTGAATCAATGATGAAGTATCATGTCTAATTCCACTTTTAGAGAATTCCATGATGAATGACTCTAACAAATGATGAATATCCCTAAATTGCCTTTGTTGCAATGGTTGGAACCAAGTTAAAGCCATATTCTTTAACGTTAGTCCAAATGCATTGTATTGTGTGAACATGTCTTCTACTTGCTCTACTCGTAGCAGTTGCTTAAATTCAGCAACATGGTCATAAGGATCTCTTGTCCCATCAAAGTAGTTCTTCATTGACTTTACTAACTGAGTGGGTCTTAGTACCCTTGGGTGTTCACGTGGTCTAGGTAGAGGAAAATCATCTCTACCACCTGGTATCCTAGGTTCCCTTTTTCTTTCCAATCTATCGGTGTCCATGGTTGGTCTATCTCTCCCTATGGGATGAGTGAAACTTACTTTTGGTTTTTCTTTGTTCTTTTCTCTTTGAGTACCATGGGTTGAGGATGTTCCAGCTCCGTGATGGCTTGTGTTTACATTTGTTCGTGATGAGGGGAATATTAACTCGCCTCTCCATGTGTACACAAGTCTTTCATGGTCCGACACTACAAAACTCGTTCTGAAGTATCATCCAGGTATACAACCTTTCCAAGTGTGTCTGGATCCTTGAATTCGTAAATCATGATGGAGCCTACCTCACTAGGTTGTTCCATTTGGTACCTCCAAAATGCTTCATCAGTTTCCTTATTTAGAAATAGTTCTATGCTTCTATTGTCTTGAGGGATCCATTCTGGGTTTAGTACTCTTGGAATACAGATTTCCCTCTAGGTGTCCTAGGTTCGCCTCCTAGTGGTTCTTTTCCTTGGGTTCCGCTTCCTTATCGGGACTTACTATACCAAACTCATTGGTATGATTTGGTTGAGTTCTTATGATGTACATTGTTCCTTCTTTGTCTATGTATGCATCTCTCTCAAATTTCACCACTGGACATTCCAATCCAATGGGTTGGTCAGGGTTGTGCAATTGCACCACTGATCTTTTTTCTTATGATCGAATTGAACTGTCATGTTACACTTTGTGATGGCCTTCACTGAGAGAAGGTTTTGGCAAAGGCTTGGCACATAAAGAACATCTTTGAGTGACTTGGTCTCGCCTTCAGAGTTGATGACTTGAAATTTTCCTCTTCCTTGGATTTCGATACACTTGTTGTCGCCAAGATACAATTGACCTTTATGATCTTCAAATTCATGAAAATTATCTTTGTCATTGCACATATGTGACGAAGCACCATTATCAAAAATCCATTCTTTTGTGGGAGTGGTTGCCATAAGTGCTTTGGGTTCAGTTGTGAGAAATTGTTCTTCACTTGTGCAGTAAGATCGAATGATGTTTGCTTTTTGAAGTAGACTTAGAGAAGCAATATTTCTTGATGTGGTCAGGCTTGCCACAAAAATTACAAGTGAACTTCTTTTTGCCTTTCTCCTTTGATTCTTGATTGCCTTTTTGCCCTTTATGTTTGCGGAAGGTGGCTTTAGCCTTCATGGTTGTTTCTTGGGTAGCCTGGATATGTTGACGAGAGTCATGAAGAAGCAACAGTCTCCTAACTTTGTCCCAAGTGAGTGCTTGCCCTCGATTGTACAAGGTCGTTACAAAGGGTTCATATGACCTAGGTAGCTTGTAAAGTAGCCAGACGGCCATATCCTCATTGGAAATTTGCCGGCCACAAAGTGCTAGCTTGTGTTGGTAGTCCACAAAGTGAACTATGACTTTGGTGATTGTATCTTGCGACCGAATAGTTAGGTTATTGAATTCTGCTTCTAAAGCATAGATCTTCGAGGGTGTTTTATCTTCAAATAGGGCTGCTAAAGTATCCCATCTTCCTTAGATGTTTTACACACTGTGATGCGCCCTTTGCTCAGTTCATCATAGGCAAGTAAAAGTTGGCCTAATGCCCTTTTATCCTTAAATTCCAGATATGCCATGAATCTAGGTTTCTAGCCTTATTGGGCTCAAGTTTGGACTCGTCGACTACATTGTGAAGGAGGTTTGTGTACAGATATGTTCACATTACATCTTTCCAAAGATTGTAGTTTTACCCATTTAATCGTTCATCCTTGGGCATGAAGATGGGTGTGAAGGAAGGTAAGAAATTGGCCATAGATGAGTTACTAGCTTCACTTTTTGACATTGCAAAGTTTGAAGTGAACTTGAATTCTTTGCGAGAGTGAGTGTCAAGTGTTTAAAACACTTTCAATGACACTTGTGTGTGAAGAAAGTACTTGATGATAATTGCAAAAACAGGATGGCACCACACTAGAAGTCCTTGGGGGAAGGGGGGGGCTTGGAATAGCCCTACACTTGTACCAAATAACGCGAGGGAGAGGACTCGAGAGGAGGGCTTAGAGTAGCGTATTGCACAAAGATGGCCTTGAAAAAGGCTAGGGAACTCAAAACTATGTGGGTGGGCTTAGACTAACCACCACCCCACAAGTTGCATACACACCCAAAGTTTCTCTTATATTGCATGATGATACAAAAGGGGGCAGTTGGTGCCTTGAGTGTGCCACAATAGAGTGATGGTACCCTTGAGGAATACAAGAAAATTACGTTCAATGTGTATAGGGTGGCACAAAATTATAGGTTGAATCCTTGGAAAAAAGTACAAAAAGACCCTTCTAAGAATTATAATAAGAGTGTCAAATGAAAAGTTGTTCCAAAAGTGTGTGAAAACGCTGAGTGTGTGAGACCTATTGCCAAAGTATTCCTTTGTAATTATGGGTGTGTGATTCGTATATGAATGGTAGGGACCAAACTTTAGGTGTGGAACCTTGAAGATCCTTAGTGACATGTCTAATGCGTCACAATGTGTGCGCTAAGAAGAGTGATCAAGCAAATATGGTAATAGCTATTAATTATCATATAGTTTGAGTAAATCACGTGGATGCTTAGAAAAGTAGCCAGTCAACAAGATTTGTGCAACCAAGTATTCTCCCCCAGTTTCTAAAATCGATGCATATTCATTCACTACATGAAGTTAAAACTGATTGCAGTCTCTGTATGCAAATGCAATGTAACTGAAGTTTGGCGATGAACCAAAGATTTTGTGGAGCAAACACTGTCATATTTAGTGGAGCATGTTGTTCATCTTCTACACCGTCGTCGGAGACCAACAGACTGTAGCCCATGCCAACTCCAACATCTTCAGTCAATCGTGGTGTAGCCCGTCAGTCATGAGAGTAGCCCAACTCGTCAGTCGTGCCCTCCCCGTCAGTCGCACAATCGGTGCCAGCCCGTTCGTCACCCCGCACCAGCCCGTCAGTCGTCAGTCGCCTCGAGAAGGTTCAGTCGTCAGTCGCCTCACCCGTCAGTCGCCCGCTCGACGATGGACACATCTCGCGATGTATAAATATGATCTCGCCTTTTTCAGTCCTCAGTGCTCCTTCGTGCTCTTCTAAAACCTTATTATTCCGTTTTCTATATAAATTATACGTGATTTCAATCGAACTGTTGCAGCTTTGTATCTTCTTGTGGAGGGTCACTCCCCATAGATAATTAGGCAGAGCAGTAGAAAATGTTTGTCGCCTTGTTGGAGGATAATTCACAATGAGTAATTGAAGACCTTCAACATTCTAAATTAATGAACAACAGAAGCTCATCATTTCTAGGGTCAAAGCTGGCGAGTTGTTGCTTTAGTTCTACTCTCAAACCATGTGTCATTGAATGTTTTAGACATGGTTCTCTGTAGTATACGCAATGCCTTCGCTTCCTAGCCTGAACTAACCTCTTTGGTTCGGTCATAAGCAGACATAGCTCCCTTTTCCTTGTGGCCGCCTCTATGGATGTGAGGGTCCCTTCCCTCGTTATCAGTAATTTACCTCCAATTATCACTGGTGAGGCGGATGGTGCCCCTAGTTCCTCGGTGACCATGATGGCCCCTCGGGTTGCACTTAATCGCGAGGTGATCCTTTCAACACAAGAAGAACTCAAGAGAATTTGCCTCGTTGGCCAGTTGTTCGGTCCCAAGCCCCCCTAGATATTGTGCACCAGTGGTTTCGCAAAGAGTGGTTCCCTCGTGGCATAGTAGTGAGTAAGTGCCAATTCCTTCTAACCAGACACCTCTTGCTAGTTTTTGAGAATGCAAAAATGGCATTCTAGGCCCCCAGTATCAGATTCTGGCAAGTTGGGCGTGCCACTTTGTGCCTCTTCAAATGGGCCCCCGATTTTGTGTCCGACAACTCTAAACCCCTTCGGTACCCTCTCTAGGTCAAACTCCCCAATCTCCCTTACTTCCTTTATGGATTTATGTGGGATATTGTCTCTTCGATTGGCAAGCCGCTAGCCTCGCGCGCAGATGTAGGGGGTCTCATTTATGAGGGCACAAAACACGCGTTTAATGCTCGTTGGCATCCTCAAATGTGTGTGGAGGCAGATCTCAGCAGACCTCTCCCCTTGAAAATTATTATTGACTTGGGTGAAGGGGAATCTTGGGTTCAAGAGATCACTTTTAAAAACCTACCCAATGCTTGCGTTCAATGTGGTCAACAAGGCCATAGAATTAAAGATTGCCCCCTGAAGGAGAAGAATAAGCAAGAAACAACCTGCAAAGTCCAAACTCTCAAGGGGAAGCAGGTCGGCCCAACCCTTGAAGAAAGAAAAGGATGAAAAAATCCAAGAAACTGACTCAGAAGGGTTTACAGAGGTTAGAAGAAGAAGGAAAAATAGCCCTAGGAGAAGCTCAAGCCCAAGGAGACTTTTAGAGAGGACCCACACACCAAAAAAGTCACTCAATAACTTATACTACAATCGCGAGAAGGAGGTTAACGAGCTTGATTATCAGGGAGGGATCCGAGACGTTACGGGCACAAGTAACTTACCTTACCCTTGGAGTGGCCCCCCTCTAATGAGGTCAATCAAGAGGACTACATAACTGGCAAAGAAGACGGATTCACCACAAGTAATGAGGAAAATATGGACAGTGAAAGTTCCATCATTGTAACAACAATACTGGAAACGGTCTCTCCATCTCCCCCACAAGAGGCTTCTCGCATGGGGAAACACTTGGCAGGTATGCCTTGGAAAAGCCCCCTTAAACCAAAGGTGCATGGTCGGTACCATCCCCCCTCAAGAAAGAAAGAAGACTCCAAGAGGAAAAAAGATAAGTCCCACCCTCGGAATGAGGGAACTTCAAGAAAATGATCATCGTGTCACTAAATACTAGGGGGCTATCTGACCGCTCAAGAGCCACCACTATTGGTCAATGGCTCCATGACATAAGCTTAATCCCAGATTTTGTTTGTCTTCAAGAGATTAAAATTGAAGGAGAAGACCTTAAAAAAAGACTCAAGGGCATCTCTCGATCCCATGTGTGGTTTTCCACAACTCATCAATGTGGTTCTAGTGGAACTGCCATTGGCATCAATCACTTCTGGGCTAATAAGCTTGATGACACCAGCAAAGACAGAAATCATAGGTGGATGGCGGTTACATTCAGCACCCCCTTTCAATTCTCCCTCATCTCTATGTATGCTCCAAACGAGGATGTTGCGAGGATCGATACTTGGTCCTCCTTGGACATGTTTTCTCATAATGTCATGATTTGCAGTGACTTCAATATGGTGGAAGACCCCTCTGATAGGTGGAACAACAAGGGCCGCCCAGGAGAAAGAAAATTGGGACCAAACCAAACTGTTTCTGGATCTGGTCGAAGTCAAGGACTCGAATGGTTTTTCTTGGTCCAATCTTCAATTGGGTGAGGACTTGAGAAAAGCGAGACTCGACAGAAGCTACATTTTGCAGAATCTTGTCCATCAATGGGATCCTCCCACCCTAACGCAACGTATCGATCTCATTGTCTCAGACCATTACCCAATGGTGCTCACCTTCCCCCCTCTATCTAGAAGTCGCAAGGCACCTTGGTGTCATGCCAGTCCATTTGTCTTCTCTCTTCCCTGTATCCATCAAGAAATCACTAATGTTTGGCTTGAGGCCTTCATTATCTGCACCTCTCTAGCCAAGTGTTGGAGAAACGCAGTGGAAAAGTCTCGTCAGATCTTGATTAGGACCACGAAGGTTCTCAAAACCATCCGCCAAAGACGTAGAGAAAACCTTTACCGGCAGCTCTGGAGACTCGAAGAAGAAGTTAATAAAGGGAAGATTCGATCTCAAAAGGGACTCCAAAATATCATAGGAAGATTAAGATACGAGGAGGAGATCAAAAGGAAACATCTTCAAATTTATTTTAAGGAATGGTGGGCTGGTAAGGCAGAGATGTGAAATATTCTCAGAAGAAAACAAATTAGAGATGAGATCTCGCTACTCCTTGACAAGCATGGGGTGGAATGTAAGACAGAGGAAGAGAACATTGGCATTATAGAAGCTCACTTCACGAGTCTCTTGGGTGATACTTGTCCCCTCTCCCCCCGTAGGCGGGATTGCATGGCCACCATCTCTCGGACTTCCTTGCATAGAATCCCATGCAACTTGAGCGCTCTGCTTGATGCCACCATCCGAACAAGAGATCCTTGAAGTTATTGATTCGCTTCCGAACGGCAAGAGCCCAGGTCGTGATGGCTTGAGTTCTTTAAATCATTCAAATATGTGGTGGCCACCCCCTTGCATCTTGTTTGGCTTGAGGCACTCGAGTTTGCTCCCCTTCCCGCTTGTCTCAACAATGGCATCATCAAACTTATTCATAAAAAAGGGGAGATGAACAGAATTGAGAACTAGAGACCTATCACAATGCTTCAAATCAGATATAATATTCTTGCTAAAGTCATTGCCAATAGGATATCCTGCCATGACTAGTGGCTTAGCAAAGACAAAAAAGTTTTCATTAAGGGAAGGTTAATATTCGAAGCCATCATTGATATCTGGGAAGTTCTGGACTTTGCTGAAGAATCTAATCAGGACATTGTCTTCCTCAAGACTGACTTTGACAAAGCCTACGACAGATTGGAATGGGACTATATTTTACAATCACTAAAAGACCTCGGGTGTAGTCAAAGATTCTTCAAGATGATCTCCACTCTCCTTGGTAATGCTTCAACCAAAGTCAATGTCAACGAGAAACTTTCAAAGGCAATCAAACTAAGACGATAAATCAGACTTGTGGAGCGACAGATGGAGCTTGGTCGCATAAGAGGCATCACTTTGCCACATAACTCAGGGCAAATGATCATGAGGCTATTTGTGGATGACACAAATGCCTTTGTTTACAATGATGATACCAGCCTGGAAACCTTTTGGTGGTGCCTCAGCACTTTTTGCGAGGCCTCTGGGTCCAGAATTAACCATTCCAAGACTGCTTTCAAGGCTATCAAAGGAAATCAACCCAATCTCCTCACTATGCAGGGATGCCAAAACATTCAATCGGGTCAGGTCGCTCACATTCTTGGCATCCCCATGGGATTCGGTGTTACTCTGGAACAAAGGCGGGCTTGGGTCCTCACCAGATTCGGTGTTACTCTGGAACAAAGGCCGGGCCATGGTGATCAACACGTTCCTCATATCCTCAATCATATACTTTCTTTCTTGCTGGAGTCCGAAGGATCAAGAATTAGCCAAATTGGAAAGTATTTATAGGAACTTTCTTTGGACTGGGGACCATAACAGGAGGGGAGTGCCTAAAATCAAATGGTCCATTTGCACTAGCCGAAAGGAGAGTGGAGGTTTGGGTATTATGAACATTGGCAGCATGGCCAATAATCTTGCAGCAAAATTGATGATTAAGGCCAGGAGCAACAAAGATTCATCTTGGGCCACATTAATTTTTAGAAATACGAACGCGATTACTCTGGTGGGCTACTCAGGATGGAAAAACCTCGACATTCTCACCCTCTTATTCTCTCTGATTCCGATCTCACTCAAAGGATCGATCCTAGTTAGATCCTTGTGGATGAGCTGGAATAGATTCAAACCTCACATCAGAATTAGTGAAGATTGGAAGTGGGTTGCAGGTATAAGAGAAAATGACTCTATTTGGCTCCCGATCCAAGGCATGAGAAACGTGGAGCCTTGGAATATCTTAAGTGCCAAGATGTTGGAACAAGCCAATCACAAATTGGTGATTATACAGATCTTGAAGAAAGCTTATGGTCAGAATGAAGCAAAGGAAGACTCTTGTGAAAGTGAAGAAGATTTCATAATGATGCCTTGTACACATATGTACATATATGTGGAAATCTTTGTAATCTGAGTAGAACTAAATCTTGGGATGATAAGGAGTAATGTCATAGACGCGGGATAAGCCTAAAATCATGTATATATAAGTTAATGATGACAAGAAATGTGAGTGAGAGTCATTTGTAGATGACAGATGTCTTAGAGATGTGTAGAGAGTTTTTTCCCAGAAAATAGCGACGGGTTTTTCTCTGAGTGCTCTCTGTCTGATCATGTGGATCAGAATTCCTTTTGTACACATCTAATTGAGAAGCTAATGAAGCTATGTCTAGAGTTTCAGAATCTAATTCCTCTCCTACTGTGAGAATGATCAATAGGAACATTCATATGTAGAATGTAGAAATTGAAGTCTGAGAGTAGCGCACTTTTCCGTCTCAGTGTTTTGCTTAGATCTGAGTGTATACTGTAAAGTTTTTGATGAGTGAGCACTTAAAATTTAAGTTAGAAGATAAGGAAGCTATGGCTAAAAGCATTTAGAAAAACGGGTTCTGTGTTGAGAGAAATCAACTTAAGAAGTTGACTATGTCAAAGGCGCTACTTCTGGAAGACAGTTTTGACATACTTTTGATCTTAAGGATCAAATTAAACTTTTGGTGATTAGTTTTGAGAACTAATGATTAGTATGATTGCGCAAAAGTATTGCGAATACTTGTGCATCATTTGCTTGAAGAAATTTGAAGTTTTGTGCAAGTAATGAAGTCGATTTCTGAAGCAGACTTTCTGAAGTAGATACTTCCTCACTCAGAGAAGTGTTGATGAAAGTTTTGGTAAAGAAGAACAATATTTGTGTAAAGTTTGGTTTATAGCTGACATAGAAGTGTTTGAAAAGACAATTGAAGTTCCGATTGGTGCAGATATTGGAGATCTTCCAAATCAAAGGAGGACAAGGACAAATTATTGAAGATAACCTACAGAAGTTCAAAGCACGAGTTTGAAAAGAATCAAGAAGGACAAAGCTTATATCAAAGGTACACTTTATCCTCATAAATCATAGTAATTGCAGATACAGAAGGTCAAGGATGGGAGAAAGCTTGCAGATTGATACGCTAGATAGGGAAAACTATCCAGCTTGGTCCATGAGGATGGAGGCACACCTCATGAGTAAAGATCTGATGGCATTCATCACAGGAGATGAAGAAAAACCTGAATTTGCAGATCCTAGTATTCCAACTAGGGAAGAGCTTGCAAATTTGAAGACTTGGATGAGAAAGGATGCTCAAGCAAGGAGTATTATTTACATGGCTGTAAATGATTATCTGCTACCTCATATTAGAGGTTTGGAAAGTGCTACAGATGTTTGGAATGCCTTGGAAGAGCATTTCCAAAATACAACTAAGTCAAGGAAGTCCTCACTATGGGCTGAGTTCACAACCTTCAAGAAGAAGAGCTCACAATCAATTTCTGATTATGTGGCAAGGATGAAGGATATTGCAGATAGCTTGGGAGCAGTCGATGAAGACATTGAAGAGGAAAAGTTGGTAAGACAAATACTTACAGGTCTGAGAGGAGATGAGAAGTGGAAGCCTTTCATATTGTCCATAGAGTTGTCACTTGATCACTTTACTCCTGATCTTAATCAATTGCTAGGACACATGCTAACTTTTGAGCAGGACATTAAAGGAGACAATGATAGAAGTACAAGTCAAGCTATGTACTCCAAGGACAAGAAAAAGAATGGCAAGGGAAAGCAATCGAATGATGATGAAGGGAATTCAAGTCAAGCTAACTTCACAAAAGGAAAGATGAATTTCAGAGGTAAAGGAAGAGGAGGTAAGAACAAAGATAATGCTAAAGCTTGTTGGATTTGTGGCAGAATTAATCATTTGGCAAATGATTGTTGGTATAACAATCAAAATGGTGGAAGCAATAATCAGAATTATAATCAAAGAGGTAGAGGAGGCAGAACCAAAGAGGCAACTTCAGAGGAAGAGGTGGTAGGACATCATATGGTAGAGGAGGTGGAAGAAACTTCCAATCTCAGTCCTACAATAACAATTATTATAATTATGCATCAGATCAGAAGGATGATATGACTCTTATCTTGAATGCAACTCATGAATCAATGGGAGAAGATCAAAGAGTGTTTTATATTGACTCAGGATGTAGTAACCATCTGAGTGGGAATCTATCCTTGATGACTGATATGGAAGCAAAGGTGAATGGACATACAGTTCAAACAGGTGACAATACCAAGCATAAAGTGGAGAGCATTGGATCAGTGAAGACAAAGAGTGGAAGTACACTTTTGAGCAAGGTACTTTATGTTCCTACTATTCCTAAAAATTTGATAAGTGTAGGGCAAATTGTGGAGAAAGGATATGAGGTAAGATTCACAAATGATGGTGTTTATGTACAAGATCCAAATCAGGGATATAGAAACATAATTGCAGGGAAAAAAGAAGGGAGATTGTTCACTCTCAAAGTTCAAGGTAATGTGGGACATGCATTGTTTACTTATGGAAGTCAAAAGGTATCTGAATTAGACCTATGGCATAAAAGGCTAGGTCATTTCAATGAGAGAGCAATAAAGGAAATGTCAAAGAATCACGTGGTGCTTGGTTTGCCAAATATTGAAGGGCAACATATGGTGTACAAGTGTGAAGCTTGTCAATTAGGTAAAGCACATAAAAGTTCTTACAACAAATCAGGGTACAAGCATTCAAATATGCTTGAATTGGTTCATACAGATGTATGGGGTTCCTCAAGGGACTAGAGCATAAATGGATCCAGATATTATGTATTGTTTGTTGATGATGCAACCAGATGGATTACTTTGTATGTAATCAAGGATAAATCAGAAGTCTTTAAGACATTCAAACATTTTCATGCCTATGCAGAAAGGATCACAGGGCAAAAGCTTAAGAGGTTAAGATCAGATGGAGGGGGAGAGTATTTCTCTAAAGAGTTTGATGATTATTTGTGGAATGCAGGTATAAAAAGAGAAGTAACTTGCAGGTACTCTCCTCAACAGAATGGAGTAGCAGAAAGGAGAAATAGAACTCTTGTAGAATTTGCAAGAGCCATGATGAAGGAAAAGAATTGTCCAAATTACTTATGGGCAGAAGCCATTAATACTGCAACATACCTTGTGAATAGGTTACCTTGTAAAGCTTTGGATGGAGGAACCCCTTATGAAGCATGGTGGGGTAAGAAACCTACTCTTGATCATTGTAAAGTATTTGGATGTGTTGCATATGCTTATGTTCCTTCACAATTAAGACATAAGCTAGAACCAAAAGCAGAGAAGTATGTGTTTATTGGATATGATGATAGACAGATGGGTTACAGGTTGTGGAGTCCATCCACAAAGCAATTTCTTGTTACCAAAGATGTGACATTTGATGAGCAAAATACATGGTATACAGGATCAACAAATGATTATGCAGGTGTTGAAGAGATACAAAGAAAAGGAAAGGCAAAAGTAAAAGTGTATGAAGAAAGTATTGATGATGTTGACTCTAAAAGTAGATTGCAGGATCATGTAGAAGAAGGGCCAAGATTTGATCCAGAATCAAATGAGGCTGAAACTTCGAGAAGTGCAGAAATCAGAAGATCTACAAGGGAAAGGAAGAACCTATAAGGTATAGTTATGATACATCTTTTCTAACAACAAAAGATTATGCTTACATTGTGAAGACAGAAGAAGATCCAACCACTTATGAAGAAGCCAAAGGTAAACAGAATTGGGAGAAGGCAATGCAGGAAGAGTATGATGCTCTACTTGAAAATGAAACTTGGGAATTAGTACCAAGACCAAAGAATCAGAAAGTCATTGGATGTAAGTGGGTATATAAAACAAAGAGGTTTGCAGATGGTAAGGTGTCTAGATACAAGGCTAGACTTGTGGTCAAAGGTTTTTCCCAAACTTATGGGGTAGATTATGATGAAACCTTTAGTCCTGTTGCTAAAATGTCTACAATTAGAACATTGATTGCTATTGCTGCTTGTAAGGGATGGAAATTATCACAATTGGATGTGAAAAATGCATTTCTAAATGGATACATTGCAGATGAAGTATACATGGAGCAACCAGAAGGTTTTATGAATTCAATTGGATCAGATTATGTGTGTAAGCTCAAGAGAGCTTTGTATGGGTTGAAGCAGGCTCCAAGAGCTTGGAATTACAGACTTGTCAAGTTCTTGAATGAATGTGGATTTCAAGCATCAAAGGCAGATAGTAGCTTGCTAGTGAAGGCAAGTGAAAATGGATACATTTACATGTGCATTTATGTTGATGATATTATTGTTACAAGAACAGATGCTCAAGGAATCAATGAACTCAAAAGGCAAATAGAGAAAGAGTTTAAGATAAGTGACTTGGGAAACTTATCTTATTTTCTAGGAATGCAGATTGTGTATACTCAACATGGAGTATATGTTTCACAAGAGAGGTATTTGAAGAATCTTCTAGTCAAGTTTAACATGGAAGATTGCAAGACTTCAACTACACCATTGGAGGTAAATCATAAATTAAGCAGGTATGGAGGTGAAGAATTCAATGATATGAAGAAATATCAGAGTTTGGTAGGTAGTTTAATCTATGCTACCTTGACAAGACCAGATTTATCATATGCAGTAGGTGTGTTGTCACAATTTATGCATTGTCCAAAGAAGACTCATTGGATTGCAGCCCAAAGGGTACTCAGATATATCAAAGGAACCCTAAGTGAAGGTTTGTACTATGGTTTCACTTCTGACACAAGAATCAAGGTATTTAGTGATGCAGATTGGGCAGGTGACTCAGATGATAGAAGGTCTACTCATGGGTACCTCTGTTATATTGGAGATAAGCTAGTTTCTTGGTGTTCAAAGAAGCAAGATACAGTTGCTTTATCATCCACAGAATCTGAGTATAAAGGAATGGTAGAAGCTGCAAAAGAAGTGATATGGTTGAAGACTTTGATGAAGAGTTTTGAAACTGATCATAGTACTCCAATTATTTCTGGAGATAATATGAGTTCTTTGTATTTGGCAGCTAACCCTGTTTTTCATGCCAGGACTAAGCACATAGAGATTCAGTATCATTTCTTGAGGGAAAAGGTACTTGATAAAGAGATTGAAGTGATGTATACTCCAACAAAAGAGCAAGTGGCAGATATGATGACAAAGAGCTTGGATGGACCTAAGCTACAGAGATTCAAAGAGATGGCAGGAGTGAAGAAGAATGGAATAATCACAATTAGTGATTGAGGGGGAGCTGTTGGAACAAGCCAATCACAAATTGGTGATTATACAGATCTTGAAGAAAGCTTATGGTCAGAATGAAGCAAAGGAAGACTCTTGTGAAAGTGAAGAAGATTTCAGAATGATGTCTTGTACACATATGTACATATATGTGGAAATCTTTGTAATCTGAGTAGAACTAAATCTTGGGATGATAAGGAGTAATGTCATAGACGCGGGATAAGCCTAAAATCATGTATATATAAGTTAATGATGACAAGAAATGTGAGTGAGAGTCATTTGTAGATGACAGATGTCTTAGAGATGTGTAGAGAGTTTTTTCCCAGAAAATAGCGACGGGTTTTTCTCTGAGTGCTCTCTGTCTGATCATGTGGATCAGAATTCCTTTTGTACACATCTAATTGAGAAGCTAATGAAGCTATGTCTAGAGTTTCAGAATCTAATTCCTCTCCTACTGTGAGAATGATCAATAGGAACATTCATATGTAGAATGTAGAAACTGAAGTCTGAGAGTAGCGCACTTTTCCGTCTCAGTGTTTTGCTTAGATCTGAGTGTATACTGTAAAGTTTTTGATGAGTGAGCACTTAAAATTTAAGTTAGAAGATAAGGAAGCTATGGCTAAAAGCATTTAGCAAAAAGGGTTCTGTGTTGAGAGAAATCAACTTAAGAAGTTGACTATGTCAAAGGCGCTACTTCTGGAAGACAGTTTTGACATACTTTTGATCTTAAGGATCAAATTAAACTTTTGGTGATTAGTTTTGAGAACTAATGATTAATATGATTGCGCAAAAGTATTGCGAATACTTGTGCATCATTTGCTTGAAAAAATTTGAAGTTTTGTGCAGGTAATGAAGTCGATTTCTGAAGTAGACTTTCTGAAGTAGATACTTCCTCACTCAGAGAAGTGTTGATGAAAGTTTTGGTAAAGAAGAACAATATTTGTGTAAAGTTTGGTTTATAGCTGACATAGAAGTGTTCTTAAGTCAGTATAGATCAAACCTTTGGAGATTAAGAGGTCTCCAATACAAGAGACTCTGGAATAAGGGATTCAAACAATGGAAGCACATCTGGAAACAGGACACGAATAGATGGGTGTACTTTGAGGACCTTGACCCTAGTGCTAGGGTCACGTTCGAGGAATGGAATATTTTATTGAGTAGACGCCATGCTTGGGACCGCTCTAAATTCTGACTACTTATGGGACAGGACGCTCGGGACCTACAGGGCCTTAAATGGTATAATGGAAATCACCTCTCCAAGCTTCCATATGTCGAAGCTTGCAACGACATTCACATCATTCTCAACAAGAAATGGTGTCTCAACTGGATGCGACTTCAATGGGATATGAAATTTATGTCTATCTGGCACCCTCTTATTGAAGACAAAAAGTCGATCCTCCTATGGCAAATTTTACATCGTGGAATATGGACCAATGCAAAAGCTAACAAGATCTGTGGTGTTCCGCCTTGGTGCAAGCGATGTTGCCATAGCAAAGAGGATATTGGTCACCTGTTCTTTGCTTGCCCTAAATCCCTTCGACTATGGAGGGTCCTTGGTCGTTCTCTAGGGCCCCAAGACAAAACAATTGGAAGCAAGCCCTCATTGGTGAGGCGATCGGTTGCTCTGTGGCGTGGAATGCGATCAGGGGAGAGATCCTTTGGAAGATTTGGCGGGAAAGATGCGCTCGCAACTTTGGCAATACCCCCAAGGAGTGGTCGATCAAGAAGTCCCTATTCCTTCTCGGCAAAAGAATTGCTAACTGTAAGAAACCCCCCCCCCTTCAAACATCACAAAGAGCTACAGTATGTCAACAATAAGCTTAAAACCAAGTGGGCTCCGCATGATGGGGATGCAAGGTTTATCAACCTCCTCTATAACTCAATGTAAGCTTTGTATGGTCTACCACGAAGGTATGACTTCTTGACATGTTTGTGTTGCCCCCCGTTGTGGGACTTGGGGGGTCCCGAGGGCACTAGCCTTATTCACTTGCATTCTTCTTTTATTTAATGAGAGTCATAGAGAGTAGGCATTGCCGAACTCCCATTATTTAAAAAAAATGCAGTGTAACTGACAAAACATGATCATCGATGATGTTATAACGATCGCCGCATGATGATTTCCTTTTTTTTTGAGAGTGCAATGAATTAGAAAGACACACACACCCAACCTCTTAAAGTAGAGGCACCCATCTTGAGGAACTTTGAGGCATTCAGCCGTAGGTAGGACTTGAACCTTGGCCATCTACCTAGGAGTACAAAACACATCAGCTAAACCACGTCCGCTGGAAAACCTGCTCGCTAACCGCATGATTTTTCCTACCACACATCCTGAATTCTGTGGCAGCTCTTGAAGAGTTAATCTATCATGAGAAATCTTATCCCCGCATATCACGGGCCAAAGCTCAGGCATTTCTCCCGATACACGTGACCCTTTCATTACCAAGAGATAAGATCGATTGGCAAATCTCACTCCCTCTCTCGCTCAGAGAGAGAGATGGGACACACAGTACATAGTTGTGCATCTCCCCTTCCATTCACCCGCCCCGTACATCTCTGTGCTACTGCGCAACGCGAGCGAGATGATGAAGTATGCCCAGCTTAAGTGCTGCGCGATGGGCGCATGTCCTCAATTTCTGTCGTAACGAAGTTGTCAGAACCTCTTCTGCTTCTCGTTCTCTGATCAATCGGTCTGTCTGCTGGTTATCCAAAAATGACGCAGCCCTGTGTTTCTCAAAAATTGCGCAGAGAAGGGGCACAAGCTCCAACGTGCATGAAATTTTGCAGCGCTACATCCACATTCTTCGAATCGCAAGTGATTAATTGGATACTATATACAGACGGAATCAAAGCTGATCCAAAAATCACAAGGGGATAAATCCATGTAGTCGCCGCTCTTTTTCTCTCTCCTTTCTTCGTCAGAGAAATGAGGCGTCGCGCCGCTGCTCTCTCTCTCTCTTTCTTTCTTTGAGAGTGGTGCGCGTGGAAGCGAAGATCACTCGCTTGCGCTTAGGCAAGGAGAGTCATCGCCTTGTGTATCAAGAAACTTAGCTCGAGATCTTTCTGGAGAGCCAAATCAACTCGGTTTTTGCAGATGGAGATGGATTTTCTCAAGGAGGAGGGCGGCCAATCGGTCAATAAATACATACAAGCTAGAGCACCTCGAACTCAAGCTCCAATCATAGAGAAGCAGTTGGAGCAAGAGGATCACCGATGTCCCCAAACAGAGATGTCTATGCCGCTTTAGCAGCAGGCCTTGGTGAGTCTGCAGAATCTAACTCCCTCTCTATCGCTGAGAGAACTTGGCATTAAGTTGAGGGACGTGATCGCAGCTAATAGTTGATGCTTCTAAGCTTTGTGTTCATAAGTTGTAGTGTCCTTGATTCTTGTTGTACAAATGCGCAATGGTGATATATTGAAGCATAGCAGGCACAAAAGGAACTCGGCGTGTGTTTTCGTTGCCACAAGTGCTCAGTATTGCCACAAGTGCTCAGACATCAAGAATCGAAACAATGTATCCAATTCTAATCGTGAATCAAATATGTGTTTCATTAAGCCAGAAATCTAAACACGGTTTTCTATAGATGATAGCAATGGATCTCGTGAATAGTGTTGAGAAACACTTTAGTACTAAAGTGTATCAAAACTCATGAAAAAGTGTTACAAAAAGTGTTACTACACACTTCACGAGCATGCCATTTGTTAAGAGCTCCTTGAACAATGCCTACAAGAATGAATGTGCAATGCTCTGGATGTGTGACATCATAGTGCACATACGAAGTCCATACAACACCTCCAAAATAGCACATATGAAGATGCATCATAAAGCCATATGAAGTTCATACAACACCTCCAAAACCACAAAGTATAAGGGTGGGAGGGTAGGAAAGACAGGTTAAAAGGGGTACAAAAGGGTGAAAGAAAGGGTGGGAGGGTGCAAAATGGGCAATATAGTACCCAAAGTGAGCACAAAATGATGGCGAAAGACCTCTTCCAACAAGTCGAGAGCCACCGCACCAAGCTCTACTAGCATCACCACCAGAACAACCACCAAACACACCACCAAGACCTTCACCTAGCACTTTGATACCATGTAGAGAGTACACGTGCGGAAGCAAAATGAAAAGAAGAGTGTACTCACAAAACAAAGAGTGTGTGAGACTCAAAATGAGTAGACCATGAAATGGGTAAACTCATGTGGATTAGAAATGAGCTTGCCAAGAGCATGGAGTACGCTCCTCAAGCTTCTAACCAAATACAAATGGGGGAGAGGCCCTCCTTATATAGATTTGGAAGGGGCTTTTCAAAGTACATCTCATGTGGGATAATTCCTCTGAAAGGAGAATGAATACAACTGGTAGAAGCACATGGCAAGGTACCCAAATACAAAGGATATAATATAAAATGGAAATGTAATGGAAATTAAATGGAAATAGAGCTACTCCAAGATCCAAAAGGGAGATTCACTCTCATATGCAACAGATATGACTTCAACTTTCTCTTTTCCTAGATTATAGGAAAATATTCCAATCAATCTAAACTACCAAACTTGTCTAATATTGAATTCAAATTCATGAAAAAAAAGCATGGTCATAACCTCAAGATTCTATATAAAGACTCCAAAACATTTTTACATTAAGTAGGATGTTGATTTTAAGCAATACATATACTCTTTGATCATTGATTAGTGCCACTTCTATTCTCTGCTCCTTCTTTCTCATACTCAGTTAACTTTCAAAGATTTCTGCTCTCTCTACAGAGCTCCAAATCTAGTATTTAGGGATTCATTCGAAAGATATACCTGTAAAATTTATGTGTACAAATTTTCAAGTCATTTGATTCAGTACTTTTTGAGAAATCTGAGTTTTACATTCTTGGGGTCATTGTCTGCACATCCCTAAAAAATCGGGATGACATCCAATCAGTGTTAAGGTGATTGCTCCTTCAGGAATTGATATAAATTAGGGTTTCTATGCATTTTAGCAAGCCAACCCTATGTATGACACTCCTTTAAGAGGAATTTTCCCAATTATAATTGTGTTGGCTGCTCTCAGCATTTGAAGTCATAATGTCCATTCTCTTTTAGAAAGTTTTTATGAGCTAATCAAAATGCAAGTTATCTGTTTTGCATCAACTTGTTCTTGTTGATGTTACAAAGTACCTATTGGGTTTTATTGCACTAACTACAAGCCAAAAAGTTCTACTTTACATATCAAAAGACCTAGGGTTTTTCGTATGATGGTTTGCTAGACCAACTTCATCACTTGACAACTCAACTTTCCAAGCCTCTCCAAGATTCTCCAAGTTTTTTCAAAGACGACCTTGTACAACATCATAAAAAAATTGAAAGCTATGCACTGGGGGATCAAGCTTGGTGCTAACATAGTAAGAGATTTTTGGATTGTATGAGTTATGTAGAGATTATCAGTTGGGAAAGCAAACAAGCCAATCATTCACAAGGAGAAATTATGTGGTCCCAAATTTCTTGGACCTGATACATATGGATGTACATGGACCTATCTGTGGTGCTTCATGTCAAAGATCGGAGATAAGGAAGACAGCTCTCACACACTCTCATACACAAGGAGATGAGCACACAAAAATTGAAGCAAGAAAGAATAACCATATTCTATTGCACAAATAGAATGTATATGAATGAAGCAATTCAACAATTAAGAAAGTGCAATATAAAGAAAATGCTAGTGATCGTGAATAAGTGAACTGACAAGAAAAAAATATGTCATCAGTCCTAGTAGATATATTTGGTGAAGCTCACCTTGACATATATTAGCATGCACACTATATGTATTAACAAAAACAAAAGTGGTATGTAAAATCCCTCATCATGACTTTTGAGCTTGGTATCGCAATAGTGCCCCTCAAGCACAATAACATGTCTTGTAAACCTAATGTCTTCCAAAATGTATTCATCTTCTCTCCTCCAAGTGCTTAAGTGAAAATATCAACAACCTACTCATCTCTCCTCACATGGACAAGATCAATATCACTTTCCAATACCTTCTTTTTGATGAAGTGATAACATACCTTGACATCCTTTTTCTAGCATGAAAAATGCTACTAAGATTATAATGATAAATGGGAATTGGCTTTTTCACTTCTACACCTAAATCCACAAGTAGCATCTCTAGCCATGATGCCTCACATATCACCATTGTTGCATCTCTATACTCAGCCTTTGTACTTAAAAACGCAATTGTATGTTTCTTATTACTACTTATTAGCTTGAACATGTAAGCACAATGAGGAATCATGTAGCTATAATATGTTAATCGATGCATTGAATTTTGCATCCTCACACATCTTCTTAGTTTATGAACGCTTCTTCTTGTTATATCATCTACATGTGTCTTTGTTACCCTTTGCCTCTTCACAGATGGCAATCCAAGCTCCTCATTAAGAATTTTTTTTAACTGCTTGATTCACCATCAATATCTTCAAAAGCCGTATGTGGTTTATTACACGTAGAAATCTTTGCTTACATCTCTTGAAGGTAGCAAATCAATTTCTTGGGCTAAATATTTCCATTCAATCTTCAACCCCACGGGCTTGAGTTGGAACTATTGCTTGGTGAAATATCTGGCCCACTCAAAACATGAGATTTTGCACTTGAGTTTCTAGCAATTTCCTTGTCATTTGAGTCAACATTATGTCCTTCTTTTGCATTAGCATCAAAGCTTTCCATTTCACCAAACACCACATCTTTGCTTACCAACACTTAGCATGTGAGTGGGTTGTAGAATTTATATCCCTTTTGCTCAACAAAGCATCCAATAAAGATACTTTTTTTTTTGCTTTTGGGTCAAGCTTCATCCTCAACTCATCATGAAACTTGTTGGCATTTTAGGTTTGCAGAAGCACATGAATAGCAAAAGGAAGAAGAAGAAGCTTGGATCACAACACAATGCTTAATGGATTAGGAAGTGAATGTAAAAAGATAAGCAAACCATTAGGGTTATAGGCATATATACAAGCCGGAAAAAAACCTCCTAAAGAGGGAAAAATATGCCATGACAGTCCTAAGTGTGTTCACTCACGTTACTACCAAAATATATAAACAAATCCCCTCTAAGAGTGATGTGGTGAATGTGGAGGGAGAAAGTAGTCGAAAAAGAAGAAGACAAAAATCAAAGAAAAAGATTATTCATTGAAAATATTAATCTCTGCCCAAAGCCCCATAGGGGCACACATCAGACTTAAGAAAGACACAGCCCGAGGAAAAAGCAGCAGGTCCTAGGGAAGAAGCACAAGAAGATAAAACGGAAGACAGCCAAGTACAGCTACTAGCTACATGCAGACAAAAGAAATTTACAAGGTAGAAACATGAAGAAGTGAAAGAAGAAAAACAGGATTGCAAGAGTGCTCCACACTCAAAGTGCTTCAAGTACAACCAATGGGATTGAGCATGGAAAGAAAAGTAATACATCAACCTAGTGTAAGTGGGTTTACAAGGTAAAGCACAATGCTGATGGTAGCATAAGTAGGTACAAAGGATTATTGGTAGCAAAAGGATATGCACAAACATATGGTATCAATTACGAGGAAACATTCAGTCCTATAGCTAAAATTTCTACTATCAGAACACTTGTTGCATTAGCTACTGTTGGGACTTCACTCACTAATTAGACATGAATATATGAATTTATATGAAGGAGGAAGAAAGGCAAGGAGAAGTGAAGGCAAAGTACTCAGAAAACTAAGCCTAAGTGAAGGGATAAATTCACTACTATAATTTAGTGCAAAATTAAAAGTCTAGTCTTGACATAGAACCTTAAAAACTTACGAGTTCGAGTCTAGGAGTATGTATATAAGTTAATTTGAGTTGAAAAATATAGATAGAACTCAATTTTGTAATCCTTGAGTGAATAGGAAAAAGTCGGGTTTTTCTGAGAGAGATGTTGAGAAAAACCTTCTCAGTGTATGGGAGTTTTCCATGGCTATGAACAGAATGAAGTCAAGCCAGTTTGTACACATCTTCTCTGATATACAATACATGTTTGTGTAAAAGGAATTAATCTAATTCCTCTTGTACATTGAGTTCTAAGTAATTTCATATCAGTGTGTAAGTTAGTTGACAGTTACGAGTTTTCTGGCGCACTTTTTCCTGATCTTCTTAAGGTCAGATCTGACAGTATAGTGTAAAGTTTTTAATGAGTGATAGCTCATTTTAAAGCTACTACCTTCAACTACAATTGGTCAAAAGATCTTTACGAAACGGGACGCATACTCAGAGAAATGAGTATAACAGTGAAGGTATGTCAAATCGATGAAGTCATTTTTCAGATTTCAGACATAGTGCAAATGTTGGAGTAAATTCAGAAGAATTTGAAGTTGTTACGTGAAAGTTTTGCTTTATATGTGTTGCTTAACATTAGCAAGAACTTCTATTAGCAAGTGATCAAAAGAATTTACAAAGATTGAGCTAATACAGATCATATTTGAAGCTTGAAGAAAAAGGCGCAGATTTTTGAGAAGTAAATTTTTTAATTTTACTAAATTCAGTGATAAAGCTTTCGAGTTCAGAGTATTACTAAGCTAATGATGGTTATGGAGGTATTCTAATATCACTTTAGCTTAGTTCTTGTGGTGTTTCATACACCAACAAGTGGTATCAGAGCAAAAAGGTCCTCATGAGTGAAAGGAGGAGCAGGTACAAGAGGAATTGAAAAGTTCTTCATTAAAGAAGGTGAAAGCTGAGGTGTTCAACAACAAAGACATCAGAAGAGTACTTCGAAGTTATTCTCAAGGGTAAAGATCTACAAAAGGTACCATTCTTTAACTTTATACTCACAGGTTGAAGCAGAAGTAAGAAGACTATGGCAGATCATGTATCTATTGAAAAATTGGACAGAGATAATTATCCTGCTTGGGTAATGAGAATGGAAGCCTTACTTATGAGTAAGGACTTAATGATATATGTGACAGGTGAAGAAGAAAATCCTAAATTTGAAGATGAGAGTCAACCAAGGAAGGAAGAACTAGAAGTTTTGAAGCTATGGCAGAAGAGAGATGCAAGTGCAAGGGCTTATATATATAACACTATAACAGATCATTTGTTACCACATATCAGAGGATTAGAAACAGCTGAGGATATATGGAATGCTTTGGAAGATCACTTCCAAAACACTACTAAAGCTAGGAAGGCTAGCTTATGGTCAGAGTTCACCACATTTAAGAAAAAGCAAAGTCAGAGCATTAGTGATTATGTCACTAAGATGAAGGACTTGGCAGATAGACTTGGATCTATTGATGAGGATATTGAAGATCATAGGTTGATAGCACAATTGCTTGCAGGATTAAGAGGAGATGAAAGGTGGAAACCTTTTGTACTCTCAACTGAACTTTCATTAAATCATTATGTGTCAGAATTGAATCAGTTACTTGGATTGATGCTCACATTTGAGCAAGACTTGAAGTCGGATGGAGATAAAGGATATAGTTCTGCTATGTATGCAAAGAATAAGAAGAAAAATGAGAAAGGTAAAGCAAAAGATGAAGAAGAGGTTACTATTCAGGCAAATTATGCAAGAGGAAGAGGTATTGGAAGAGGTAAAGGTCGAGGAAATGGAAGAGGTAGAGGTAATCAGAACAATAACAAGAAGACATGTTGGATTTGTGGATTGAGCAATCATCTAGCATATGATTGTTGGCATAACCAACAAAGATCAAATCAAAATCAAAGCAATAATGGCAGAGGAAGAGGTGGAAGGTTTCAGAATCAATTTCAAAGAGGAAGACAGAGTTCAAGAGGAAGTTTTGGTAGAGGTGGTGGAAGAAATTGGAATCAGAATCAGTCTTATAATACTACCTACTACGACTATGCAAATGATACACAAAATGACAATCATACAACATTGATTATGAATTCAATAAGTACATCAGAGAAGGAGGATCTCAAGGTATTCTATATTGACTCTGGTTGTTCAAATCATTTGTCAGGTAATATAGAATTGTTGTCAGAATTGGAAGAAGGTAATTCAAGTCATACAGTACAAACAGGTGACAATACAAAACATAATGTGCATTCAATTGGAAAAGTGAAGTGCAGAAGTGGAGCTGATTTGCTAACTAATGTTTTTTATGTTCCAACAATACCAAAGAATCTGATTAGTGTGGGACAAATAGTGGAAAAAGGTTTTCAAGTCAGATTTACAAATGAAGGGGTATTTGTTGAAGATCCAGAGGATGGATATAATCAAATTGTTTGTGGTAAAAATGAAGGTAAACTTTTTACTCTCAAATTGCAAGGGAATGTTGGTCAAGCCTTGATCACACATGGTGATGGTGTACTTACAGAGTTAGATCTCTAGCATAAGAGGTTAGGACACTTCAATGAAAGAGGAATTAAAACCATGGTGGAGAATCAATCTGTAATAGGGCTACCAGATGTAAAAGGTCAACATATGATCTACAAATGTGAAGCTTGTCAGATGGGAAAGGCACACAGATTATCATTTCAGAAGAAAGGTTTTAAGCATGATGGTTTGCTAGAACTCATACATACAGATGTATGGGGACCAACAAAAGAAGGATCAATCAATGGGTCTAGGTATTATGTTTTTTTCATTGATGATGCTACAAGGTGGATAACCATTTATGTTCTAAAGGAAAGATCAGAAGTATTTGGAGCTTTCAAACATTTTCATGCTTATGCAAAAAGAGTTACAGGTCAAAAGCTCAAGAGGTTAAGGTCTGATGGAGGGGGAGAATATTTCTCCCAAGAGTTCAATGATTATCTTTGGAATGCAGGTATCAAGAGAGAAGTAACTTGCAGGTATACACCTCAACACAATGGGGTGGCAGAAAGGAGGAATAGAACATTGGTTGAGTTTGCAAGAGCAATGTTAAAAGAAAAGAATTGCCCTAATTATCTTTGGTTTGAGGCTGTAAATACAGCTATATATCTTGTGAATAGGTTACCATGTGCAGCTCTAAATGGGATGACCCCTTATGAAGCTTGGTGGGGTAAGAAACCAACACTTGATCATTGTAAAGTGTTTGGATCAATTGCCTATGCTTATGTACCATCACAACTCAGACATAAGCTTGAATCAAAGGCTGAAAAATATGTGTTTATTGGGTATGATGAAAAGCATATGGGTTATAGGTTGTGGAGTCCTCTAACTAAACAATTTATTGTTTCCAGAGATGTGACATTTGATGAACAGAAGAGTTGGTATGCAGATAAAGATTGTAATCTTGAAACATTTGAAGAAGAGGTAAGAAGAAGTGAAAGAGGTAAATCACATATGCAGGTAGATGGAGATGAAGAACATATGCAAGCAAGCACATCTAGAGTTGGATCATATAGAGTAAATGAAGATGTACCAAGATTTGATGAAGAAGTATATCCAGATATACATGAAGAGTGTGAACCAAGAAGATCAACCAGAATGAGGAAACAACCTACAAGGTGTTCTTATGACACTTCTTATTTGACTCAGAAGAATTATGCTTACATGATTAAGGAAGATGAAGAACCTCAAAGCTATGATGAAGCAAAAGGTAAAAGACAATGGGAAGAAGCAATGAAGGAAGAGTTTGATGCACTTGAAGAAAACAAAACTTGGGATCTTGTTCCAAAACCTAATGGTAAGAAAGTGATTGGAAATAAAATAAAGAAGCATGCAGATGGAAGAATAGCCAGATACAAAGCTAGATTGGTGGTTAAAGGCTATGCTCAAACCCATGGTATAGATTATGATGAGACATTCAGTCCTGTGGCAAAGATGTCAACCATAAGGACAGTCATTGCTATTGCAGCATCAAAAGGATGGACATTGAGTCAATTGGATATAAAGAATGCATTTTTGAATGGATATATATCAGATGAGGTTTACATGGAGCAACCTCAAGGGTTTGCAGATTACAAGTTTCCAAATTATGTTTGCAGATTGAGAAGAGCACTTTATGGATTAAAGCAAGCTCCAAGAGCTTGGAACTATAGACTTGTGAAGTATCTTAATGATCTTGGATATCTAAGTTCAAAGGCAGATGCAAGTTTACTTATCAAAAGAACAGATGAAGGTATGATCTACATTTGTATTTATGTAGATGACATTATAATCACAAGTACTTCAAATGAAGAATCAAGGAGGTGAAGAGATTACTTGAGAAGGAATTCAAGATAAGTGATCTAGGAAAATTGTCACATTTTCTTGGAATGGAAATCACTTATGCAGAACATGGCATATATGTATCACAAGAAAGGTATCTTTTGAATCTTCTAAAGAAGTTTAACATGGAGAATTGCAGAGAGGCATCAACACCACTAGAGGTCAATCATAAACTCAGTAGATATGATGGTGCAAAATTCAAAGATATGAGGAAGTATCAATCTTTAGTAGGAAGCTTGATTTATGCTACACTAACAAGACCTTGTCTTAGTTATGCAGTGGGAGTTCTTTCTCAGTTCATGCATTGTCCAAAGGATCCACATTGGATTGCAAGTCAAAGGGTTCTTAGATATATCAGAGGAACTTTGAAGGAAGGATTATATTATCCTTTTACTTCAGATATAAGGTTGAGAGCATATAGTGATTCAGATTGGGCAGGAAGTCAGGATGACAGAAGATCAACTCATGGATACATGATATACATTGGAGATAAACTTGTGAGTTGGTGTTCAAAGAAGCAACATACAGTGGCTTTATCATCAACAGAAGCTGAGTACAAAGGACTTGTGGAAGCAGCAAAAGAAGTGATATGGATGCAGACTTTGTTCAAAAGCTTGGATATTGATCAAGGTATACCTATCATACATGGAGATAATATGAGCTCATTATATCTTGAAGCAAATCCTATATTTCATGCAAGAACAAAGCATATAGAGATACAATATCATTTCTTGAGAGAAAAGGTAATGGAGAAGGAGTTTGAAGTGGTTTACACTTCTACAAAAGATCAGATTGCAGATATTATGACAAAGAGCTTGGATGGAGTGAAGACAAGTAGATTCAAAGAAATGGCAAGAATAAAAGAGAAGCAGACTACATGAAGAAGTCAGAGCATGCTAATTAGTGATTGAGGGGGAGCTGTTGGGACTTCACTCACTAATTAGGCATGAATATATGAAGTTATATGAAGGAGGAAGAAAGGCAAGGAGAAGTGAAGGCAAAGTACTCAGAAAACTAAGCCTAAGTGAAGGGATAAATTCACTATTGTAATTTAGTGCAAAATTAAAAGTCTAGTCTTGACATAGAACCTTAAAAACTTACGAGTTTGAGTCTAGGAGTATGTATATAAGTTAATTTGAGTTGAAAAATATAGATAGAACTCAATTTTGTAATCCTTGAGTGAATAGGAAAAAGTCGGGTTTTTCTGAGAGAGATGTTGAGAAAAACCTTCTCAGTGTATGGGAGTTTTCCATGGCTATGAACAGAATGAAGTCAAGCCAGTTTGTACACATCTTCTCTGATATACAATACATGTTTGTGTAAAAGGAATTAATCTAATTCCTCTTGTACATTGAGTTCTAAGTAATTTCATATCAGTGTGTAAGTTAGTTGACAGTTACGAGTTTTCTGGCGCACTTTTTCCTGATCTTCTTAAGGTCAGATCTGACAATATAGTGTAAAGTTTTTAATGAGTGATAGCTCATTTTAAAGCTACTACCTTCAACTACAATTGGTCAAAAGATCTTTACGAAACGGGACGCATACTCAGAGAAATGAGTCTAACAGTGAAGGTATGTCAAATCGATGAAGTCATTTTTCAGATTTCAGACATAGTGCAAATGTTGGAGTAAATTCAGAAGAATTTGAAGTTGTTACTTGAAAGTTTTGCTTGATATGTGTTGCTTAACATTAGTAAGAACTTCTATTAGCAAGTGATCAAAAAAATTTACAAAGATCAAGCTAATACAGATCAGATTTGAAGCTTGAAGAAAAAGGCGCAGATTTCTGAGAAGTAAATTTTTGAGTTTTACTAAATTCAGTGATAAAGCTTTCAAATTCAGAGTATTACTAAGCTATGATGGTTATGGAGGTATTCTAATATCACTTTAGCTTAGTTCTTGTGGTGTTTCATACACCAACAGCTATAGCAAAAGGATGGACTTTGCATCAGATGGATGTGAAGAATGCCTTCCTACATGGTGAGCTACAAGAAGAAGTACACATGGACCAACCACAAGGATATGAATATATTCAAAGCACCCAGAATATGTTTGCTGGTTGCAAAAGGCTTTGTATGGACTTAAACAAGCCCCTCATGCTTGGCATGGAAGGATTGCTAACTACTTAACCACCGTTGGATTTTCTATGTGTGATGTAGATCATTCATTATATGCAAGGAAGGGTGATGATGGCATCATGATTTTGGCTATTTATGTTGATGAATTGATTGTAGGAGGTGACAAGGAAGCAAACATCAAAGAGGTAAAGCAACTCCTTATGTAGGAATTTGACATGAAAGATTCTGGTGTGTTGTGTTATTTCTTGGGCATTTAGTTTATACAGACAGAATTAGGTATATGGATTTCATCAAAGGCAATATGCCTTGAGTATGCTGCAAAAGTATGGTATGGCTGATTGTAAGCCAATTTCTATGCCATTAGATCATAATTTGAAGTTGGATATTACATTAGGTGAAGCATTGGAAAATGCTACTATGTACAAGAAAATTGTGGGAAGTTTGATATATCTCACAATTACAAGACCTGATCTAAGCTACACTATTGGACTTGAAAGTCCATTTATGTAGGTTCCTAGGAAGCCACATTTAGATGCCCTAAGGTGCACACGATGTTATGTGCATGCTACTTTGTAATAGGCATTGTTTTATGAAGTTGGAGTAGATTTGGAGGTTCATGGATACATCGATGCATACTGAATTAGTAGTATTCCAGATAGAAGATCTACTAGTGGTTTTCTATTCTCACTTGGGAGTGCACCTATTACATGGAGTATCAAGAAGCAACCTACTGTTGCTTTGTCAAGTACAGAGGTTGAGTATAGAGGTGCTGCAATGTCAACATGTGAAGCATCATGGTTAGAGATGCTACTTTCTGATTTAGGTGTGGAAGTGCAAAAGCCGATCATCATCTATTGTGATAATCTTAGTAGTATTAAGTTAGCATGAAATCATGTTTTTCATGCTAGAACAAAGCATATTGAGGTACATTATCACTTCATCAGAGAGAAGGTATTAGTAGGTGATATTGATCTTATTTATGTGAGGACAAATGAGCAGGTTGTTGAAGTAACCACAACCAGCAGCAAGGGCCTGAGTCACAGACAAAGGCCAAGATATGGATGAGATACCTAGATCTACATGGTTTAAACAAGTAGAGGAAATTGGTAGGACCCATGTCGAACAAGTTGAGTAACAAGTGTTGGCCATGGTGACTATCGAAGAGATTGTATTACAATCAGTATATTTCAAAAATCTACCTCCTTGCAGGCTTCTTATCACTTCAAAACCATAATATATGCCATATTTTGTCCTTTTGGAAGACTACAATGCAGAGATTCAACAAATTTTAGGCAAATTATCCTCTTTTTCCACACAATTCAAACAAGAGGACCTTCTTAAATGGACGAGTAGAGGCACAATCTTTCAACCTAACTAGCCCAATTACTACAAGAATATCCTAAGATGTTGCACACATGGTCAAATGCCCCCTTGCATATTCTATACAACTTGCATTGTGGACCCATCCCAAGGTGCCGATCATGGCTAACATTTGCCATCAAAGTCAAATATAATGCGCAATCTGTTGATTGGGTTAACTACCCATATCTCTTGCCTCCACAGGGATCACCGACAATCACGTATATGATGGCTATTGTCCACCACTAGATACCAAAGCTAAAAATGATGCCCAATGTCACTGCCTATATGCTCTTGAAGATCTTTGATCTTATGCAAGTTGTGTTTAAAACATTCAAGAATGTCAGGGCACCTCATGTGACCAATCTTGGATTCAAGCATGGCAAATTGGATTTAGTTTATGACTTGAGAATGAGGCCATCAATTAAATTCATTTATGCATGGCACTATAGAGCGAAGTATCTCCTAGTCGTTACAAGCAGGAGTTCGAAGACATGTTCACCACAGACTTTTGGAAATATCACTCAGAGGTGTTCATATCTTGCAATTGATTGCTTGTGAGCAAGCCATTTAGTCAACACATTATAGGTTGCCTCAACCTCACATCCAAGGTGCCATCAACTGGCAAAGACTCAAAGCAAATCTAGCAAGGGAACTCCACATCAAAGAACACGAACTTGCCACGGCCATAATTCACTACTATATAAAGAACCCCATACTTCAAGGTTCTATCAAGGATGATAGACTCGAGAGGGGGGAGTGTTGCCCAAAGAGACCAAGGAGTAGGCTTGAGTAGACAAGGTAGCTAAAGAAGAAGAGGAGAATAATAAAGCCTCCAAATTTCTCCAAAACCTTACATTTAAAAAAAATGTGATCTTCATCATTAAAGACCTTTGTAAACAATTATTTTGTGTAATCTAACTCCATTTTGTGTAAGCCGAGGAGTCCTAAAACTTGATGAGTACAATTAGGATCCCCATTTCAAACTTCATAATCTTTGGAGCTCATTTGAGTCCTCAAAATAGCTTCAGAACCTAATTATTAACTAACTTAGACACTAAATCTGAAACTGACCAAAACTAGTCATAAAAACTATAAAAAGAGGAAGAGAGCTCATTTTTGGGGTTAGTAAGTTTGAGGTTAGGTAGTGGGAGATTGATCTTGTATGAGTTATAAAAGCATTCTAATGCAATAGAGGATTCCATTGCTCCACTCTTTGTCTTACCTTGTGTTTGTATGTGTGTATGTTTGTCCATGTCATAGTTTTTTTGTGTTTGATGAGACATTAGGCTCTTAGGGATCCATTTCCAAGAAGTTCGATTTTGAGCCTTTAAGAGCTTCTTAGGAACCCATATGTAAATGTGATTTCTTTGATGATGAATTTGATCCTTGAAATTTTATTCCTTAGGCTACATCCTTGCTAGATCAATCCAACTTGATGAGTGAATTTTAGCATTTCATTATCACATTTTATCCTTTCTTATCCAAATTGTTTTCTAATTAATAATATTACATACCAATTGGTACTTGAAGTAGCCAACTAATTAAAGTTCTTCATGATATCCCTATTTTCCTCACCTCTGAACACTACAAGGAATACGGGCATATAGCGACGGTTAAGGCGACATAATTGCGTCGCTATAAAATTGCAACATGCATCGTAATTAGCATCACGCACAGATCGTTGATTAAACGATGAAGCCAACGATGTTTTTTGCGACTCGTGGCATGACGGGGCTGCGACGCTCCCATACAACGTCGCTAACACGACGCTTTTAAATAGTGTCGCATAAGCGACGCTTTTTTACGTCGCATAGGTGACGATTTTGGCATCGCATAAGCGACACTGAAAACATGTCGCTTATGCGACGAGGGGTAGCATCGCTTACACGACGGTCTATTGACGGACAAAAAATAAAACGTTGGAGGCTCTTCGATTGGCATTTTCACGCATCCGATCAAAGAGCTCTCCAACGTTCGCAATTGCGCTGCTTACGAGTTGAAGCAAATATATGCAGAATTGTTGTTTTGCCTAAGCTCTCTCTTATTGTCTCCCTCTATCTCTGTTTCTCTCTTTCTACATCTTTATCTCTTTGAATTCTCTCTCTCTCTCTCTCTCTCTCTATTGCAGGTTATTCAAGAAGCTAACCGAGCAAAAAGTATGGCTAACTATTGTAAGTACAATTTCTATTCTTTGTATATCATTTGAATTGTGTTATTTTCATTAGATAGCATACTCACACTTATTGATATGCACTTATACACTTATACATGATGAAGATGCACTTTCACACATATACACATATACACATATACACATGCACATACACACACATATATACACACAGATACATGTGCACATGCACTTAGACATACACACATATACACATGCATATGCACAAACATTTCTACAACCACATAAAAAGACTTACATGCATGCATTATTGCATATATATATATATATATATATATATATATATATATATATATATATATATATATATATATATATATATATATATACACACATACACACATTAACATATATGCAAATACATGTATATGCACATCCACATGCATGCACATGGATGCAAATGGAAATGCATCCACATACACATGCATGTTTCATACATATACACATGCATATACATACATTATACACATATATACACATATATATATATGCACATACGCACACACATATACACATGCACACACACATGTACATACCTACATATACACATATACATGCACATACACACATATACACATAGAGTTACACACATACATGCACATACATATACACACATATACACATGCACATGCACATACTCATACACACATATACACTTACACATGCACATGCACTTACATACATATACACACACATACACATGCACATACATACATATACACACACATACATATACACTTAGGTACACACATATGAATGAATTATATAATTAAAGTATTAAAACACATATACACATGCACACACACACACATGCACATACCTACATATACACATATACATGCACATACACACATATACACATAGAGTTATACATATACATGCATATACATATACACACACTTACACATGCACATGCACATACTCATACACACATATACACTTATACACATATACACTTATACATGCACATGCACATACATACATATACACACACATACACATGCACATACATACATATACACACACATACATATACACTTAGGTACACACATATGAATGAATTCTATAATTAAAGTATTAAAACACATATACACATGCACACACACATGCACATACCTACATATACACATATACATGCACATACACACATATACACATAGAGTTATACGTATACATGCATATACATATACACACACATACACATGCACATGCACATACTCATACACACATATACACTTATACATGCACATGCACATACATACATATACACACACATACACATGCACATACATACATATACACACACATACATATACACTTAGGTATACACATATGAATGAATTATATAATTAAAGTATTAAAACACATATACACATGCACACACACATGCACATACCTACATATACACATATACATGCACATACACACATATACACATAGAGTTACACATATGCATGCACATACATATACACACACATACACATGCACATGCACATACTCATACACACATATACACTTACACATGCACATGCACATGCACATACATACATATACACACACATACACATGCACATACATACATATACACTACATACATATACACTTAGGTACACACATATGAATGAATTATATAATTAAAGTATTAAAACACATGCTTAATATAAACAATAATAACAATCAATAGAACAAAACTCTTCATTACTTAATACCATACACATAATTCAAAACATAACTGAAATGAAAATATATATATATATATATATATATCCATGTAAATACATATAATCCAATGTCATAATCAACTAAAATCCTAATCATCATCATCATCAGCAGCAATATCATGATCAACTTGATCTTCCTCATCCTCATCGTCATGATCACCCTGTGACGATCGAGATCGTCCCTCCTGTGCCTGTCTCTCCACCTCATCCATTTTTGTCTCTCCATAATACTCCTGTATTACATATAACAAACATAAATAAATAAAACAATTAAACCATTCATAAAAATAAAATAATTATATAAAATTTAAAAATACTAACAAAGGCATCAGGATGATCTTGCATATACTCGCTCAAATGCCGATAACCAAAATGTGTAGCATACTCGATCTCATCTTTCGTAGGATATCGTCCATAATCCTTCCGCTGCAATGAAACAAATAAAAAACATTAGTTGCTTGCATTTTAACTAAAATAAAAAATATACTCACAATAACACATATACTTACAAATGTAGCTACAAAACCATTATGGCCCATTTGGCCTAGGTGTGATGTGTGGCCGGACTCCATTCTTTTCTTTGCAGTAGCCTGTTTATTCAAGAAAAAAATACATAAATTAAATGTAAAAAATTACTAAAATATATAAAAAGTATAAATATAAACTATGAATTTGTGTACCTTCTGCTGAGGAAATGACTCCTGAAGACGTAGCTATCTACCAAAAAACTGCCACGACTCAGGTGGTATGTTAGCTCGCCTCTTATATTTTTCGACCATACAATATCTCCTATTAATAATCTCAAATAGATAAAAAAATCAGAATACATACGCATATATACACACACATACAGATACACATACCCACATACACATATACATGCAAACATATATGCATACATATATGTATACATATACACATATACATACATATAACATAAACACACATATACATATCCACATATATACGTACACACACATGCATGCATATACACTCATTCATACAAAATACATGCATTTATCCCACAATAATGTGTAGTTGTGTATATGTGAATATATGTGTATGTGTAAATGTGTATATGTGGATATGTGTGTATGTGTAAATATGTATATGTGAATTTTTTGTGTATGTAGATAATCAGATTATTAATATCAAATACCATTATTTGTAGATTCTGATCAATCAGATGGAACTCCACCACCATCTCCTCATCGTGCAACGACTTTATACAGTAAGTATATCAAACATTTAATTTTAAATATATTTTATGGATACATAACTTTTTTTTTTTTTTGTTTCTTATTATGTGCAGATTCGGATCAATCAGAGGGTACTCCACCACCTCCTACCCATGCAACGACTTCACATGTGTCCTCCGATACGAATTATGATGAATTTTACTATGAAGAGCATATTATATGTTGGTGTAACTCTTGTTATGGCACGTATCAAAGACCACGATTGGAATGTATTGAACATGAGGCAGAGTATGGTACTTTTGAGCATGCACCATCACCTAGTCAACGTGGTAATGCTTGGGTATGTATTTTCTATATATATTAATGTCATTATTTTATTTAAAAACCATATATAAAATCAAATTATTGTTGATATACAGGAATACTTGCTCGATGATGATGATGATGATAATTTTTCTCAAAATGTTAATATACCTCGTACATGTCATGGACTTGTTGTTCATCAATTACAAGCAGAGGTTTATAGAAATCCTCTACCTCCTGGATTAGGAAATGAAACGGTTGGAGATTATCCATTGCCAGCTCGTGATCGTTCTTTAGCACAAACATATAATAGAAGAAGATATGGAGGATGAAATAGAGGACCACTTCCTTTAGATGGAGAGGTTTTAAACTTTTGGGGTAATCGTTATATGATTGCTCCATCTACTATTACTAATGCTGGTCGTGGTCTCTTTATTGTAGAGGATCTGTATGTGCCTCCGAACTCTGAAGTCACTCTTATGTCATTTTGTGGTCCTATATATGGATGGGGAGATTGGCATCGACTTTCACGTTATGTTTAAATCATGAGTACTTATGGAATATGCTTGAACGCAGCATCCCTTACTCGTAGAAGGATTTTACATGCAAAAAATGAAAGATTATATATTGATGGAAGACCTTACACACATGGAAATATAGCAGGTTTAATAAATAGTAGTCGAGGGTTACATAATAGTTCAAGGACTAATTGCACATTTGAGGAGCGTGAAAATAGTCATGAATCACCATACATGATTAGAGATGTATCAAGATACATAGTTGTCAATGCTATTAATACATTACATGCTGGTGATGAACTATTAGTGAATTATGGATGGCGTAGACCTCCAAGAGCACCTTTTAGCTAGAGAGAATAAAAATGTTATATCCATATTTAATAAGTTATATACTTAATTTTATATTTAAAGTTTACTTTTTATTCATTTATGGAATACTAATGAATTTTATTTATATGTGTAGATTCCAACGTATGATGTTGATGATATTCCTCCACAGCATTCACAATTACCAGTAATACCTCATTTATCAGAAGCTTCCATGACGAGGCTACGCAAAACTAATCATGTGCAATATGCAAAGTTGAAAGATCTATATTCAAAAGATAATAAAGTACAAGATTTGTGTGACAATGATGAAGATGGTGGCATGGCAGATTTTATTGAGGATTGGTATCAAAATGATAGTGAGAGCATTGATATTTCTAAAAATGAGAAATATCTTCGAGAGGAATGTCTAAACCATGTATATGAAGGAAGTCGTTTGACATGACTAAGTGCAAGCTTACTTATTCTCAACCTTCAAAATCGTTTTGGATGGAGTAATGTATCTGTTTTGACACTATTAAGGTATAATTTTCAATTTTCTATCTATTTATATATATATGCATAAATATATATATATATATATATAAATACGTGCAGGTTTTTATTCTTACTTTAGATAAGGTAAGAACAAGAACTTGAATTGAATGGACACTTTTTGTCTGCGCATCTTTTAAAACTATTAATGCATCTTTCAAAATATTCGCAAAAAATTTGATTGTTTGGATGGCAGGATACGATTATTTGTTTTGGAGGATATGAAGTATGTACCTTCATTGAATGATTTGTCGATTCACACATATGTTCAGTTTGAAAGTGTGAGAAGCAGATTTATAATTGCTATTCAAAGAATTTGGCACTGTTTATAGGCCATACGATGGTGACCTGGATGAATTGCATGCACAGAGGTTACTCAAGATAGAGCAATCTGATTATAATGGACTAGTGCCAGCAGGATTCCTAGGGTATGTAGTAAACCTCTTGCATGTCAATGATGATCATCTGAACTTTAGGATACAAAGTGGAAATCATGGTGGCTTGAGAGGATCACTTTTATACAGCTTGTTCAAAAAACTTCAGTGTCATAAACCTGAAGTTCTTTGAACAAGCTGTATAAAAGTGATCCTCTCAAGCCACCATGATTTCCACTTTGTATCCTAAAGTTCAGATGCTCATCATTGACATGCAAGAGGTTTACTACATACCCCAAGAATCCTGCTGGTACTAGTCCCTTATAATCAGGTTGCTCTATCTTGAGTAACCTCTATGCATGCGATTCATCCAGGTCACCATCATATGGCCTATAAACAGTGCCAAATTCTTTGAATAGCAATTATAAACCCGCTTCTCACACTTTCAAACTGAACATATGATAGAATCGACAAATCATTCAATGAAGGTACATACTTCATATCCTCCAAAACAAACAATCGTATCCTGCCATCCAAAACAATCAAATTTTGCGTGAATATTTTGAAAGATGCACAAAAGCATACGCATATATAAAATTATATGCATATATATATATATATGTATGTATATTTATTTATTTACTTTTTTTAATATATCTTTTTTTTAATAAACTTATAGGTTACTATCTGAAAAGTTTTTACCAAGTCAGAATATTCTTCCTACCTCACATGATGAAATGAAGAAGATAATCAACAATCTTGGTATAGATTATCAATGTATACATGCATGTCCTAACGATTGTATTTTATATAGAGGTGAATATGCAGACTCTTTGACATGTCCCAAATTTCAATCTCCTCGATATAAGGGCAAAGAAGGTAAAATCCCAAAAAAGGTATTGAGACATTTTCCATTGGCTCCACATATTAGACATATGTTTCAAAGCCCCGAATTATCAAAGCTTTTGACTTGGGGACATGATCACAAAAGTATTGATGGAATAATCAGAATTCCTCATGATAGTGTTGCTTTTCAGCATATTGATTCTACATGGCCTGAATTTGCACAAAATCCATAAAATCTAAAGTTAGGAGTTGCATTAGATGGGGTTAATCCATTCTCCATGAAATCCAGTAAATGGTCAACATGGCCAGTGGTAGTCATAAACTACAATCTTCCGCCATATCTTAGCATTAAAAAGGAACATTTAATGCTTTCACTTTTAATCCCAGGCAAAAGACAAGTTAAAGATATGAATATATATCTTGCTCCTCTCATTGACGATCTTCAAGAGTTATGGAGAGGTATTAATGTCATTGATGTATCAAAAAGCATCAATGAAAGACATATTATGGTTCGTGGTATTGTGGCTTGGACTATTCACGATTTTCCAGGATATGGTGTTTGTTCAGGTATTGATGTAATTTTTTTATTCAATATGCATGTAAATAAATATGATTTAATCTAATTATGTTTTTATCATTTTCCATGATGCAGGAATATCTACTAAGGGTTATAAAGCTTGTCCATATTGTGGTGATTGGTTGAGATCAATCTATAGTAAGAATCTCAACAAAAATATTTATCTTCAACATCGACGATTCTTGCCTGATGATCCTCCATTAAGATCTAAAAGAGAAGCGATACATTTTAATGGAAAGCTTGAAACAAGTCGGTGTCCAAAACCTATGACGCCTATGGATTGGTATAAAAAATGGACAGATAGACCTTTGATAGATCCAAAAGCAGAAATCTTCAATGATGATTCAGATAATGAGTATGTGAACAGAGGTAAAGGAAAATTGGCACTCGCAGAGAACATATCAATATGGTATTCTTTGGAGTATTGGAAAGAGTTAAAAGTATGTCATCTTCTTGATCCTATGCATATATTCAAAAATATTGGTTATTCACTATGGCAGCATCTTCTTGGACTAAAAGATACCATAGCATCAAGGAATGATTTGAAAGATCAAAAATCCAAACCAAAGTTATGGCCAGTTTTTGATAGACATCGACAAGAAACGACTTATGCACCTACTCCTTGGGTACTTACAACAAAAGAGATACAGACTATCAACAATAGAATTCAATTGATTAAGACTCCTACAGGATATGGAGCATCTTTTCAAAACATGTTTACTATGGATGATAAGCGCTTATTTGGGTTAAAGACCCATGACTGACATAACTTTTTGAAACATATTTTACCTTTGGTTATCGATGGATGTACAACAAAAGGAGTACGAGATGTGATCTATCGTCTTGGATCACTTATATGGTAATTATGATACTTTTATATTTAATATGTATGAATATTGGATATCTTTTATTTTTTAATTAACTTCTTTATAATTGTTTTTATGATATGTATAGGTGGATTACATCCAAAGAGATTGACAAAAACTCGATTCCACAAAAAAAAAACGTGAATGCAAAGAGCTACTATGTTTGATGGAGAAAGAACTTCCTACTTCATTTTTTGATATTTAGGTTCATTTATTAGTCCATCTTGTAGATGAAATAGAGATTGCAAGTGTTGTCAACACTCGATGGATGTTTTGGGTCGAGCTATTTATGGGAGTATTAAAAGGTTATGTGCGACAAAGAGCGAAACTAGAAGGATCCATGGCAAAGGGTTGGATGCTTGAAGAGTGCGTGTATTACGTTAGTGAGTACCTTGAAAGAGTTCATGAAGAAGCTCCACGTGCATGGACCAACGAGTCTTCTTCAAAAATAACAGATGAGGTATTATCAGGTAAGGGGGTTCCATTCTTATTTACATTTCAAGAAAAAAATGATGTCTCTACTTTTGTAGCATATAATAGCGAATGCAATCTCGGATTTAGATGTAATCTCGATAATAATGAGATTACAGATATATCTTCTTTCACGGATTGGTTGTATAGTCGTTTGCAACGTGCCAACGCAAATAATGAAGAAATCTCAGATGAGCAAAGAGAGTTAATGATAGGTTGTGAACGAAAGGTAATTTTATTAAAATAATATTTTATTTTTTTCATATATGTATGTTAGTTTCTATTTACTAATTGAATTTATTTTGCAAGCTCGAATGTTCACTAATATGTGGGCTTTTGGACAGCATATTAGAATCAACGCCATTGATTCTTTACGTAAAACAGAGGATTCTAGTATTGTTGCTTCTTTCAAGCAACTATCATGTGCTAGCTCAAAAGACACGAACCTTATAGATAGCAAACTTGGTTATGTAGGAACTATTGTTGGTATCTACGAAATTTCATTTTGTACATTCAAACAGGTAGAAAAAAGTTTATATTTTTTTTATAGAGTTAGTTATTTTTTTAAGCACTTAATAATGGGTTCTTGTTGTTATATATTTTGATAGGTCATTTTGAAGGTTGACTGGTTTCGGGCGGAGTATAAAGGTAGTAATTCCACATTAAGAAAGGAATTATCTAGGTTTTGGGCAATTGATTCTTCCAAGGTAATGTGATCTACTAAAGAACCATATATTCTTCCTATGCATATTGAACAAGCATTTTTTTATAAAAACCTAGATGCTCATTCTTGGTGGCAAGTCATTCGTGTGCAACCTAGAGGTAGGTCATTGTTTGAGCAGTTTATTGTTAGAGAGATCGAAGAAAGTCCTCTTGATGATTTAGCATCAGATACTGATACATCAACATCCACTACAAGAAAAAGGGGGGCGTAGCGACGCCCTCGAATCGGAAAAAAAACGGGAACCATCGCTTATGCAACGAGGTCGTCACATAAGCGATGGTAGGAATTTAGATTTTTTTTTTTGCCCGACCACCATCGTCTAAGCGACGCTAGTTAAAAAGCATCGCTGCCTAGCGATGAAGTCAACGACGTTGGCAAACTGCAGAGCATCGCATATGCGACGCTCTGGAATGTAAAAAAAAAAATGATTTCTCCTGGCACATTTGTGCCGGGACTTGGACGCGAGCAAGAAGAGAGAGACCGAGAGAGAGAGAGAGAGAGAGAGAGACCATTGGCAGGTATGCACACACACACACTTACACGCACATACATATGTACACACACATATACACACATAGACACACACACATACACATAGACATACACACAAATACACACACATATACACACATACACAATGCATAATGCATACACATACACACATGCACACATAATGCATACACATGCACACACATATACATGCATAATTCACATGCATACATACACATACATAATGCATATGCATACATACACATACATAATGCATACACACACATATGCATACATCATGCATACACACACATACACACATATGCACACATACACGCATATGCATACATACACACATAGACACATACACACATACACACATACACACATAGACACATACACACTCATAGACACACACACATACACATAGATGCGCACACACATATACACACATATACACACACATACACACATAGACACATACACACATAATGATGCATTCACACACATACACATGCATACACACATAGACACACATATACACACACACATCCAAACATACACACTCATAGACACACATAATGATGCATTCACACACATACACATGCATACACACATAGACACACATATACACTTACACATCCAAACATACACACTCATAGACACACATTCATACACACACACATCCAAACATACACACTCATAGACACACACACACATACACATAGATGCACACACACATACACACACATAGATGCGCACACACATACACACACATAGACACACACATATACACACACAGACACATACACACATAATGATGCATTCACACACATACACATGCATACACACATAGACACACATATACACACACACATACACACATACACACACATATATGCATACACACACACATAGAGAGACATACACACACATACACATACATGCATACATAATGCATATGCATACATACACATACATAATGCATACACACACATATGCATACATAATGCATACACACATACACAAACCTATGCATACATACATGCATACACACACATAGACACATACACACATACACACACATAGACACATACACACACATAAACACATACACACTCATAGACGTGTAGCGACACATACACATAGACACACACACATTCACACACATATACACAAACACATACACACATAATGATGCATACACACATACACATGCATACACATACATATGCATACATACATGCATACACATACACACACATAGACACATACACACATAAACACATACACACTCATAGGTACACACACATACACAGACACACACACACATATACACACACACACAAACACACATAGACACTTACACACATAATGATGCATACACACACATACACATGCATACACACATACACATGCATACACACATACAAACACATATACACACACACATACACACATAGACACATACACACGTAATGATGCATACACACATACACATGCATACATAGACACCCATAATGATGCATACACACACATATGCATACATACATGCATACACATACACACATAGACACATACACACACATAGATACATACATATACAGAAACACATACACACTCATAGACACACACACACATACACACATAATGATGCATACACACACATACACACATAATGATGCATACACACACATATATGCATACATACATGCATACGCATACACACATAGACACATACACACACATAGATACATACATACACATAAACACATACACACTGATAGACACACACATACACATAGACACACACACACACATACACACACACAAACACACATACACACATACACACATAATGATGCATACACACACATACACATGCATACACACATACAAACACATATACACACACACATACACACATACACACGTAATGATGCATACACACATACACATGCATACATAGACACACATAATGATGCATACACACACATATGCATACATACATGCATACACATACACACATACACACACATAGATACATACATATACATAAACACATACACACTCATAGACACACACACATACACATAGACAACACACACATAGACAACACACACATATACATACACATATACACACACAGACACATACACACATAATGATGCATACACACACATACACATGCATACACACACATATGCATACATACATGCATACACATACACACATAGACACATACACACACATAGATACATACATACACATAAACACATACACACTCATAGACACACACACATACACATAGACACACACACACACATATACACACACAAACACACATAGACACTTACACACATAATGATGCATACACACACATACACATGCATACACACATACAAACACATATATACACACACATACACACATAGACACATACACACGTAATGATGCATACACACATACACATGCATACATAGACACACATAATGATGCATACACACATATATGCATACATACATGCATACACATACACACATATACACATACACACACATAGATACATACATACACATAAACACATACACACTCATAGACACACACACATACACATAGACACACACACACAAACACACATAGACACATACACATATAATGATGCATACACACACATACACATGCATACACACATACAAACACATATACACACTCACATACACACGTAATGATGCATACACACATACACATGCATACATAGACACACATAATGATGCATACACACACATACATATGCATACACACACATATGCATACATACATGCATACACACACACATAGACACATACACACACATAGATACATACATATACATAAACACATACACACTCATAGACACACACACATACACATGGACAACACACACATATACATACACATATATACACACAGACACATACACACATAATGATGCATACACACACATACACATGCATACATACATGCATACACATACACACATAGACACATACACACACATAGATACATACATACACATAAACACATACACACTCATAGACACACACACATACACATAGACACACACACACATATATACACACACACAAACACACATAGACACTTACACACATAATGATGCATACACACACATACACATGCATACACACATACAAACACATATACACACACACATACACACATACACACGTAATGATGCATACACACATACACATGCATACATAGACACACATAATGATGCATACACACACATATGCATACATGCATACACATACACACATAGACACATACACACACATAGATACATACATATACATAAACACATACACACTCATAGACACACACACATACACATAGACAACACACACATATACATACACACATACACACATAATGATGCATACACACACATACACATGCATACACACATATATGCATACATACATGCATACACATACACACATAGACACATACGCACACATAGATATATACATACACATAAACACATACACACTCATAGACACACACACATACACATAGACACACACACACACATATACACACACACAAACACACATAGACACATAGACACATACACACATAATGATGCATACACACACATACACATGCATACACACATACAAACACATATACACACACACATACACATGTAATGATGCATACACACATACACATGCATACATAGACACACATAATGATGCATACACACACATACATATGCATACACACACATATGCATACATACATGCATACACATACACACATAGACACATACACACACATAGATACATACATATACATAAACACATACACACTCATAGACACACACACATACACATAGACAACACACACATATACATACACATACACACATACACACTTACACACATAATGATGCATACACACACATACACATGCATACACACATACAAACACATATACACACACATACACACATATATGCATACATACACACATATATGCATACACACACATAGAGAGACATACTCACACATACACATACATGCATATATATACATACATAATGCATATGCATATGCATACATACATACATACATACATGCATACATACACACACATATACACTTGCATACACACACACACATATACACACACATACACACATAGACACATATACACATAATGATGCATACACACACATACACATGCATACACACATACATAATGCATATGCATATGCATATGCATACATACATAATGCATATGCATATACATACATAATGCATATGCATATATACATACATAATGCATATGCATATGCATACATAATGCATATGCATATATACATACATAATGCATATGCATATGCATACATACATACATGCATACATGCATACATACACACACACATATACACATACACACACACACATATACACACACATACACACATAGACACATATACACATAATGATGCATACACACACATACACATGCATACACACATATACACACACATACATACACACATACATGCATACATACACATACTTAATGCATACACATTTACATATGTACACGTATATATATATATTGATTTCTAACCATTTTGTTTTATATGTTAGGTATTATGAATCCCAGTAGAGAGAGAAAGGCGAAACTCACTCTCATAAAAAGTCTTATGAGAGAAAGAGTTTCGTCTAATACTCTAGGGGCCATAATGCGTGATTACGCAGAGGTGTCTGATGAGGAGCTGGATTATATGATCCAGATGCTTACGCGATCAGACGAGGGCTCTTCTGCGGCTCCACACGCAGGAAGAGAGCTATCTGCTCATAGGTATGTTTTTTTTCATAAACTTTTTTAATGATATTATAACACATATTTTTATTTATTTCTATTTATCTATTTTCAGGACACCTATACCACCTCCAGCACGTGATAGCAGAGCAGAGACGTTGCCTATGAGGACATGCATAGGCACGTTAGGACTAGAGTGCGACATAGAGCCAGAGGGGAACATTGTATACATAGGGAATGGATTGGAATTCAAGAGAAGAATGCGGGCACTATGCGACTCTACCTGCGCTTTGTCCACTTACCGTGGAAATAAGTAAAAGTTTTACATATAAATTGAAATATATATCTTATGTTTTATTTACATTATGTTTTTTATTTTTGTAGTGAGCATGATGAGAGGGATAAAAAATACGTGCTCAGTTCACTTGAGATAGAGTTTGGGACAGGGTGGTCGCTTAAGTGGTGTTTAAAAGAGATGCGGACACTTATGGCTCATCGTCACGACAATGCACGGTATGTATGTATATGAGAGAGAGAGAGAACACTAATCTCGATATTAGGGTTTTGAAATCCCTAATTTAAAAACTCTAATTCAACCTTTTAGCCATATGTTTGAAGTATATGTACACCTCCGACGTCCTACTAGAGAGATGTCTCTCCTCCCAACCTTATGCCTCTATATATAGCTATTCGAATCAACGAGGATCATAATATATGTAAAGATATATACACATCATGTAGATAGGATACATAAATATAAAATGGAGTAGATATATTATGCATCACACATACATGCCTAAATGCACGCATAAATATATATATATATACATACTAACATATTTACATGTACACATTTACACATAGACATATATACATGTACACATCACATATACATGCCTACATGCACACATAAACATATATATATATGCATACATATTTACATGTACATATTTACACATAGACACATATACATATATACATGTACACAATTATAAACACTTGCATATATTACATGAATACATGAATATTTTACATAAATGCATATGCATATATACACATATGCATATTTAACACAAGTATACATATATCACACACATGAAAACACATACATATACATGAAATACATATATATGCATACTAACATATGTATACATATAATACACATGAATACACACACATATGCATACATACATGATAAAAATTTACTCCTAAAAGATAAAGCTATATATAAAATAATTAGGCATACCCCCGAGCTTCATGTTCTAACTAAGAAGAACATGATTTCATCTCTCTAGTAGGATTCATCGTTATTCAAGTTAATAAAAAAATCTATTATCTGATATCAATTCAGAAGCTTCAAGTTATTGATCGATAACTAGAGTAGAATTTACTATCTAATCTGCTCATATGTTTTCGTTATTGCCATCATTTTGGTAAGACATCAATATAGTCTCATCTTCATTATCCTTATTGATTTCATTTATTTCTTCTATTGTTAAATCTATGTTCTCATGAATCACATCATCTATTGATGGATTAATATCTATTTTTGGTAATTCCTCTTCCTCATCAGTAGAATCAGTATGTAGAGAATTATCCTCTTCATCAAAAAGATTAGTATCATTATCACGTATAATGATTCTAATTTCTATTCCAGATGTTGATGTATGAGTATCTGATGTTGAATCATCAAGAGGACTTTCTTCGATCTCTCTAACAATAAACTGTTCAAACAATGACCTACCTCTAGGTTGCACATGAATGACTTGCCACCAAGGATGAGCATCTGGGTTTTTATAAAAAAATGCTTGTTCAATATGCCTAGGAAGAATATATGGTTCTTTAGTAGATCGCATTACCTTGGAAGAATCAATTGCCCAAAACCCAGATAATTCCTTTCCTATTGTAGAATTACTACCTTATACTCCGCTCGAAACCAGTCAACCTTCAAAATGACCTATCAAAATATATAACAACAAAAATCCATTATTAGGTGCGTAAAAAAATAACTAAATATAAAAGAAATATATAAACTTTTTTCTACCTGTTTGAATGTACGAAATGAAATTTCATAGATACCAACAATAGTTCCTACGTAACCAAGTTCGCTATCTATAAGGTTTGTGTCTTTTGAGCTAGCACGTGATAGTTGCTTGAAAGAAGCAACAATACTAGAATCCTCTGTTTTACGTAAAGAATCAATGGCTTTGGTTCTAATATGCTGTCCAAAAGCCCACATATTAGTGAACATTCGAGCCTGCAAAATAAATTCAATTAGTAAATAGAAACTAACATACATATATGAAAAAAATTAAATATTACTTTAATAAAATTACCTTTCGTTCACAACCTATCATTAACTCTCTTTGTTCATCTGAGATTTCTTCATTATTTGCGTTGGCGCATTGCAAATGACTATATAGCCAGTCCGTGAAAGAAGGTATATCTGTAATCTCATTATTATCGAGATTACGTCTAGATCTTTTGTTTTTTCGCTTTTTACTTCGGAGACTTTGAAGTTCCTCGTATTCGCTAAGGAATGCTTGCATGCATTCGCTATTATATGCTACAAAAGTAGAAACATCATTTTTTCCTTGAAATGTAAATAAGAATGGAACCCCCTTACCTGATAATACCTCAATACATCCATCGATAACCAAAGGTAAAATATGTTTCAAAAAGTTATGCCAGTCATGGGTCTTTAACCCAGATAAGCTCTTATCATCCATAGTAAACATGTTTTGAAACGATGCTCCATATCATGTAGGAGTCTTAATCAATTGAATTCTATTGTTGATAGTCTGTATCTCTTTTGTTGTAAGTACCCAAGGAGCAGATGCATAAGTCGCTTCTTGTCGATGTCTATCAAAAATTGGCCATAACTTTGGTTTGGATTTTTTATCTTTCAAATCATTCCTTAATGATGTGGTATCTTTTAGTCCAAGAAGATGTTGCCATAGTGAATAACCAATATTTTTGAATATATGCATAGGATCAAGAAGATGACATACTTTTAACTCTTTCCAATACTCCAAAGAATACCATATTGATATGTTCTTTGCGGGTGCCAATTTTCCTTTACCTCTGTTCACATACTCATTATCTGAATCATCACTGAAGATTTCTGCTTCTGGATCTATCAGAGGTCCATCTATCCATTTTTTATACCAATCCATAGGCATCATAGGTTTTGGATACTGGCCTGTTTCAAGCTTTCCATTAAAATGTATCGCTTCTCTTTTAGATCTTAATGGATGATCATCAGGCAAAAATCGTCAATGTCGAAGATAAATATTTTTGTTGAGATTCTTACTATAGATTGATCTCAACCAATCACCACAATATGGACAAGCTTTATAACCCTTAGTAGATATTCTTGTATCATGGAAAATGATAAAAATATAATTAGATTAAATCATATTTATTTACATGCATATTGAATAAAAAAATTACATCAATATCTAAACAAACGCCATATCCAGGAAAATCGTGAATAGTCCAAACCGTAATATGTCTTTCATTGATGCTTTTCGATACATCAATGACATTAATACCTCTCCATAACTCTTGAAGATCGTCAATGAGAGGAGCCAGATATACATTCATATCTTTAACTTGTCTTTTGCCTGGGATTAAAAGTGAAAGCATTAAATGTTCCTTTTTAATGCTAAGATATGGCGGAAGATTGTAGTTTATGACTACCACTGGCCATGTTGACCATTTACTGGATTTCATGGAGAATGGATTAACCCCATCTAATGCAACTCCTAACTTTAGATTCTATGGATTTTGTGCAAATTCAGGCCATGTAGAATCAATATGCTGAAAAGCAACACTATCATGAGGAATTCTGATTATTCCATCAGTACTTTTGTGATCATGTCCCCAAGTCAAAAGCTTTGATAATTCGGGGCTTTGAAACATATGTTTAATCCGTGGAGCCAATGGAAAATGTCTCAATACCTTTTTTGGGATTTTACCTTCTTCACCCTTATATCGAGGAGATCGACATTTGGGACATGTCAAAGAGTCTGCATATTCACCTCTATATAAAATACAATCATTAGGACATGCATGTATACATTGATAATCTATACCAAGATTGTTTTTTATCTTCTTCATTTCATCATGTGAGGTAGGAAGAATATTCTGACTTGGTAAAAACTTTTCAGATAATAACCTGTAAGTTTATAAAAAAAAGATATATTAAAAAAGGTAAATAACTAAATATACATATATACATGTAGGTTTTTATTCTTACTTTAGATAAGGTAAGAACAAGAACTTGAATTGAATGGATACTTTTTGTCCGTGCATCTTTTAAAACTATTAATGCATCTTTCAAAATATTTACGCAAAATTTGGATGGCAGGATACGATTGTTTGTTTTGGATGATATGAAGTATGTACCTTCATTGAATGATTTGCCGATTCACACTTTCAAACTGAACATATGTGTGAATCGACAAATCATTCATATCCTCCAAAACAAACAATCGTATCCCGCCATCCAAACAAACGTATCTTGCCATCCAAACAATCGTATCCTACCATCCAAACAATCGTATCCTGCCATCCAAACAATCGTATCCATTCAATTCAAGTTCTTCTTCTTACCTTATCTAAAGTAAGAATAAAAACCTGCATGTATGTATATATATATATATATATATATATATATATATATATATATATATATATATATATATATATATATATATATATATATATATATATATATATATATATATATATAGAAAATTGAAAATTATACCTTAATAGTGTTGAAACAGATACATTACTCCATCCAAATCGATTTTGAAGGTTGAGAATAAGTAAGCTCGCACTTAGTCGTGTCAAACGAATTCCTTCATATACATGCTTTAGACATTCCTCTCGAAGATATTTCTCATTTTTAGAAATATCAATGCCCTCACTGTCATTTTGATATCAATCCTCAATAAAATCTGCCATGCCATCATCTTCATCATTGTCACACAAATCTTGTACTTTATCGTCTTTTGAATATAGATCTTTCAACTTTGCATATTGCAAAGGATTAGTTTTGCGTAGCCTCCTCATGGAAGCTTCTGATAATCGTGGTCTTACTGGTAATTGTGAATGTTGTGGACAAATATCATCAACATCATACGTTGGAATCTACACATATAAATAAAACTCATTAGTATTCCATAAATGAATAAAAAGTAAACTTCAAATATAAAATTAAGTATATAACTTATTAATTATGGATAGAAAATTTTTATTCTCTCTAGCTAAAAGGTGCTCTTGGAGGTCTACGCCATCCATAATTCACTAATAGTTCATCACCAGCATGTAATGTAGTAATAGCATTGACAACTATGTATATTGATACATCTCTACTCATGTATGGTGATTCATGACTATTTTCACGCTCCTCAAATGTGCAATTAGTCCTTGAACTATTATGTAACCCTCGACTACTATTTATTAAACCTGCTATATTTCCATGTGTGTAAGGTCTTCCATCAATATATAATCTTTCATTTTCTGCATGTAAAATCCTTCTACTAGTAAGGGATGCTGCGTTCAAGCATATTCCATAAGTACTCATGCTTTGAACGTAACGTGAAAGTCGATGCCAATCTCCCCATCCATATATAGGACCACAAAATGACATAAGAGTGACTTCAGAGTTCGGAGGCACATACAAATCCTCTACAATAAAGAGACCACGACCAGCATTAGTAATAGTGGATGGAGCAATCATATAGCGATTACCCCAAAAGTTAAAAACCTCTCCATCTAAAGGAAGTGGTCCTCTATTCCATCCTCCATATCTTCTTCTATTATATGTTTGTACTAAAGAACGATCACGAGCTGGCAATGGATAATCTCTAGCCGTTTCATTCTCTAAACCAGGAGGTAGAGGATATCTAGAAACCTCCGCTTGTAATTGATGAACAGCAAGTCCATGACGTGTACGAGGTATATTAACATTATGAGAAAAATCATCATCATCATCATCATCGAGCAAGTATTCCTGTATATCAACAATAATTTCATTTTATATATGGTTTTTAAATAAAATAATGATATTAATATATATAGAAAATACATACCCAAGCATTATCACGTTGACTAGGTGATGGTGCACGCTCAAAAGTACCATACTCTGCCTCATGTTCAATACATTCCAATCGTGGTCTTCGATACGTGCCATAACAAGAGTTACACCAACACATAATATGCTCTTCATAGTAAAATTCATCATAATTCCTATCGGAGGACACATGTGAAGTCGTTGCATGGGTAGGAGGTGGTGGAGTACCCTCTGATTGATCAGAATCTACACATAATAAGAAACAAGAAAAAAAAATATAAGTAGTATCCATCAAATATATTTAAAATTGAATATTTCATATACTTACAACATAAAGTCGTTGCATGATGAGGAGACGATGGTGGAGTTCCATCTGATTGATCAGAATCTACAAATCATGGTATTTGATATTAATAATTTGATTATCTACATAAACAAAAAATCCACATATACATATTTACATATACACACATATTCACATATACACATTTACACATACACACATATTCACATATACACAACTACAAATTATTGTGGGATAAATGCATGTATTTTGTATGAATGAGTGTATATGCATGCATGTGTGTGTATGTATATATGTGGATATGTATATGTGTGTTTATGTTATATGTATGTATATGTGTATATGTATACATATATGCATGCGTATATGTTTGCATGTATATGTGTATGTGGGTATGTGTATGTGTATGTGTATGTGTATGTGTGTGTATATGAGTGTATGTATTTTGATTTTTTTTTTTGTTTGAGATTAAATTAACAGGAGATATTGTATGGTCGAAAAAAATAAGAGGCGAGCTAACATACCACCTGAGACGTGGCAGTTTTTTCGTAGACAGCTACATCTTCAGGAGTCATTTCCTCAGTAGAAGGTATAGTCATTAATAGTTTATATTTATAATTTTTATATATTTTAGTAATTTTTTACATTTAATTTATGTATTTTTTTCTTGAATAAACAGGCTGCTGCAAAGAAGAGAGTGGAGTCGGGCCACACATCTCACCTAGGCCAAATGGGCCATAATGGTTTTGTAGCTACGTTTGTAAGTATATGTGTTATTGTGAGTATATTTTTTATTTGAGTTTAGGTTGCAAGCAACTAATGTTTTTTATTTGTTTCATTGCAGCGGAAGGATTATGGCCGATATCCTACAAAACAGGAGATCGAGTATGCTACACATTTTGGATATCGGCGTTTGGGCGAGTATATGCAAGATCATCTTGATGCCTTTGTGAGTATTTTTAAATTTTATATAATTATTTTGTTTTTATGAATATTTTAATTATTTATGTTTGTTATATGTAATACAGGAGTATTATGGAGAGACAAATATGGATGAGGTGGAGAGACAGACACAGGAGGGACGATCTCGATCGTCACAGGGTGATCATGACAATGAGGATGAGGAAGATCAGAATGATCATGATATTGCTGATGATGATGTTGATGATCATGATGATGACGATTAGGATTTTAGTTGATTATGACATTGGATTATATGTATTTACATTGATATATATATATATATATATATTTTTTTTTTTTATTTCAGTTATGTTTTGAATTGTGTGTATGGTATTAAGTAATGAAGTGTTTTGTTCTATTGATTGTTATTATTTTTTATATTAGGCATGTGTTTTAATACTTTAATTATGTATGTGTGTGTATATGTATGTATGTGCATGTGTACGTGTGTGTATATGTATGTATGTGCATGTGCATGTATAAGTGTATATGTGTGTATGAGTATGTGCATGTGCATGTGTATGTGTGTGTATATGTATATGCATGTATATGTATAACTCTATGTGTATGTGCATGTATATGTGTATATGTAGGTATGTGCATGTGTGTGTGCATGTGTATATGTGTTTTAATACTTTAATTATATAATTCATTCATATGTGTGTACCTAAGTGTATATGTATGTATATGTATGTATGTGCATGTGTATGTGTGTGTATATGTATGTATATGCATGTGCATGTATAAGTGTATCTGTGTGTATCAATATGTGCATGTTCTTGAGTATGTGTGTGTATATGTATATGCATGTATATGTATAACTCTATGTGTATGTGTGTGTATGTGCATATATATGTGTATATGTAGGTATATGCATGTGTGTGTGCATGTGTATATGTGTTTTAATACTTTAATTATATAATTCATTCATATGTGTGTACCTAAGAGTATATGTATATGTGTGTATATGTATGTATGTGCATGTGTATGTGTGTGTATATGTATGTATGTGCATGTGCATGTATAAGTGTATATGCATGTATATGTATATGTGTGTATATGTGTGTATATGTGTGTATATGTATATGTATATGTGTATATGTATATGCATGTGTATATGTATGAAACATGCATGTGTATGTGGATGTGCATATACATGTATTTGCATATATGTTAATGTGTGTATGTGTGTGTGTGTGTGTGTGTGTGTATATATATATATATATATATATATATATATATATATATATATATATATATATAGGCAATAATGTATGCATGGACGTCTTTTTATGTGGTTGTAGGAATGTTTGTGCATATGCATGTGTATATGTGTGTATGTCTAAGTGTATGTGCACATGTATCTATGTGTATATATGTATATGTGTGAAAGTGCATCTTCATCATGTATAAGTGTATGAGTGCATATCAATAAGTGTGAGTATGCTATGTAATGAAAATAACACAATTCAAATGATCTACAAAGAATAGAAATCGTACTTACAATTGTTAGCCATACTTTTTGCTTGGTTAGCTTCTTGAATAACCTGCAATAAAGAGAGAAAGAAAAGAGAGAGGGAGAGAGAGAGAGAGACAGAGATCTAGAGAGCGAGAGAGAGAGAGAGAGATCTCTAGAGAGAGAGAGAGAATTCAAAGAGAGAAAGATGTAGAAAGAGAGAAACAAAGACAGAGGGAGAGAGTAAGAGAGAGCTTAGGCAAAACAATAATTCTGCATATACTTGCTTCAGCTCATTAGCGCAGCGCAATTGCGAACGTTGGAGAGCTCTTCGATCAGATGCGTGAAAATGCCGACCGCAGAGCCTCCAACGTTTTAATTTTTGTTCGTCAACAGATTGTCGTGTAAGCGATGCTATTCGTCGTTGTATAAGCGACATCTTTTAGCGTCGCTTATGCGACGGCCCGTAACGTCGCTTATGCGATGCTTTAAGACAGCGTCGCTTATGCGACGCTTTAAGACAGCGTCGCTTAAGCGACGTTTAATGGGAGCGTCGCACGTAGGTCGCTTCAGTAGTCGCAACTACCGTCGTGCTATGCGTCGTTTAAGCGACGGTCGGTGCGCGACGCTAATTACGATGCAAGTTGCAATTTTATAGCGACGAAATGTTGTCGCATTAACCGTCGCTATATGCCCGTATTCCTTGTAGTGATCTGAAATAGAAATTAGAATCATTATACGTGATAATGATACTAATCTTTTTGATGAAGAGGATAATTCTCTACATGATGATTCTACTGATGAGGAAGAGGAATTACCAGAAATAGATATTAATCCATCAATAGATGATGTGATTCATGAGAACATAGATTTAACAATAGAAGAAATAAATGAAATCAATAAGGATAATGAAGATGAGACTATATTGATGTCTTACCAAAATGATGGCAATAATGAAAACATATGAGCAGATTAGATAGTAAATTCTACTCTAGTTATCGATCAATAACTTGAAGCTTCTGAATGGATATCAGATAATAGATTTTTTATTAACTTGAATAACGATGAATCCTACTAGAGAGATGAAATCATGTTCTTCTAAGTTAGAACATGAAGCTCGGGGGTATGCCTAATTATTTTATATATAGCTTTATCTTCGAGGAGCAAATTTTTATCATGTATGTATGCATATGTGTGTGTATTCATGTGTATTATATGTATACATATGTTAGTATGCATATATATGTATTTCATGTATATGTATGTGTTTGCATATGTGTGATATATGTATACATGTGTTAAATATGCATATGTGTATATATGCATATGCATTTATGTAAAATATTCATGTATTCATGTATTCATATAATATATGCAAGTGTTTATAATTGTGTACATGTATATATGTATATGTGTCTATGTGTAAAAATGTACATGTAAATATGTATGCATGTATATAATTGTTTATGTGTGCATGTAGGCATGTATATGTGATGTGTACATGTATATATGTATATATGTATATATGTCTATGTGTAAATGTGTACATGTAAATATGTTAGTATGTATATATATATTTATGTGTGCATTTAAGCATGTATGTGTGATGCATAATATATCTACTCCATTTTATATTTATGTATCCTATCTACATGATGTGTATATATCTTTATATATATTATGATCCTCGTTGATTCAAGTAGCTATATATAGAGGCATAAGGTTGGGAGGAGAGACATCTCTCTAGTAGGACATCGGAGGAATAGATGCAATGTGTACATATACTTCAAACATATGGCTAAAAGGTTGAATTAGAGTTTTTAAATTAGGGGTTTTAAAACCCTAATATCGAAATTAGTGTTTTCAATTTAGGATTTTTGAAATAGGATTTATTTATTTATTTATGTGTATGCATGTGTTGTGTATGTATGTGTATCTATATGTGCATATGCATGTGTTGCATGTGTATATATGCATGTGTATATGTATATATGCATGTAAATATGATTATATGAGTCTACGTGTGTGTACATATGATTATGCATGTGTATGTGTATGTGAGTATGTGTACGTGTATGTGAGTATGTGTATGTGTCTATGTGTATTCATTATATGTGTGTAACTGCATGCATGTCTATGTGTGTGTTAAAATGTGCATGTATGTGTGTATGTATAAATGTGCATGTATATGTATATGTGTGTAAATGTGCATGTATGATGTATATGTGTGTATGCGTGTAGTTATACCTCTAGTCTCACTCTTTTCTCTCTCTCTCTCTCATATACATACATACATGCATAAACACACATACTCATATCCACATATATATACATAAAAGCAGTGCATACCGTGCATTATCGTGACGATGAGCCATAAGTGTCCGCATCTCTTTTAGACACCACTTAAGCGACCATCCTCTCCCAAACTCTGTCTCAAGTGAACTAAGTACGTATTTTTATCCCTCTCATCATGCTCACTACAAAAAAAAACATAAGATATTTATTTCAATTTATATGTAAAATTTTTACTTACTTCCATGGTAAGTGGACAAAACGCATGTAAGAGTCGCATAGTGCCTGCATCCTTCTCTCGAACTCCAATCCATTCCCTATGTACACAATGTTCCCCTCTGGCTCTATATCGCACTCTAGTCCTAAGGTGCCTATGCATGTCCTCATAGGCAACTCTGCTCTGCTATCACGTGCTGGAGGTGGTATAGGTGTCCTGAAAATAGATAGATAAAAATAAATAAAAATATATGTTATAATATCATTAAAAAAGTTTATGAAAAAAAAACATACCCATGAGCAGATAGCTCTCTTCCTGCATGTGGAGCCGCAGAAGAGACCTCGTCTGATCGCTGGGTAAGCATCTCAGACGGAACTCTTGCTCTCATAAGACTTTTTATGAGAGTGAGTTTCGCCCTTCTCTCTCTACTGGGATCCATAATACCTAACATATAAAATAAAATGGTTAGAAATCAATATATATACGTGTACATATGTATGTGTGTATGCATTAAGTATGTGTATGTATGCATTAAGTATGTGTATGTATGCATGTGTGTGTATGTATGTGCGTGTATGTGTGTGTATGTGTGTATGCATGTGTATGTGTGTGTATGCATCATTATGTGTGTATGTGTCTATGTGTGTGTGTATATGTGTGTGTATGTGTGTGTGTCTATGTGTATGTGTGTGCATCTATGAGTGTGTATGTGTTTATGTGTGTGTATGTGTCTATGTGTGTGTATGTGTCTATGTGTGTATGTGTATGCATGTATGTATGCATGTGTGTATGTGTGTGTATGCATTATGTATGCATATGTGTGTGCGTATGCATTATGTATGCATATGTGTGTATGCATCATGTATGTGTATGTATGCATGTATGTATGCATATGCATTATGTATGTATATATATGCATGTATGTGTATGTGTGAGTATGTCTCTCTATGTGTGTGTATGCATATATGTATGTATGTGTGTATGTGGATGTGTTTTTGTGTGTGTGTGTATATGTGTGTGTGCGTCTATGTGTATGTGTGTGTGTCTATGAGTGTGTATGTGTTTATGTGTATGTATGTATCTATGTGTGTATGTGTCTATGTGTGTATGTGTATGCATCTATGTATGCATGTGTATGTGTGTGTATGCATCATTATGTGTGTATGTGTGTATGTGTGTATGTATATGTGTGTGTGTGTATATGTGTGTAAGTGTCTGTGTATGTGTGTGTGTCTATGAGTGTCTATGTGTTTATATGTATGTATGTATCTATGTGTGTGTATGTTTCTATGTGTGTATGTGTATGCATGTATGTATGTATGCATATGTGTGTGTATGCATATGTATGTGTGTGTATGCATCATTACGTGTGTATGTGTCTATGTGTGTATGTTTGTGTGTGTGTGTATATATATATGTGAGTGTGTATGTGTATGTGTCTATGTGTATGTGTCGCTATGCATCTATGAGTGTGTATGTGTTTATGTGTATGTGTCTATGTGTGTATGTGTCTATGTGTGTATGTGTATGCATGTATGTATGCATATGTGTGTATGTGTGTGTATGCATTATGTATGCATATGTGTGTGTATGCATTATGTATATGCATATGTGTGTGTATGCATTATGTATGTGTATGTAAGCATGTGCATTATGTATGCATGTAAGTATGTATGTATGCATATGCATATGCATTATGTATGCATATGTGTGTATGTGTGTGTATGCATTATGTATCATGCATATGTGTGTGTATGCATTATGTATGTGTATGTAAGCACGTGCATTATGTATGCATGTAAGTATGTATGTATGCATATGCATATGCATTATGTACGCATATGTATGCATGTATGTGTATGTGTGTGTATGTCTCTCTATGTGTGTGTATGTGTGTGTATATGTGTCTGTATGTGTGTATGCATGTTTATGTGTGTGTATGCATCATTATGTGTGTATGTGTGTATATGTGTGTGTATGTGTGTGTATATGTGTGTGTATGTGTGTGTGTGTCTATGTGTATACGTGTGTATCTATGAGTATGTATGTGTTTATGTGTGTATGTGTCTATGTGTGTATGTGTCTATGTGTGTGTATGTATCTATGCATGTGCATTATGTATGCATGTAAGTATGTATGTACATTGTATGCATATGCATATGCATTATGTATGCACATGTATGCATGTATGTGTATATGTGTGTATGTCTCTCTATGTGTGTGTGTATGCATATATGTATGTGTATGTGTGTATGTGTGTGTATATGTGTCTGTATGTGTGTGTATGCATGTGTATGTGTGTATGTGTCTATGTGTGTATGTGTCTATGTGTGTATGTGTGTGTGTATGTGTGTGTGTCTATGTGTATGTGTGTGTATCTATGAGTGTGTATGTGTTTATGTGTGTATGTGTCTATGTGTGTATGTGTATGCATGTATGTATATGCATGTGTATGTGTGTGTATGCATCATTATGTGTGTATGTGTCTATGTGTGTATGTGTTTGTGTATATGTGTGTGTGCATGTGTGTGTGTCTCTATGTGTATGTGTCGCTACGCGTCTATGAGTGTGTATGTGTTTATGTGTGTGTATGTGTCTATGTGTGTGTATGTGCCGATGTGTGTATGTGTATGCATGTATGTATGCATAGGTGTGTGTATGTGTGTGTATGCATTATGTACGCATATGTGTGTATGCATTATGTATGTGTATGTATGCATGTAAGTATGTATGTATGCATATGCATTATGTATGCATATGTATGCATGTATGTATATGTGTGTATGTCTCTCTCTATGTGTGTGTATGCATATATGTGTGTATGTGTGTGTGTATATGTGTGTCTATGTGTGTATGCATGTGTATGTGTGTGAATGCATCATAATGTGTGTATGTGTCTATGTGTGTATGTGTGTGTATATGTGTGCACGTGTATGTGTATGTGTGTGTGTCTATGAGTGTGTATGTGTTTATGTGTGTGTATGTGTCTATGTGTGTGTATGTGTCTATGTGTGTATGTGTATGGATGTATGTATGCATATGTGTGTGTATGTGTGTGTATGCATTATATGCATATGTGTGTGTATGCATTATGTATGTGTATGTATGCATGTGCATTATGTATGCATATGCATTATGTATGTGTATGTATGCATGTGCATTATGTATGCATATGTGTGTATGCATGTAAGTATGTATGTATGTACGCATATGCATATGCATTATGTATGCATATGTGTGTGTATGCATGTAAGTATGTATGAATGTACGCATATGCATATGCATTATGTATGCATGTATGTGTATGTGTGTGCATGTCTCTCTATGTGTGTGTGTATGCATATATGTGTGTGTATGTGTGTGTGTATGTGTGTGTATATGTATGTGTATATGTGTGTGCATGTGTATGCATTATGTGTGCATGTGTGTATGCAACATTATTTGTGTATGTGTGTATATGTGTGTGTATTTGTGTGTATGTGTGTGTGTGTCTATGTGTATGTGTGTGTGTCTATGTGTGTATATGTGTGTGTGTATGCATATGTATGTGTGTGTAAGTGTGTCTGTGTGCACATACCTTGCTTCAAGTAGATGCGTCTCTCTCTCTCGCTCTCTCTCTCTCTCTCTCTCTCTCTCTCTCTCTCTCTCTCTCTCTCTCTCTCTCTCTCTCTCTCGGTCTCTTCTTGCTCTCGCGTCCAAATCCCGGCACAAATGTGTCGGGAGAAATCGATTTTTTTTTTACATTCCGTCGCTGTTCTTTGCCAACGTCGCAAATACCGTTGCTAACTAGCGACGGTATTTGCGACGCTGTAATTTAGCGTCGCATAAGCGATGCTAGCATCGCTTATGCGACGAATACCGAGGAAAAAAAATTCGAAAACTTTACTTTAATACACAAACTAATACAAACTCATATTGTATGGTGCATTTGTCATCAATGTGACTTGAAGATGATAGCAACATAATGTTGAGATATCTAGCTCAACATGTGATGATCTAGGATGACACATATAATTTTTTTCATTTCTCTAACATATATAGTGGTCACGTCGATATATGTCAGGGATACTTCATTAAGCTTTACTAAATTTATCTATCGAGAGTGATGGCGCATTTGTTTTCTTGCCAGCTCACTCATTTGCAAACATTATGATTTTTCTTTATGTATTGTTCTTTATATATTGCACTTGTATTCTTGTTTTCGGCCTTTCTTGTACATTCCTTTTATGTAATAGAAGAAGATCATTCTTCCTTGCCTCAATATGTGTGTGTGCTTCTCCTTGATTGTGAGAGAGTGTGTGTGTGAGTCCTTATCTCCTTCCTCATGACATGGTATCAAAGCCAATGTGGCTGTAGAGAGCTCATTGAGAAGGTCAATGGTGAAGAGTATGCAAGAAGGCATGGAGAAAGCACAATTCACAAACAACCTCACATTGCTACAAAAATTGGCATGAATGCAAAATATTTTTGTGAGATATCCCTCTAGGGTCACTCGTTTTTGTCAGATTTTTGTTTCGGAGCCATCTTGACCTCCATTTTGAGCTCGAACGGTGGGGCCCATAGAAAAACCAGGTCAGTTTTTAAAACTATAACTTGTGTTGTATTCAGCAACACTCAAATATTCTAGATCTAGAATTTCAAGTGATTTCATGTACTGTTGATACACAAAAAGTGTGTTTTTTTTAGATCAAATTTTCATGTCATAGTGCAATAGTGTTCAAGCAAAATTACTACTTGTAGTGTTTTTGCAGTGTTATGAATTGCTACATAAATGGGAAACACGAATGGAATGAGTCAGCTTATGAGCGATAAGTTGGACAAGAACAACTTCCATGCTTGGAGATTCAGAATGAAGAATTTCCTGATAGGAAAAGGCTACTAGAAGTACATCGAAGGAGAGAACAAAAATGCTTCATAGTTACTAGAAAGGAATCAGACTGCATATCAATTAAGAGAGTATGGAGAGTGGAATCAAGGAGCACAAAAGATAATGTATTGGCTATATATTAGCATACACAATAGCATGATTGGGCACATACAGGATGATATGACACCAAAAGAGGCTTGGAACATATTGGCCACATTATATGAGACCAATACAAAGGCACATAGATTGCAACTCAAGAATGATCTCCATACATTGGAGAAAAAGGGCATGTTGGTAAGTGACTAGAACCTAAAAATCAAAAGCATATGTGAGTCACTTGCATCTATTGGGATGAATGTAGATGATAATGATAAGGTGGAAGTGTGCCTTTGTGGTTTAGGAGTTGCATATAAGTAGTTCAGAACATCTATTCAAACCAAGGAAAATTTTGAATTTTGTTGATATGGTGTCCATGCTGAGTATTGAAGAAAACAATCTTGGCGAGGACTCGAACTCCCAAAGAAAACCTAGTTTTCAGCAAGTATTCTACTCTAGCCGAGGAAGATGCAGAGGTAGAGGCCTTAAAAGTGGAAGAGGACACAGTAACCAAGACCAAGTTCAACAACAGAATCCTGCAAGAGGTAGAGGACAATTTCAAGTCAGGTGGACCCAAAGAGCCTGCAAAAATTTCCAAAGAAATGATTCAGGTAATGACAATAAAGGATGTTGGATTTGTGGTAAACCTGGACACTTGAACATGATTGCAAGTTGAAGAATCAAAATAACAGAAGACAATAAGACAAATATGCATCCACAAGTGCAGACGATTCTGAGAAGTTGTTCATGGTCCAACATCACATGATGAATACGATGTCTGCTCATGTTTCAAGTTGATTCAGGTGCTTCAAATCACATGAATAGTTATGCAGAATGGTTTAGTAGTTTGCAAAAATTGCCAGTTCCTGGATATGTTCAAATAGGAGGTGATGACACATCACACCCTATTGAGCATATAGAAAACATAGAACTATCTATTGAGGAGGGGAAGGTAAAACATCTTGCTAATGTGATGCATGTTCCAAATATAAATAAGAATCTGGTTTTTACTTGACAAATGGTTGACCAAGATTTCAAGTTAGGTTCAATCTTGATGGGTTATATGTAGAGGAGTACATTCAGGATGGAAGATTGATTTCCAAAGGAAACAAAGTGGGTAGGATATTCACCTTAGATGTGAAAATTCCTGAAATGAATGCATCCATGTTTGCAAAAGGTGTAGGAGTTATTGTTGATATAGAGATCTGGCACAAACGAATTGGACATGCAAACTTGCAACTATGCAATAGGATGCATATTAGCCCTACTGGTTGATGATGGTAAGATGGATTTTCACATTGCATATGCCAATTGACAACTAAACACCGTTGAGAGGAATTACACTATGATTGAGAGAGAAAACCTAGGATTGTTCTATGTCATGAAGATGTTTAGATATTACTTGATGTCTTACAAATTCAAGATCTTTGTAGACTACCAAGCCCTCTTGTACTTAGTCAACAAACCTTGTGTCATGCTAGATTGGTTAAATGGTTCCTAATAGTATTATGGAGTATGACTTTGAAGTAGTTGTTAAGAAAGGTAAGATGCACATCCAAGCCAACCAATTGTCTAGACTTACTAATGGAGATATTAAAAGTGCAGTTAAGGATGATATTCCAAATGAATATCTATTCAAAATGGAGGTAGTACCAAAGTGGGTAGAGCCTTTGGTGATAGTTCTTGCCTTTGTGAAGGCCTTTAGTGGGTTGAGAAAGGTGAGAAAGGAGGAGATGGAGGGAGAGAGAGGAGAGGAAGAGATGTGCATTGGAGCCTCAAAACCCACACAATGATTTTTTGAGGCAATGCTTTATAAAAGATATACGTATGAAACTATAGGTTTAAGGTTACATGATCCTTACATCCCCAAAACTCTCCCACTTAAGGGTCAAAATGTCCATAAGTGGAAACACATACAAAGAATGATGTAGGACTATACACTAATGTACATGAAGAGTTTGAATCTCAACCCATACAAATCAACCTACACGAACTGCCTCAAACAAGGTGTATCCATGTAGTTCAAATTGCTCTAGACTCATATCAACAAGAGTCGAGCTCACATCTGATCGATGCAAGAAATGATGAAGTTCTTGCAATGCTCCCACTCACTCTATGCCTTTGTCAATCCTCAAATGACTAACGAATCCAAGTGCAGATGCTCTAATAGAAATCACAATGTCTGGTCTTGAGCATAACAACTTGTACATTAGACTCTCAAATGCTAATGAAACATATGCTATATTGGATAACATAACCATGTCAAGCATGCATGCATCTAAGGCATCCAAAGCACCGTCATCAAAACCAACATGTCCTGACATATCTACATCAATATTTGGGATCATCAAATCCAAGAACGAATTCATAATTGTTGACTCCTCAACATCCAAATCAGCCATCCTCTCAACCAAGGATGTGACTAGCTAGATAATGAGCTAAATGCACAACATCAACATCAAAGCCCATTTGATGACTAAGATCTTGAGTTTCATCACAATGCTCTAACTAATCATGGTCTAAATGAGCATCCAATTGATCATCCAAAGTATGCTCCACATGAGCATCCGCATGATCAACTAAATCATGTTTTGCATAAGTATCATGTGCATCCAAATCATGCTTTACAGAAGCAACTATCTAAGGATTTGAATCCAACCATATATGTGCATAAAGAATTTCAATAGACCTATCTATAGGTACACAAAATGAGACATGATCAGTCTCACACTGCACATAAGGTTGAACTCCCACTAAGAGAAGACTATCTCTCACATGCAGTATGTGTGGTGAATTGGTGCCCAATCCTAGCACCTCTAACAAGCATAAGCCATCCCAATCGCAATTGAAAATTATGCTCACCAAGGAATGCATAACATCTGCTCTTCCATAACTTGCTAAGTGAAATCTATAACCATTAGTGTCCATGTGAAAGGCCAAATGGCCACCAAACACTTTTATATATGTTCCTTAATAAAACATATAGTGATCTAGTCAACCACATACTGTAAGTTCGACCACATTTGTGTGACAAAAAAAAACTTGTGTTCGTGGTTGGTGTATTGTGTGGTTTTTGTGTACTCTATAGGTTCATTGTAGAGTACACAAAAACCACGAGGATATCATCGTGGAGCTCTCAAGAAGGAGAGTCCACTGTGGTGCATCATCATCAAAATACTTCACTGGTATCAAAGCATTCAGATGCAAAAGCTTTGTTCTTTTTATGTGAGCTAAGCGAGCACCCGCCCCCCCACCCAAGGGTTTCTCCAAGGTTGGCGACCAAAGCATAGACCTTGGCATACCTTATCGTCCGAGTCACCAAAGTCGTTGGCTACGTGTGAGGGAGGACCTCAACAATCAAGGAAGATGGAGGTTCCCGACACTTTCCCCTCGGAGCCCACTTAATCAACAAGCCCTCTTGCCACTAAGCTACACTCTTATGGTGTTTAAGGGGAAAGACTAAGGTTAACATTACCTCAAACATGTTTTGGTCCCTAAAAGCTTCATTCTTTGCTTTCAAAGCCTATTTTGGAGCATTTTTGGAGTGATTTTTAGAGTCATTTTGGGGTACTTTCACGCATAGTTCTCATTACAATGGTTGAAGAAAATGACAAAGAGTGCTCTTTTGTACTTCTCCAATAGCAAATATTCATCTTTGGGGCTGTGTTTTCAGCCATGCTGGTAAATCTACAGGTTTCTTGAACTGTTTTTAGTTGCGATGATAAACCATTGCAAATTTATGCAGGTTTTTTGAGCCTAAAGAACAGAGTTCACAAACACTTGCAGGTGTTGTTGGCTTGTGTTTGGGATGTGAATTCAACCTTTCAGTGCCATTTTACTGCATATATTGAGCACATACACATTATGTACGCTTTTATGGATACTTCTTACATACGTCCATGTGGTTATTGATATAGCGGTTACGTTTTTTTGCATAAAGCCTTTTACATTTGATAAAGAGGGTCATGGTGAGGTTTTCTTAATTGGGAGACACCCAAATGTTGGGGGTCTCATTGATTATGCGGGTGGAAGACTTATCCAACCTCTCCATAGGAGATGTATGATAGTTGTTCATAGGTGCTCGATAAGCCTAATTGGATTCTTTGGGGTAACTATTTGGGTAACTGATTATAGGCAATGGAGTCAATGATTCACTATATAGGTTAACATGTCAATAGTTGTAGTTTTATGAGATTTTGACACTAGTCATATGCTCATTTTGTTGAGGATACTATGGCAAATTTTTTCCATTATTTTTGGGTTTTGTCAACTGTGTAGTGGTCCATTTCTCCTTGATACACTTATTGGTGTGAGCAAATTTATTCTCACATAATCCTTTTAGTTGGTCATTATAGTTCATTAATTCATTTTGCTAGGAAGACTCTGTTGAATTTTTTCCCTGAATATGACACTTGGTCATACTTTTTTGAGCTTTAGTGGCATTGTCATTGTCAAGCACTGAAACATGTGTTTAGATATCTCAAAGGCACTTTGATTTTAGGTCTCTTTTACGACAAAGATATTAAGCCATGCTTGCATGCTTTTACACATAATGATTGGGTTGGTTGTTATAATTCTTGCATGTCCATTAGTGGTAATTTATTTTTCCTTGGAGACTCATGCATATCTTGGTTAAGTATGAAGCAACCTACAATGGCGACATTGAGTTCTGAAGCTAACTACAAGGAGGTTTTCATAGCTACAATGGAGTGTATATGGATGAGATGCCTATGGATGAATCTTCGCATGGAGATTCACGCTGCTATGGATATTCTCACTGATAGTCAGAGTGCATTGGTTGTTGCACAAAATCCAGTGTCTCATGCACAGACCAACCATATTGAGGTGCATTATCACTATGTGAGAGAGCATCTTCACGCAAAAGATATTGATTTGGTATATGTGCCTACACAAGCTAATGTGGCAGACATATTCACGAAAGCTCTTCCACAGGAAAAGGTTGAAGCTTTTCACAAAGCTTTAGGCTTATTGCCTAATGGGGGCTGATCTATCACTCCTTGTATGTGTTCACCTCATTTGCTCCAGGGTGGGTTTATTACACTTATGTGTTCCTTGAGTAAATTTGATGTGAACCTTTTCCCTACATGGGCACTTTTTAGGCTAGAGGTTTTTTCCCCATGTTACCATGTACATGATTCACTCATATGTGGTGGCACTTTATACTTAGGGATATTATTCAGCTCTTACTTCAGTTCATTCCATCGAGCTATTCCAACCATCCATCTTCTCCATGTGTTTTGCTACGTTTGTGCTCCTTGTGTGTGCTTCTCATGTGACTCTTGCACTTCTACACACACCCAAAAATGTCATATGTTTGTCATTGGTGTACAGGCTATGTATTGCTATCACACTATCAATGCTAAAGTGATTGGCATAGGCAATACATGTATCCCATGCTTATGAGAAGCTACAATCCCAATTCATATTGTAAGACATACACTAGAGCCAAATTTCTAGTGTGTGATCCTTTACCAATAATATGGTCGTAGGGCAAGATTGGCTTCTAAATCACTCCATAGGATCAAACTTATCCACAAACCATGTATGAAAAAGAATTGATGATGAATGGATCACCATCCAATTACAACAACTCTAGAGTGATTCACAAGAGTATTCCACATGGAAGAAAACCATCTATATGGAATTTAAATATCACTTTAAATGCGATGCTAAGAGATTAACAAGACATCAAATGGGTTAGGAACCAAAGAAGTAGGTGATGCATGAAGTACCTCGACCATTTGAACATGTTTGGGTTGTGAAAAGGAGTCCTTCCTCTTCACTTTCAAACCCTAAAAAATATCAACAACAAACACCACGAGAAAGAACTCACAAGGGGCATTCCAATCAATCTTGTCGCACGAGGTAGATTTGGATCCTAAAGCTTTTGTAGAAGCAAAAAAAGTTCATACTCATATTTGGATTCCCAAATCTAATTTCGTCCTTAAATCTTTCAAGAAGAGAAACACAATAAGTTCTCAAAAGGTTGGAAACTCAAGCAAATCTCCTCATCTAAAGGGCAACAACAAAACAATGCTTCACAACAAGTTCCACCACCACATGTCACAAAAGTTAATATGTAAAAAAAAAGCTCCACCCAAGTTGTCTTATGTTGATGCTTTGAGACAAACACTCATTGTGGAAGCACAACCTAAAGTGTCTCCAACAACTTGTAAGTGAACTATTCTCGAGTTTCAATCTATGAATAGTACCGTTGAAAATATTACTTCACCTATTCAAAAATGGATATGCAAATAGTCTCCATTATATCTCGTGATCTATGTCTTTTGAAAGACACTAGGTGAAAACCGTAATCTTATTGGATCCCTTGAGTAATAAAGCTTGAACTTGGAACGTAAATTACACCTATGATGAACGATTTCTCATTATGATTAGAAAATAATGCCTTGTATGCTGAAGTTGTTTGCTTAATATTGGCTCAACTAACCCTACATGGTAGTTCCAAATGACAATGCAATAACTCTCGAGTGTACTACAATAACTTTTTGGCATGTTGAGTTAGGGACCTTAGTAGATCTCACTTGTCAAATGTCAATCAAAATCTTTGAATATATTAAAGTAAGCTTCACCATGTTCCTTGCTAATCCTATGCTCGACATCAACTTTCCAAAGTATTGCTATGGCATTACTCCACTCCTTTTTTATCTTAGTCAAACCTCAACCTTGAAACTCCTCATTGCATATTATAATAGAAATCAATTTTTGGACAGCCACCGTATGGCTACTTTTGAAGAGGCATTTCATACAAGCTTCTTTGAAAATAATTCACAATATTTTTGCGAGTTACCTCATAGCCACACCAATAGATTCAATGCCATACAAATGGACATAGCTACATCTAACCTCATACTAGTCTGATTGGGAAGGTGTGCTTTCTCATGGCAGAACCATCTTATGTACTTCACCAAAAAGCACTACAAGCATGCTCTGGAAATCAGAGACAAAGCCGACTGTCTATAGAACCCCGCTGAGCTCCCCCAAAGGCTTGTCGAGGACAACAAGGATGAGGATGGGGATAACAGTTCTAGCTCTATGTAGCCCTCTCACTTTGAGAGGATGTCCAAGATTCATCCTCTTTTTTCTCTCTATACTACATACTCCCCCTATCTTCGCAATTGCCTATAGAAAAGAGAATGAGATGTTCAAACTATTGAGAGTTCCATGCTACACATCCACTCTAGCTCATTGCCTAGAGTCTCGCTCTCTCCCCATGGAGTCTCCATGCTCATAGAGCATCCTATGTAAGTTCTTTCCATTTCAATTTGCTCATCATGTTTTTACATCTTTTATTCCTTCCTCCATAGTTAGATTACTTTGTGATTGGTAGTAGAGTAGGAGTAACCTCTCTTCATTTCAATATGGCAATAGAGCATAGGTAACTTTTTGGTAGCATTTCCTTTTGTTTTTTTCTTATAATTACCACGCAACACAATCTTTTCACTTCACTTGAGCCTACTCCCATAGGGAATAATTTCACATGTGCTAACAACTCCTCTTATATTGTAATGGGAGTTGGAAAGATCATTATGACTACTACAAATGGTAGTTCATTCACATTTTCACATGCCTTATATGTGGTAGGGATCAAGAAAAATATGTTATCAGTCCTAGAACTAGCCAAGATTGGCTTGTTGTCAAATTTATTGATGCAGAGTTCTTGATCTCTCGAATGTTTATCATTGCTTCTTACATTTTATGTCTTGGGTCGTATAAGCTTATAGATTATGCAAAATTGAGAATGATTTAGCATGTGCAATTCATGATTCTCAAGCTATTTCATATGCAAAGCTTTGGCATGCATGCTTTGGTCATCTGAATTTCGCGAGTTTGCTCGGCCTACAAAAATTTGAAATGGTGTCCTCTCTACCCTAACTTGAGGGACCCTCTAAACATGTATATGAAGACTATTTTTTGGGTAAGATACAACATTCTTCCTTCCCAAAAGATGGTTCAGCTAGAGCTGCACATAAATTGAAACTTTTTCAAAGTGATGTCTATGGTTCTATGCAAACACCCTCATTTGAGAATCATGACTTTCATTGATGAATTTTCCAAGTATGCACGAGTTTATCCACTGAAAACAAAGAGGTGTTTATATGCTTTAAACAAATTCTCGTAATGGCCAAAAATTTGTCAGCATGTAAAATGGGCACCCTTTTCTCTAATCGAGGGGGAATATATGTCTTCAAAGATTAATGCATTTTTGGTTGAGAGTGGGATAAAACATCAATATATAGTATTGTATACACCTCAACAAAATAGAGTTTTTGAAAGGAAGAACATGTCTCTCATGGAAGTGGCGAAGTCTATGGTCAAAAGTCAGGCTTTACCACATAGTTTCTAGGTTACCTTTGATGTATATGTCACTCATATGAGGCATGGCATGGTTGCAAGCCCTCTATTCTTCATCTACATGTTTTTGGTTATTTGGTATGTGAATTAGTGCCTGAAAAACAACACAAAAATTTGGATGATAAAGAAATGAAATGTATTTTTGTTGGTTACAATTCTAAAAGCAAAGGCTATCATATGTATCATCCATGAACTAAACGCATTATGGTTCGCCGTGATGTTGTTCTTGTGGAAGATACAATTCAGCCCTTACTTTCATGTACCAAACAAACATCAATCAGCTCTAAAGATGTGTATGACACTTTGTTGCCTCTTTTACAAGTAGACAATCAAGTGCTAGTTCAAGTGAGGCAATTTATTTGAAATAATGATGTAGATCATTCCATTTCTGATGCAGATTTACATGATGCAGTTGCTGATGAGAGGAAAAACTATGCCTAAATGGCTAGTGCAAGCACGGTCTCTAACCTTTGTGATGAGAATGAGCTTGTTTCTTTTGATGAAACATAGAATTCAAAAAATGGATGGCTACTATGTAATCAAAATATGATGTTATTACGAAGAATGGTACTTGGTCTTTATGTGATTCAACTCGATGCAAAAAGGCCATTGGCACAAAATGGGTATACAAGCTGAAACATAAGCATGATGGAACAACTAATAGGTTAAGGCCAGGCTTGTTGCCAAAGGTTGTGCTCAAGAAAGAGGCATTGATTTTGATGAGACCTTTGCTCCCACATGTCGAATGACCACCATTCATGGCATTTGTGCACTTACAACTCATCATTTTTGGAATGTACATTAGATGCAAATTAAAACTGCATTTTGAATTGCTATGAAACTCGTGTGTTCACCAATGGTTTTTGCTTCATGATTGGTAGCTCATGCATATCTTGGTTGAGCAAGAAGCAGCCTACTGTTGCCACTTCTAGTTGTGTGACTAAGTGTAGGGCAACTTTCACAATGACTATTGAGTGTGTGTGGATTGTATGCCTTTTGGCTAATTTGGATGTTGGTCAGTCTTCTCCACCACCGTCTTGACTGACAATCAGAGCGCATTGGCAGTTGCGAGGAACCCTATGTTCCATGCTCACACAAAGCACATTGAGGTGCATTATCTTTACATTAGGGAGAGATTCTCTACTGCAGAGATCAATTTGACTCATGTGCACAAAGGATAATGTTGCAAACTTTTTCACAAAGGCTCTACCTAGGGAGAAGTTTGAACTTTCACAAAGCTTTGGGCTTAGTTCTTTTTGTAGGTTGATTTCTTTCCACATAGTTTGGCACTTCCTTATAAATGAGTGCCATATTCTTGTTCCTCACATCACTCCTAAGGGAGATTTATTGATATATTTAGGTTGTGATGTATGTGAACATATTTAGGACCATCGAGGCATTTTTTTCCCTCTTTAGGAGGTTTTTTCCTTCGGCTTGTATATATGCCTATAACCTAAATGAATCACTTATCTTTGTACATTCAGTTGGTAACACATTCAATATTGTGTTGTTCTCCAAGCTTTTTTATCTTCTTCCTTCTATTGTTCATGTGCTTCTGTAAACCTCGAACTCCAACAATAATTTCAAAGTGCAGATCATGCACTTTTTAAATTGATCCACACTTAAATTCTCCCATCATTTTTCATGTCTCTTTTCAATTTAGTCAAGATAATTGCATGCTTTCCATGCGTTTATATGTTACTTGTATGTCCATGAGATCCAAACACGAAGATGCTCTTGGTACATGGATGCTTCTCATGTATATTGGGTCTTACCTTGGCACAAGCACACAGAGTTCAAGGTACATCCATTCTTGATTCAATCTAGATATTTCAACACAAAGTTCAAGGTACATGCATTCTTGATTCAATTGAGACATTTCAACTTTCGAAACATGAAGCCTTTTAAAAAAATTATTGGATGAAAAACATCCTCTTAGGGCAAACTAGAATGACGCAAGCCATAAAAAAAATCCATTGTTTTTCTAAATTTGATTGTTCACTTTCTCTTTTCATCTAAAAGGTCACGCTTTTATTTACACCAATAGATAATAATCGCTTACCACTACACCATTCACTTGAAAAATTAGAGAAGTTTGTTTCTAATTCAACTAAGACTTTCCCAAAAAATGGAAAAAAAGTCCAAGTCCACATAGCTTAGTGGTTTGACACTTTGAGTCTTTGAGAGGAAGTCTTAAGTTTAAATCTTGGCTCGACATATGTCTAAGTTCCTCTAAGATGGGTGCCTCTAGCTTACGAGGTTCCTCTAAGATGGGTGCCTCTAGCTTACGAGATCTGTGTGCAAATGTGTTTCCAATTCATTGTACTCTCAAAAAAAAAAGTTATGGAAAAAATATGGACACCAGATTTTTTACATACACACAAGCATTGTGCTCTCGAGAAGGAAAAGGCCCACAACCCAAAAGGCTTCATAAAAATATACTTCTTAAATCGATTGCAATGCTTTTCGACGCCAGGCCGGCATCTGCCATTATCAAATCTATGGCTTCCCTAACAATTCCATGGGCTACGCGATTCATTTCCTGGCTCTCTATGAGGGTTGAAGGTCCAAAGTTCTTCGAAATTTCTAATCATCAAACACGAGTTTCCCGGAGAGCGTAGGGTTTTCTGATCCGGCAGGCGCAGTTGTCTGTTTCTTTTTTTACATCGCCTTCGCTCTCCACACCGGCATATCTCGCAGCCAGGGAAGATGTGGTGCGCAGGCGGGAGAATGCTGGCCGCTTTTCGCAACGGTTCACGCACATTGCATTACGCAGGCGTATCTCGGCTAGCTTCTGAGCGATTTGGATGGGTAATTCCAGCCGCTGATTCAGTGGAATCTCAGTTCCATAGATTTTACGCTACAGGGAGCACGCCTGGAGCGAACTCTCCCGCTACTGGGAAGCAAATAGTGGATTCCACGGTCCCCGTTGAAGGTACAGAGAGCTCAAAGTTTCAAGTGTGTAGAGCGCCTGAGTTCCCGTTTTATGTATTGCACTGCCTTCATTTGTATCACATGTTTTGCATCACCCCGCTTGAGCCTCGTGAAATGCTGATGCATGGGTCATTGTCAAAGATCACGAAAGTTTCTCTTTTTTACGGAGTGCGTTGGGATCGATGATCCATGATTTTTGACGGATTCCAGTGACTTGCATTTTTGGACGCAAGACTTCGATCGATCTGGATGATATGACTGATTTCGAACGATTATCACATGCACAACGACATCATCAGATCAGTCTTTCAAGTATGCTGATTCTTGAAAGCTGGGAGCGTGCGATTGTTTTGTATCGTGCGTATTTGTCAATGTCGTACTCTTGATCCATTATAAAGCCAACTTCAGTACGCATCAGACCATAGGATAGTAGGATACATAGCTATCGATGATTATTCTCTAGTTAAATTTTCTATGATTTTAGTACGTGCACTTTATGGATTTTTCTAGATTTTTACGCACGTTTAAGTTCGGGCTTCTATGGATTTTATAACATTAGTGTTCCAAAGGTGTTCTCTGAACACTCCTGACAATGAAGCATTTTTTTTCCTCATGTCTAACTGTTTGTCGAATTTCTTATCAAGTGCTGCAATTCATACCCGTTTGTGTAATTGCTATAATTTCCTTGCTTTTTTTGTTATGAGTATAATTTTTTTTAAAATATCTCGATTAGCTGAAACGTTCATTATACTAAAGAATTACATTGCAACTGTAACATGTCCAAGTTTACAGATATGCCAAAGGTGGTTTTTAGTGACGAGGTTGATCATGAATTTGGAATTGCAACTGGTCTTGAACTCAAAGAGCTCGTAGCAGAAAAGCAGGTGACTTGCTTATTTTTTTCACCATCAAGTTACACATATTTATCCTCTTGTACAATAATTCAGATCATTCATTATTATTTTATTTGTAAGTCTAATGTTTGCACTTTGGACATGCAGGGTGTGAAGCTTTTTGACTATTTAGATCCTCCTAGTGGGCCTTTTGGAACCAAGGTACATCTCCTTTAAACTTAGAAAATTTCATGATTAGTCTCTTCGTTATGCGAAGAGTTGATCACATCATAGGTGGGTGTTTGGTCAACGTTTTTACCTGATCCATGATTGTACTCTTTTTGTTAATCTCACTTGTTTCAAGTTCGGTAGTTTCTGAAAATACCATCTTGAATGTTCTATCCTATCCATGACTGTACTTTTTTTGTTAATCTCTGCTTTATTTATGACATATGTTTTTACTTATATAAAGGTACATTTTATACATGCTAACTATAATATTTGATATATAATAATCTCATAACTTACATTTACATATTAAACCATAAATGCAATGATGTGTACATGCGCATTGCATACACATACATAGTACATATATCTTTCAGAGGCATGTATACATTTATCTAGAACATGGAAGAAAATCCGCAAAATTGGCCTCATGTACATGTTTATATGTGCAAATTACACACATATATTATCTATATATGTGTTTGTGTGTGTTTATGTGTATATATACATGTATGTGTGTGTACGTGTATGTATGAATGTATGCATACATACATCACACATATATACACACACATATGATAGTTTAAATGCATTCAAATAGTGAATTAAAACGTTCCAAGAGTTCTAATTGGGAGAATAAGAAATAAGAATGGTGTTTTCTTGTGTTTTTGTGTAGTTTCTTTTTTTTTGCATTTTTGCACATACACAATATGTACACATGCATACACTTACATACGTGTGTGTGTGTGTGTGTGTGTGTGTGAGAGAGAGAGAGAGAGAGAGAGAGAGAGAGAGAGAGAGAGAGAGAGAGAGAGAGAGAGAGAGAGAGAGAGAGAGAGAGAGAGAGAGAGAGAGAGAGAGAGAGGACAATGTGCATAATACTAGTATATACATAATACATATTACATACACACATCGACTATGAGATATACTATATACATATGATGTAGGACATATACATATAAGTATCACATGTTATTGTACTACTTTGTAGTAAGTATATAGTACAAGAAGTTTATGACTTTATAGCATGCATAATACATAGTATATAATACCAATGTTATTGGCAATGTTTTCGCTATGTTGAAGGCAACGTGTCACTAATGTGTTAGCAACATAGCAATGTTTTGCACTAGGCATTGCGAAAACATTGTGAATGTGTGTTTATTGTTTTGCTTTTTATTAATTATTATTATTATTATTTTGGCTCCTTAGGCTCCCTATAGGTATTATACGATGATTTAGGCATATAAATCAATGTATACATATATGTAATATGAATTATAAGTAGACATAAATGATATGTATACATGCCATGACTTCTTAGCTCATATGTAGTACATTTTACATTGTACATACATACATATATACAATGTACACATTCATAGTACATAAATGATAATATTACATATGATTATGATTTATGTACTACATATGTCAGTAGTCATATAAGTAAAGTAGGAAGTTACAACTTACTCTAACTAGTACATAGGCACTGACTCAAGTTTCAATGGACATACATATTCAAATTTCAAAGTTCAAACTTCATTGAACATTCATAAACTTAATCAATTTAGTCATTTAACATTAATGTGCACAATGCACAACGCACATTACATTGTCACGACTCACTTCAAACTTCAAACTTCATGATGAATCATGATTTATCCTTCACAAGTGATAAAATCCAAACAATAAACTATAGTATACAATCTTGAATACATAATTATCAAAGGAGACTTGTACATCACGATTCATGTTTCAGTGATGACTCATCACTAATCACTTTAAACATCATTGATAATCCACATTGCACATTGCACAATGATTCAAAAACCTGAAAGCACATTCATCAAATCGTGATAAATACAATCACAAGTTTGAAGTCCCAAACACTAGAGAGTCATAAGTTATAATTCATAGTACTAAATAGTCAATAATACGATTAGTGTCAAATGATCAATCATCATGAAGCCTCGAAATCCTTCGAATCCGTACTATCATCATCAACATCGTCATCAACATCATCGTTATTATGTGGTGCCCGACTAGTAGGTGCCTTCATCCAACTAGTAGATGGGCTTGATATACTAGGTGCACTACGAGCATGATTCCAATATGCCCTAGTATCATGTTGCATTGCTTTGATAAAACATGACATACAAATCAAGGTCCTTTAATGTAGACATGTTGTGGAGCCGCACGATGTCAAGGTCATCTAGGTTGATCTTGTGCACCTTTGTTGGATAGCCATCATGCTCCAAGAGATGCAGGCTTCAATGGCAATATACAAGCCACTCCAATTGCGCTATAGACTTGCACTAGTCCTGTGAAAGTATGCCAATGTCTAATTGACTTTGCATAATAAGAAAAAAGCAACACAAGAAAGTTCACAAGTTATAACTTCAAAGAATCCATCAAAGAGTTCAAGAAAACACAAAGAATGAAGAAGCAAGAGTAATGAGTTACTACTGACTTGCTAGCTAAGGCATACCAACACCTTCTCTCTCCCACTAAGTGATATGCATCAATCACATGCTCCTCAAGCATGCAATGTCTCTACCAAAAAGTCCTATATTTTGGAATTGAGTGAGCTGAATTTCTACCTTCACGCATGACTTGAAGCTCCATACAATCGATCTACATAGTCATTTCAAGCTTTTATGAGTTCCATATCCAATTTTGCCATGCCATGTATAGGGCAATGGAACCAATCTCCCCTCTTCTTCCATACATTGTAGTGTTGCTTTGTCACATACATGATACATATGGTAGTAATTACATATACATGCATACACATACATTACATACATGTCACATACCCATACATACTATATAGAAGTAAGTAGATACAAACATGTTCTATATACATAGTACGTACTGTTGACGACATGATCGCTCCTACTTCATCTACATTTGTATTCGCATGAGTGCATCTCCATTTTGTATCCTGGAGACACTCCGTTTCTAGTCTATTTCCATTTCATATTGTATTTCCTTTGTATTTGGGTACCTTGCTATGTGCTTCTACTAGTTGTATTCATTCTCCTTTCAGGAGACTTATCCCACATATGATGTACTTTTGAGAGCCCCTCCCTTATAAGGAGGGCCTCTCCCCTCATTTGTACTTGGTTAGAAGCTTGAAGAGCCTACTCCATGCTCTTGGCAAGCTCATTTCTTATCCACGTGAGTTTACCCATTTCATGTATTGGAGTGTTAGGTGGAGGTCTTGGTGGTGCATTTGGTGGTCATTTTGGTGGTGGTGGTGCTTGAGTGGTGGTGGTTTTGCTTCCTCATAGAGAGGATCTTTTAGCCATCAAGCTCATGCTCATAGAGCATTTTGCGTAGCAAATTTGCCCACCCTCCCACCCATTTTCTTCATCGTTTTGAACACCTTTTACCCCCGCTTTCCCTCCCTCCCACCCTTGCATTTGATCGTATGTTATGCTCATTATGAGGTTCATTTATTGTAAGCTTAGTGTGGAGACTATTTCTGTTCACTTTGCAACTCTCCATTCTATTTTGTTTTGTTATGGAACATGACATTATGATGAGAAAGTTGTTGTGCAGCTCACCTTTTTGAAGTGTTTATAAACACTACGTTACAGCAACATCATTTTTGTTTATAAACGCTATGTTACAGCAAGATCATTTTTTGAAGGGATAGAGTTTGCATCATTGGTACCACATTGCAGTTGATAGCACATTGCATTTTCTATAAGCGCAGACTCCAGAAAAGGGAGCTTGTCGTGCAAAAGGCGCTCAATCAGAAAGCTGAAGGTGTTTGTCACTTCGGCTGCACAATGGGCGGAGCATTCTCTGCATCACATATCTTGGAGCATTCTCTGCATTCATTGACAGCCGATCGCAGCAACTTCTGAGAGAGAAAGAGAGAGAGAGAGAAAGAGAGAGACTTCTCGCAGAAACTTCCTCTGCTTATCTAATCTATGACCTCGGGAAATCTCTTTTGAGGATGCTTGCAGGCTGCCGCCAAGGCTTCTCAAGCAGAAATACGTGACGATTCTCTCAAGAAAGCGAGAGGAGAGGGTCTCGGTATGCCGCTTCGCTCCTGAGGTGGATCTGCTCAGAAGCCACATAGTCCTTGGAATTCAGGGCCACACCTCCATGCCCTCTAAAGAGAACTGTAGCATCATTCTTGGAGTCTGAAGGTGCATCCCAACCATCCTCTATTAGAAATCGCAGAGCCTCCTCCGCCATCTCCAGACCAACAAGATCGGCTTGAAACTCGACGAGATCATCAACGAAATCGAGTTCCTCTGTTTCAATTGCAGTGAGTTCTCCCTCATCACCGCAACAATCATAACGATCTCTGAGCCAATAATCACGAGAGCAGGCCGTGCACAAGACGCACAAGACGCCATCATTTGGGAGAGAAGTCATCAACCTGAAGATAAGCAGATAAGCTGTGGGCAGAAACAAAGGAGCATTCATCTTTAGATGGGAAAAAGATCTACTTTGTACTTCCATGGCGAGAACAAATCGATAATTGATTGATAGAGAACCATGTCTGCGTGCGCCACAACGCTTGGAAGATTGTGCCACACCTCCACGTTTCTACGTGATTGGACTCAAAAGCATCTCTATCAACCTGTGTAGCTGTCATCCCTCATATCGCAACGCATCAGTTCTAAGCCACTCATCAGATTTCGCGTGGTAGAAGATAGAGCGAGCCGACTGTGTAGCTGTCATTCCTCATATCACAGTGCATCGGTTCTAAGCCACTCATCAGATTTCACGTGGTAGAAGATAGAGCGGGCCGGCTATTCACGTGATATGCTCAGTCATAACAGCAAGGACTATCTTTAGTGGGAACCGGGAAGCAGGCTGCAACTATGAAAGAGGAACTCGATGCAATAGCAAAGAACAAGACTTGGACATTAGTTCCCAAACCAACCAACCATCAAGTCATAGGAGTCAAGTGGATATACAAAGTCAAATATAAGTCTGATGGCACTCTAGATAAATATAAGGCAAGATTAGTCGCTAAGGGATACAAGCAACAACATGGCATTGACTATGAAGAAACCTTTGCTCCTACTGCAAGATTCACAACCATAAGAATCATCTTAGCACTAAGTGCTCATTCAGGTGGCCCATTTACTAGCTGGATGTCAAAAGTGCATTCCTAAATGGAGATCTTCAAGAAGAAGTATATGTTGAACAACTTGAAGGCTTTAAGATCAAAGACAAAGAAGATAAAGTCTACAAGCTTCACAAGGCACTTTACGGACTTAAGCAAGCTCCCAGGGCAGGGCTTGCTATGAAAAGATTCACAAGTTCTTTGAAGACAAGGGATTTCACAGAAGCAATGTTGATGCTAATCTCTATATCTATCAAAAGGATTCTTTAGTAGCCATCATCATTCTCTATGTAGATGACTTGATCTTGACAGGCTCGGACGAGGAACGCATCTAGTTTATCATCACACAGCTTCACCTTGAGTACTCTATGATAGATCTTGGATTACTCCACTACTTCTTGGGTATGGAAGTATGGCAAACAAAAGAAGGTATTTTTCTATCACAGAAGAAGTATTGCTCTGATCTACTTTCCCGGTATAACATGGACCAGTTTCTACACCACTTGATCCAAACATCAAGCTTACACTGGAGGACTCATCATCACTTGTGGATGTGCATACCTATCGACAACTTGTTGGCTCATTACTCTATCTTGCCAACACTAGACCAGATACTGCTTATGCAGTTGGTATGCTTAATCAGTTTGCACATCAGCCTCGTCAGACTCATTGGGATGCTGCTCAGAGACTACTTCGCTACCTTGCCCTCACCCGACATCATGGTATTTGGTACAGAGGGGGCATCGAACTCGCCGGATATTCCGATTCAGATTGGGCTTGTGATCCTGATTCTTGACGGTCTACTTATGGGTATATATTCTTACTTGGCTCAGGACCTATCTCTTGGGCAAGTAAGAAGCAGCCTACAATCTCTCTATCATCTATCGAGGCGGAGTACCGAGCATCCAACATTGAAGCATGTGAGGCCATCTTGTTTCGACGTTTATAATATGACATTGGTGTTTTACACGATACTCCGACATGTCTCCACACAGATAGCCAGTCAGCCTTGGCCATCGCCAAGAATCCAGTGTTCCACGCTCAGACGAAGCACATAGAGATGGAGTACCACTTCATCCGTGAGAAGCTCATATCTCAAGAGATTGCTCTATAGCAGTGTACCAACTTGGCGGACATGTTCACGAAGGCTCTACCTCCGGTTCCGCTTCAGCGCTTGGTGGACCTCTGCAGCATTCAGCCGCTCCAAAATGGAGCTGCAGAGGGGGTGTTGACGACATGATAGCTCCTACTTCATCTACATTTGTATTCCCATGAGTGCATCTCCGTTTTGTATCCAGGAGACACTCTGTTTCTAGTCTATTTCCATTTCATATTGTATTTCCTTTGTATTTGGGTACCTTGCTATGTGCTTCTACTAGTTGTATTCATTCTCCTTTCAGGAGACTTATCCCACATATGATGTACTTTTGAGAGCTCCTCCCAATATAAGGAGAGCCTCTCCCCTTATTTGTACTTGGTTAGAAGCTTGAAGAGCCTACTCCATGCTCTTGGCAAGCTCATTTCTAATGCACATGAGTTTACGCATTTCATGGTCTACTCATTTTGTGTCTCACACATTCTTTGTTTTGTGAGAGTACTTTACTTTTCATTTTGCTTCCGTGTGCGTACTCTCTACACGTACCACATAGTAGTAAGTAGATACAAACATGTCACATAACACATACACATTGATATACATATAGTTTACATACATGTCATATCCATATATCATAAGCTCATACTACGTACACATATACGTACACATGACAGTGCATACAGTACATACACATGTAGTGGTCACATACACACGTGACATGTCACACATGTCACATATGCATACACACGTCACATGCAAATACACATACACACATACACACTTGTCACATGGCATATACACACTTGTCACATGACACACACACACTTGTCACATGACACATACACATACACATAATACATACATGATGAATAAATTTTAAACAGAACATTAAAAATTAAATTATATTTGCCTCTCCAATGTCAAATAAGGATATTTTTGAATAAACTCCTCGACGAAGTCCATGAATTCGTATACTAATCCAAGCATGCAACCTTCTCTATTTGCTATGCATATGAGTGAATATAAGGGTTGTAAAGCCCGTATCAAATCCTCCACATCCCTTTAGAAACTATCACCCTAATATGTACTTCGTATGAGCTCTTCGTTTGGACTAGTATGTCCAGACTCCATCCTAAGTTTTTCAATGCTTGCCTTACTCTTTTCAATCTCTCCATGATTATGCATCAAGGTGGTCAAATGCATTCAATACGGGGCCTTTTATGCACTTAAGGTGCATACGATTCAGTGCATCCTATGTGCTTAAGGTGTGAGGATTAAACTTTACGATCGAGATAAGGTTCGTTTAGGGTTTGTTAAGAGCATTTAAGGTGCAAGAAGTTTATCTTTCCTTCGAGGTGAATAAGGTGCGTTCCATTACGAACATAATATATATTTTTGGTATCTAGTATATGTCTACATAGTAGCCTGTAAGTTCCATAATTATAATTTTGGATTCGTTATTGAGTCTTCATCATTCAAACTTAGTACTTACTAAAAGGTAGAAACACTTGATAGATCATATATAAGATACATGATGAAAAATGCAACTATCGTAACTTGTCCAATTTCAATCATAGTCTATGAAGCAAAATGTGTGAGGCTAACAAAACATAAACTACGATATAATGTCTTGACTCAGATGTCATTATTCTCTGACTTAGTATCATCTAAATTGAGTGACCGCTTTGATGACAATGCCTCTAATGAAAGAATGCCCTCCCATGACGAGAACATTTCCTTCATCGTCGAACTTTGGTACTAGTGTAATAGATGAATCAATGAACATTCAGTGGCTCATGTGCATCTTGTATATCATCCTTTGGTGGAATTTGAGCTTGTCTTTGATGAGGGCACATTTTGTGCCTACTTTCTTTGGATGTGGACAGATTATCATCAACTATCTTCGTCTCTGTCCCTCATGCTAGAGCTTTGAACGTGATCTCAAATAACCCAATGATTGAATCTCTTTAGCTTTGAATGCAACATCATATAGATTCCATCTTGTTTATCATTGCATCTATATCTAGGCTCCCATCAATAAAGGTGGTCTCGAACAGAAGTGAGATTTGAGATTGCATACGAGTAACAAGAATTAATAATAGTTAATCTAATTAAAATTCACACTAAAGTCTATAGTTATTAATATATACTTGCCTTGGATCCTTGATATCCTTCACACTTTGAAGTAAGCGTAAATTGGTCTTACAAGAGATCTTCTTCTCTAATTGTGCGACTCTCAAGCGATTTCTAAGTTTGGTGTGCATAGGCAAAAAATTGCTTTAGTTTCATTCACATGCGCTAGCAAGCGAATCTTAAATAATAAACAATAGAATGCTCAATGACAGATGTGCTGAAAATGCAAATTTTCAATTACTTGAGGGAATGACGTGTCACGTGACATGGCTGGATATCCATACCTGTATTGGTTTCATCACTCGAGTGCCTTTGATTCCACGTTGGCATGTAAAAAAGTGGTCCTTGCATACATGATGCAAATATCATGTAAGCTCCAAAATCGGCATCAAATGCTACTTGCTCATCATGTGTCATAATTTGCTCCATATATAGGTCCTCATGTGGCAAAGACTAGCTTCTGATCACAAATGAGGACAATTGAAGTAGGAAAGTAATAATGCTATGTATGATGGGATGTGATAAAAATTCTCATCGTGAATCCAAAGCACATAGACCATCATTTTTCTTGTTCGTGTCAAAATAAAAAAACTCATGATCAAGCTGGAATATAAAAGATATTAATGTCATTAAAGAAATTTGCATAGAAAAGCACCATACCTTGAGCTCAATAAATATGTAGTTGAAGCAATGGCCCATCGCATATGTACATATAAGTGGTAAACAAGGTCTATTGTATGCTCCTTCATGTCAATAATGCAAAGCGCAATATGAATGGACTTTAAGATTGGGATGAGAGTCTGTATCTCCATCCAAAAGTTCATGTCAAAATCTTTAGTCCTACACAATGCATCCATGTAATCGTAGGGGCTATTCAATACACAAAAAATGTAGCCAAATCATGTCTTTGATATGGGAACCAATTTTTTTTTCTTTGGTGCTATAAGTGCATGATGGTTTTTATGTGTGGACGAGATAACACGTTTGATATCAACAAGAATAGGAGCGATCTATATGAGTTTACCTATATCCTCAAATAAAAGATCAAATGAGTGGGTCATACATGGGGTCCGTACTATGGATCTATACTCACTTGCTACTAACTCTTTCATTCTTTTACAATTGGAAGCATTGTTTATGATCACTTGTACCACATTCTTTGCTCTAACCTCTTCTATGATACATTTTATGTGCTCATGGATATACTTCTCAATGATTTTGGTGCTTGCAGAACTACAATCTATGGCTATGAGAAATAGATGCCTACACACGACGAGACCATAATATTGATGATATGGCGATGTCTAATGTCGCTCCAACTATCAGACACTATGGAACATTCGTGCATCTTCCATTGTATTTGGATGGGCTTTAAAAGGACATCTATCCTTGCAAGTAGTATAGATCCATGTAACTTATGATACTCCATGCGATATTAATTGTCACATGGATCTACTTGGGCTAAGGGACTTATCATTCTCTTCCATGCATCGTACAGATTGCATTGAAAGAGAGATTGCATTTTAGGATGCAACTTGATATCTTTGTCTAAGCATCCCTTTGTTGTTGCCTCTATAGTCAAGAAAGAAGAGTGGAGATGTCTTGGCCTAGGCCTTTAGAGTGGATGCTCGTCTCTAGCAGGCTCGGAAGACTCACTCTCAACATCACGTTGAGAACAAGTTCTATCCCTTCTAGATTTATCAATGGGTTGAGAGGCACTAGACGTACGAGGAGTAAGGTCCATTTCTCTAACATATCTAACAAAGATGATGCAAGCTGATGATGACATGTTTCGATTTGTGCCTGTACAAGGTTATGCCCATTTCTTAGAGCTTGTGCCTTCTTTGAAGGGACCTGTGGATATGCACTGATTCCCATCCCTCATAATCGTGACTCATGACGAGTGAGACGAGTGGTGGTAGTGCAAAATGCTCTACCACAATACATTCATGCCCATCTCCGTAATTGAAGATCTTCTTCGAGACATGATACTTGAAATATAAAACCCATAAAACATTAGTCATCCTGGTAAATTGTAACAGATTACCCTAAAATCCTAATAGCTATACAAAGCTTAAATCATATTCCTACGATACCTACTACCTAGTAGCTACTACCTAGTACCTAGTGCCTACTTAATACTACAGTCTACTAGGCACCTTCAGGCTGCTCTGTGACATGTATGATGCATGATGTGTCATAACTTACATGTATGATGTGTATGTATAATCATTAATGTGTGAGACATCAATGATCGTTCATGTATGATGTGAAGTAGTGTGTGTGCACCATGATGGTAGTCTGTGCATGTGTGAGAGACTGAGTAGCATGTATGATGTGATTGTGTGTGACAGTGTGTGTGATTCTGTGAGTTTGGGTGACCACTGACTGAGTCTGTGATATATCACATGTCACATGAGTGTCTGTGCACTGTGCACTCAGCACTGGGATTGAGACATGTCACATGTCACATGAGTGTGTGTGTGAGACTCAGCACTGAGCAATGAGACTTGAGTGTGTCCTATCATTGATGTCATGGCTCATGACTGAGGACTCATGACTCATGCATGATGCAGCTGTGTGTGTGTGTCTGCTAACTGGTCGCTGAGTGTACTGTACTGAGTACTGAAGGCTCTCAACTCTCTGTGACAGTCAACTGATTGTGCACTCTGACTGGAGAGGCGGAGTTGTGTTTTCTTCATTAGATAATGAGCTTAGGTATAGGAAGTGGAAGTTTAATGTGGTGGAAGACTTTCTTAGTCGCATGCCTATGCTCAATGGATTGAGTTTCACTGAGATCACTTGCGAGCTATTTGAGTGCATCAAAGGGATGCGTATGTTTAATCTTGCATATTGACATTTGGGAAGCCTTTGAGAAGGGGGATATAGATGTATGGGTTCATTGAGGATAATGTCGATGGATGCCCAAAGAAGACTCTTAAGTGGAAGAATTACAGTATCCATGATGAATCTGCTATACAAAGGTAAGGTGTGTGTCCTTACTCCTTAGAGATGTACAAATGAGACATGTCTTGTATGAGTGTGATTATATGCCCATTGCGGATTTTTTTAATGTGCTCTATATTATTTATTAATTATGTGCGACTGTATGGATGTGGTCCGTAGGATGTTGTAAATGTTGTATCTTGAATTTTGCTTTATAATGTTTGTTTTGCATATCTTCCCTCATGATTTGGTCTTTGCTGGTAACTGTAGTATCGATCCTGCTTTTCTGCTCATGTGATAGAAATTATTGTTTTATCTTCACAATCTTGTTGTTTGAGTCACTGAAGCATATATGCATCGAAAGACTAGTTGGCACTGCTATCCACTTATCAAGCAATATATGCATCGAAAGACTAGTTGGCACTGCTATCCACTTATCAAGCAATATTTTACTTAAAAAATATTGATGTTTAACAATGCAGGAGCATCCTGCAATTATTCAATCAAGATATGATGAGCGTATTGTGGGCTGCTCCGGTGGTGAGGGTGGTATGTGTTCTAAGCCCTTGTGAGAGTTCAGTTTCCTTGTAGTAATTGAAACAATCCAGAAATATTTAGAGATGGTTATTTGCAGAGGATGAGCATGATGTTGTCTGGTTCAAGCTAAGAAAGGGGGAGTTGTATGAATGCACAGTCTGTACTCAAGTTTTTCAGGTGAGTTTTTACTTATTTTTTATATATTATGCAATCTATTATATTCAGCTGTAATGGAATCTTAGTAAAGATTTGGTCTGGTCATAAGTGAACTACTTCCCTGGCATTATGTGATTTCTGAAGTATGATCTGTTCACAAGCAAGTAATAAAACACAAGTCTCCGTTAGGCAAATTCAAATGAGTATGACAAAGTGGCCCACAATAGCTGCATATTATGTCTAATCATTCATATATTTTTTTCAGCATGCTTATTAGAACGCTTTCATAAATGGTCTTGAAATAGGAACTAACAACCAAAACACTTTTTAAATGTACAGTTGGAGGTTGTTGGACCTGGTGGGCTTCCTGGGGGGCATCATCATTAGGACTGCCAAGCTGTCAGTTTAGAAAGCTTATTGGCTGTGAAGGTCACCTTCGTATTCTGGCAGGAGCCAAATAAATGCTAGTCTCAGACTTTGATACCTGTTCCTGTTTTCAAGCTGTACACTGAATTTTGAAGTTGCAGGTTCTTATCTGTGAGACTTATCTCACAGATCCTTTATGCCTAGTCATTTGAGAGTGTCAGAGCCACAAATGTGGGGGTGCTGTATCATTTAAGTTTTAGAATGTCATCAATAAATTAATACCATTATTTTGTCCATACTTCATCACAGGCAACCTTTAATCTGAGCAGAAGTTTATTCCGTTGCTTGATTGCAAGTCTCTTTCAGTGTAATCCAAATTCAACTTTGTCAAGAATGGATAGTGGTAGAGAAATGTTGATATTATTGGAGTAGAGAGTTAGTGATTTGTTTTATGATTTGTTGTGTTGTTATGGTCGTGCACTCGATTATTGCATGCAGAACTTCAAATTTAGAGCTTTGTAAATGCTCCATAATGTTTTTTTCTGCTTAATGAATCTCTCTGCTTGATGAGGTATAGATTTTTCTAATTGTTTGATATGTGTGTTCTGTTGTTTTTTATTGAGAAGATCGCTCATCTTTGGAAAAAGAATGTTGAAAAGTCTTGTCAGTCATCTGTCCTTGACAAGGTCAGTGGTTCGACATGTATATTGCATGTTCTAGATTTATGATTATCTAGAATATGTGGTGCTATTCGGTAAACAATATGAATGGTGGACCTTTTCTGTACTGAATAGGAAAGGTTATGGGTGATTGTTCTACACCTGCATGCCTGTTTTAGATTATGATATAATCCAGTGCTCTTGTTGGGTATAGGTCTTAGTGTTTTACGTAAAGTTAAAAGTTACTGACGGCAATTGTAATTTACACGTCCCGTCACTTCAAAGCCTGCATAGCTGAGAGTTGGATGTTCCAAAAATTGTTGTTCAGTCAAACCAGGCATGCAAATGAAAATCAAGCATTCTGAAAATTATAGCTATAGAGGTACTTGTGGGGATAGTTGTAAACATAAAAGATGGGTTCTAGATCTAAGGGAGATTTGAAGGAAACCATTTAACTCTAACGGAATTTTACAAACCTTGTGAAAGTGTTTGCATGTGTAAATTCGAAATGGGATTTAAAAGCCGAAATGAACTCCCATGTCAGGGAATGAAAAGGTGATATACATGGTCAATCAAGTTGTGAGATTTATAACGCAAGGTCTACAAGTCAAGTGTGTTTGTTTTCAGTGAGTAGAAAACATTATACAGCTTCCTGTCAGACGTCCTTCAGTAAAGTGTTTAATGGACTTGGAGATTTAGTAAAGCTCTTTAGGAGATTGGGTAAAGAAAAGGAATGCGTAATGTTAAAATTCGAAATGTTAAAAAAGAAACCAGCAAGATCTGCTAAGGAAAGTGCGTTTTATAAAGTCTTCACAGAATTGAAAGCCTTGCATAACCCTTGTGTGAGTTGGTCTTTATGAAATGTTTTTGTCTAGGAGAGTCTAGGTAAACTGAGCTTGACAGAGCTTTACATGATACTAGGAAATTTGCAGACGTATATGATAGTAAATAGGAGACCAACCTAAAGCATGAAATCCTATGATAAGTCAAGGATTGTCTCCATTCAAATGATGCTGGAAAGTGAAAGTCCTTCAACAGAAAAACTCATAAGGTGGGGAGGGTGTTTCGTAAAGTCTTCACAGCATTGAAAACCCTTGCATAATCCTTGTGTGAGTTAGTCTTTATGAAATGTTTTTGTCTAGGAGAGTCTAGGTAAACTGAGCTTGACAGAGCTTTATATGATGCTAGGAAATTCGCAGATATACATGATAGTAAACAGGGGCCCAACTCAAAGCATGAATTCCTATGTTTAGTTAAGAACTGTGTCCATTTAAATGAGGCTGGAAAGTGAAAGTCCTTCAGAAAACTCGTACAACATGATAGTAAACAGGGGACTAACCTAAAGCATGAAATCCTATGATTAGTCAAGGGCTGTGTCCATTTAAATGAAGCTGGAAAGTGAAAGTCCTTAGACAAACTCATACAATCAACAGTGGCGAGGGGTCCTTTAAATTTAGTGAATTGTCAGATGGGCACTAGATACTATCAGTTGGGCTCAATAAAAATTGCTTTTAAACGGTTCCAAGTGGATTCTTTATTAACTCATGGCTCTAATGAAGTCTTTCTTTTGAGGAATCTCTATAGAGTTTGACTCGTTAGCGTAAGTTTTTCATTCTTTTGCAGACATGGCTCCTTTGCACACATACGTATGTACACACATACGGATGCACAATGGTCAATCTTCGAACGAGGGTTTTTCAAGTAACTTAACGTGAAGATTACATGCTAATTTATATATATATTCCTCAAGTATAGGGCCGTCCATGCATCCCTTCATTTATAAACATTATTTTGAAAGAAGTATTTGTTCGGTTAGATACCGTGTATGCAATCTTGATTTTAGACTTCAGTATGAATTTTTCTTGCAATCTCTTAGAGTTCTATATCAAAAAAAAATTTGAATGACTAGTGACAAGATAAAGAAAATGAACTATCTTGCCATATGGTTGTGTATCGACAACATAACGAAGATGAACTATCTTCACATAATCAATGGATCGGGGCCTCAATTATGGTTGGCAGCACAAAATCTCATTTTGTTTTTGTATGATTTGCAAGCTAGGCGGATAACCTGCAATTACAGCGACATGCTATTTCCAATCCTTTGTGTGACATCCTTGTTAGTCATAGTAACACTCACAATCGCATGATTGTTGTAGCCTATGGCAAGTCGCATTTAGAAACAATGACACGATGAGATGATGAAAATGTTTTTCCAAGAGGGAAAGAATGTAATAAAGTAAGTCTATGATCTAAGGCTTGGAAATAAAAGATGAAAGCATAGAAATAATCTTTGCATTTTCCACACTTTTAAATATTTCCAATCTTCACACCTTGTGCGTTAGTTTTAGTTGTAGTAATTTTCTCAAGAATCCTAGTATAGAGTTAGGGTGATATTGTAACCACAAAAGAAACATTGAATTTTAATAATTATACAATACCTTGGATTCGATATTCATCTCTTGAATTTTACAAGATTATCTGTGTTTTGTCATAACCTTAGGTGTTTTCTTCCATTTAATGTTGGTGTTTGAAGATAAGTCCTTTCAACAATCAAAGCTCATGGCGGTGATCTTTTATATGACAATAAGAGATTTAGTCTCATGCACGTGAAATTTGTCCATTTAGTTTAAAATTGGTGAGATGACGAGTTGCAGGGTGAATAACCTTATATAACGTGTAAAATGAGTTTGTTTCCACTAGTTACTTATTGAAGAATGTTGCCTAGAGTTTAATGAAAGGCATTGTAACTTTGCAACTTGTTGCAAAAATGATATTCTTTACATTTAAAGAGCCATTGACTAGAGTCAATGTGGATGATTATTTACATACACACACACGTTAGTCAAATCTATATATCTGTAGACTCGTTGTGGCTTGACATATGATACATGTTTTGATGTACTCAAACCTTAATGTATATGTTTCTAATCTTTTTGATCTCTTTAGTAGATCTTTTGTTTCATCTCTCCTACAAATATAAAGAGAAGAATAGATAATACAATGACCCTTGGGTAAACATAATATAGGTCACAACTATGTCAGAACACTTCTCAAGCTAATAACGATAAGAGAATAAGATTCCCTTACTCTTAATATATTTAATTCGACTTGTGTAATATCTTTTCACTAATATATTTCACTCTTTGCTTCATCTTTCTCCATGTAGACTATATAGTTAATATATAGTTTTGGAACTAGACACTCAATTGAAAATGGCAAAGCTTGACGCATCGCACACGTGTTTGTAAAGTGGATGATTGGTTCCCTTAAAGTATCATATTTGGATCGAACCATTAATGAACATTTAGGCATGTGTAAGTAGTATTCATGTAAACCTAGGCATCACAAGTGTCTCTAACTGGAAAGCACTTCATGATCATTGAAAATTATGGTTGCAAACATAAAAGTATGCATAACTATCTCATGGCCTTCTCAGTTCACCCAATTTATATTTGCATTGTGTAAATTTACACATGATTAAGCCCTTCATCTACAACCTATCGAGAATTCCATTTAAGCTTCATAGTCGGAGTGTACAGTGAAGGCCTTTGGTGGGTTGAACAAGAGGAGCAAGGAGGAGATGGAGGGAGAGAGAGGAGAGGGATCTTCTTGAGGCAATGCATCATAAATGATATGTGTGTATATAAAAGTAGGGGTAAGGTCACATGATCTTTACATCCCCAACAATCTACCACCTAAGGGTCAATGTGACCATAAGTGGCAACATACACAAAGAATGATGTCAGACTATATAATAATGTATAGGAAGATTCCACATATCAATCCATACCAATCAATCTACACCAATTGCCTCAAACAAGGTGTATCCATGCACCTCAAACTGCTCTAGACTCATATCGACAAGAGTCGAGCTTGCATCTGACTGATGCAAGAATTGATGAAGTTCTTGCAAAGCTCCCTCTTGCTTTATGCTTGTTTCAATCATCAAACAACTAATAAATCCAAGTGCAAATGCTCGAATAGCTGTTGCAATGTCTGATCTCGAGCATAACAACTCATATATTAGACTTTTGAATGCTGATGAAACTTGTGCTGTCCTGCTTAACCTAAGCATGTCAGCCATGCCTGTATCCAAAGCATGAAAAACACCATCATCAAGACCAACATGTCTTGACATAGGTGAACATCCAGCATGAGTGAATCCAAGAATGAATGCACAATTGCTGACTCTATAGCATCCAGATTAACCTATTAACCAAGGATGTGTCTAGTTGTGCATCTCGAGAGCCAATATGCTCTACCATACACTGTGTATCGTAAGAGCTATCCTTCTCTACCACAAAAAGTGTATCATCATGCTTCAAATGAGCTAACTACACAATATTGACACTAGGGCCCATCCAATTATCTAACTCTAATCTAGTGTCATCACAATGCTCGACCTAAGCATCCACATCATGCTCTAAAGCATCCAACTCATCATCTAAAGTGTGCTCCACATAAGCATCTATATGATTGATAAAATCATGCTCTAAAGAAGCATTATGAGCATCCAAAACATGCTTTATATCTGCATCCATTTGAGGGTGTGAATCTTGTCACACATGTGCATCATGAATGTCAATAGGCCTCTTTGTAGGTAGAGAAAGTGAGGCATGCGGAGTTTCACATTGCACATAAGCTTGAATTCCCACTCAAACAAGAATTTCTCTCACATAGAGTACTTGTAGTGGATACATGAATCCTTGCACCTTTGACAAGCACAAGCTGTCCCAATTGCAACTCAAACTGATGCTCACCAAGGAATGCATAAAATTTGCTCTCTTGTAACTAGATAACTCAAATCAAGCTCATATGGAATGATGGCACATAACGTACATGTCTAAGTGTGAATGATGCTCCACTAGGTAGTATAAAGCATGCATCTACTGCATCATCTATGCCATATGTTGAACCATCAAGCATGTGCACATCTCCATGACTCTCACCTGAGAATCAATAAAACCACTCATGAAATGGAGTAACATGGAAAGTGTCTAATGCATCCAACAACCAAGCCATACGTGTGCAATCCAATGAACAAGAGGAATACTTAGATGAACCATAAGAGAAAGTGACATCACTATCAATGGAAAAATACCTTGCCATAGGTTCTCTTGAAATCCTTATTTGAACAACATCACATGCATGTGTTTGATGTTTTCATCAGATCCGTCTGAAGCAATGTTCTCGAGTATGGCCCTCATGACCACCATCCAACATCAAAGCCGTCAGTATAAGTCATTGGACTCACATACATATCATGTAGTTTCTACCATAATGCACTACTCGTCTCCTCATATATGATAGAATCATATATAGAATCCACAAAATCAAATCAAATAGTGAATCTCACCAATATCCATCCACATGTGATTGAGCATGTCACAAGGCCTCTATGCATCTCTATGCACATACATGTATAACCCTGTATGAACCAATGTATGGCACATTTGTTCTTTCCATCTCGGAAAGTCAGTGCCATCAAATCGAGAAGACACCATGTTGGAAATCAAAGAGACTAACAATGTAATAAGAGACTAGAAACAATATTCTATCATTAATATGATCACACTTGCATATCCATATGCATAACTCACATCACAAATGTCTTTCTGGAGAAGAAACCATGTGAATCACTTAACATAACCATGCATCTAGCATGCATATAAATCTATGAGCATAAGCCTACCAAACTGACCAAGAAGATATGGAAAAAATTGTAGGAAAAATTTGATAGAGGATTCCTTGTAAACTTAGCAATCAAAACAAGATAACCAATAGAAAAAGAAAGAATGAGTAACTTGTCACCACCTGTTATTGATCCAACCAACCATAATGGCAAATAAACACGCCAAAAGCTGATGGCAATACATGCCACTATAATGGCGATATACCTCCCACTTAAAATTGAATCCTGCACGATGGTCCAACTTTTCACGAATAACCTATGACCAAGTCCAAGTGAATGGAGATAAGCAATGATCCAAAGCTATCACACAAGCATAAAGGATCTACTAGACCATCTCTCTAACATAAGGTACGATAACATTTTAGCTGCATCTCCCCTGAAAATGGTCTCTAGAACCAAATAACCATTTGGGAATCACCATCCACATATGAAAAGAATATCACTTGCAAATAAATTATCAAATCAATGACCATATGCTAATAGAATAGCCAATCAAGGTGACAAAGAGGTGTGTTACAAAGGCTCCAACTTGGATCGCATACCTGCAAAGAAAAACAAGAACATGCAAATACCAACAAAGGATCCAATCAATCCCTCTCAAAACTATGTGCATTAGACATAAAAAACCGAATCCAAGTGTCATAACCAAAATAGGATCACAATGATACTATAAATGCATTGACAAAACCACGATCTCAAATCAACGATGAAATAGCATAAACTAAAAACAATATCACAATGCCATTTTACATGTCAAAACTTGACACAAGCGGATCTATGCTCATATGGAGAAGCATCCACATAGATCATACACAGTCAATGCTTTCAAGCTCTAAAGCTAAGAGCTTGCACACCAAAATATCTCTCTAACAGAAGTTCTAGAGCAAAATGAACCTCCAAAAGCAATTAGGATTTTTATAGTCAAAATCTTCTACTCTGTGTTTTGTTGTTTTGTGGATTACAACCTGCGAATGTCAAATTTTCTCCTCAAAATTGAAGAAATTTGTCTTGGCTATGCAATGTCATTTAGAACACCTCAATTGGAGGTGTAAAGCTCAAGATACAAGCAAAACAACCATATGTGGCAATTTTCATCTTCATGAGCAACAATGCTTCTCTTTATTTTGTAATTTTGGAAACTTAAAGGTCTGAACTTGGAACTAGCTTCTTCCACAAACTCGTAGATACTTTCTCAAGCTATTCAAAACAATTTAAATCACTTGAGTCTGACCTCTAGAACTCAGGTTGTAACTAAAATTGTGACTTTGTTGGAGTTAGAGGTCTGCAGAAGCACGCAAATAGCACAAGGAAGAAGAAGAAGAAGCTTGGAGCACAACACAAAATACTGAATGTATTACCACTAGAATGTACAAAGATAAGTAGCCCGTCATGGCAATAGGAATATATACAAGCCAAGAAAAAAAACCTCCTAAAGAGAGAAAAAAGTGCCTCGATAGTCCTAGAGTGTTCACACACATAACTACCTAAATATATCAACAAAGCCCCCCTGGGAGTGATGTGGTGAACAAGGAGCTGGCACTCATGTATAAGGAAGTGCCAAGCTATGTGGAATCAATCCACAAAAGGAAGTAAGGCCAAAGCTTTGTGGAAAGCTTCAAACTTCTCCCTAGGCAGAGCCTTCGTAAAAAGGTCTGCCATGTTCTGCTGCGTGGGCACATATGCCAAGCTGATCTCCCCAGTAGAACCTCTCCCTGACATAATGATAATACACCTCAATGTGCTTAGTGCGAGCATGGAACATAGGTTTCCTCACAATTGCCAATGCGCTCTGACTGTCAGTGAAGATGGTGGTGGCAGAAGACTGACCAACACCCAAATCAGCCATAAGGCATCTGAGCCACACACACTCAACAGCCGTTGTGAAAGCTGCCCTATACTCAGCCTCACAAATGGAAGTGGCCATAGTAGGCTTCTTCTTTCTCAACCAATATATACATGAGCTACCAAGCATGAAGCAAAAACCACTGGTGGACACATGAGTGTCATAGCAACCAACCCAATCACTGCAAAAAAAAGCACGCAAATCTGGCAGTAGTGATCCCCCCTTGGGATAAAACAATCCAAGTAGCCGGGTACCACTCAAGTAGCGAAAGATGCGCTTAACCGTCTGCCAATGCTTGACACTTGGGCAATGCATAATCCTGCTCATCTGTGAGAGAACAAACTGAATATCTGGCCGAGTAATGCATAAGTAAATCAAGCATCCAATAGCCTACTGATAGAGAACAACATCAAATGCATCTCAAGCATCATCAAGACTCAATCATAAACCTATCTCCATAGGAGTGGCAATAGGCTTATAGTCCTCAAGGCCAAAACGCTGTAATAATGTGTCAATATATTTCGTTTGACACAAATCCATTCCTGTTGGGAAAGATGGATGGACACTCCAAGAAATGAAAAGCTACTGCTAATCCCTGCTTTGTACCAGCCCTCTTTTGCTTCAGAGTTGATTTGTAGGCCCTCTTAGCTTTCCAATGACACTAAACAAGTGTCTATGTACTTTGGAAATGATGTGAGAAATGATTCAAAACAAACTACTTCCAAGTTCAAGAATCAATGAAAACCTTCTATTTTTGTTCACACACCTGCTGCTTGTTAAGCTCAGTGCTTCTAGTACAGTAGGAATAAAAAAAATTCCTTTTGGAGATATTAAATTAGCTTAATGTGCTAATGATTCCAAGTGGAGTCACTTGAAATGATGCACTATACACAGAGCAATCAATTTAGCAATCAAACCTTTACCCCCGATTTTTTAGGACCTCTGTAGAGTTTGACTAGTGACCACCGCGATGCACTTTTGTCCAAATTTACTAAATATAATGTCTTCAAAATTTGTCAGAACGTAGAGGACTTAGTGCTGATTCCAACAAGCTATCAAGCATTGAAAATGGTGGAGAAATAACTGAGATATATGCAATACAAAATGACTTTTGTAAGTGACAATGACAGAAAGACCAACAGATATAATGAATGATCTATTGTATTATGAAACAATGTTGTACATAATCATTGGCTTGATAAGCAATGCTCAATGATACTAAGAGGTGTAGGCTATGAAGTAAGCCACACTCTTCTAATGAGATCATCAAGGACTCAGATATGGAGTGATCTATCCCGTGAGTTTTTCAATCATTTTTTATAGATGATTCATTTGAATTTTGAATCTGAATTCTTCATTGGCTTTCTCTAGAAGAGTGATCCTCTAATCTAGGAGATATTCTCTCCAAATAAAGTCGTAGCTTTTCCATCTAACAAACTCCACGAGTTTAGTGGTAGCTACAAATATTCCTCTAAGCCAAATAGACTTTTACAATTGGTAAAAGGGTAATGAATACATAACAATGCTTCTTATGGGTCCTCATATATTTGCACATAAAGTCTTTATATATAGCCAAGTGTGTAGGCTTGGTATTTGCACCAACAATTCCACCATCAACTTGCATAAATTGAATGCCCAAATAGTGATGCAAATGCCCCAAATCAGACATCTCAAATGAGGCATGCAAATCAGCCTTAAAATCAGCAATATGCTCCTCAATAGGACCAGTGAGAAGCATATCATCAAAGTAGACAACAATAATCATAAGTACGTCATTAACACGCTTAACATATGAGGTGCTTTCAATTGGACTGTTCTCAAAACCATGTGCAATGAAATATGCATGTATCTTTTCATACCAAGCATGTGGTGCTTGCTTTAAACCATATAATGCCTTGTTTAACCTGCACACTTGGTTTTCATGCCCTTTCTGCCCAAAGCCATGGGGCTGAAAACATACACTTCTTCATGCAAGTCACCATTCAAAAATGTTGTTTTAATGTCCAATTGATGTACATTCCAACCATGATGAGCTGCAAGTGCAGCGATGCTACGAACAATAGTCATTTGGCAAGTAGGAGCAAAGGTTTCATCAAAATCAATGCCTCCTTCCTGCGCATAACCCTTTGCAACAAGCCTAGTCTTATACCTGTCAATTGTTCCATCAGGTTTATGCTTTAGCTTGTATACCCAGTTAGTGCAAATGGCCATCTTGCTAGAAGGCAAGTCACATAAAGACCAGACACCATTTTTCATGATAGCATCATATTAAGATTGCATTGCAGCCATCCAATGTTCTGAATTGTGCTTTATCTAACGAAACAGATTTACTCTCATCATAGAGACTAGAGGCAGCCATAGCATAGCAATCTCATGCAAAAGAGGAACTATGAGAGCTTGAACGAGTACGATATGACAGAGGTGCATCTAATTTGCTATCACGCAAAGTGTGCACCAACCATTTTGGCCTAGTTTTTGCCTGTTCAATATCACCTCTTTCATCAACAAGTGCATCATGTAAATGTGCATTAGAAATGGAATGATCCGCTCACATGAAACCTGCAAAGGCTATGAAGTTGCCTCATTAGGACCAACACTAGATTGTGCACCTTTAAAAAGAGGCAGCAAAGTATCATACATGTCTTTGGAGCTAACAAATGTCTCCTTAGTACATGAAAGTAAGGGCTGAATAACATCTTCCACAAAAGAAACATCACGGATAACCAAAATGCGTTTAGTCTATGGATGATATAGATGATAGCCTTTGCTTTCAGAACTATACCCGAACAAAATACATTATACTGCTTTATCATCCAATTTTCTGTGATGTTGTTCAGGCACTAATGCATATGCCAAACAACCAAAAACATGCACATGAGCAACGGATGGCTTGCGAACATGCCAAGCCTCATATGGAGTGATAGACTGCAGCGCTTTAGTGGGACACGTGTTAAGTACATATGCTGCACACATAACAGCCTCAAGCCAGAAACTATGTGGTAAGGCTTGACTCTTGACCATAAACCTCGCCATCTCCATGAGTGACCTATTCTTCCGTTCAGCAACCCCATTTTGTTGAGGTGTATACGACATTGTAAACTGATGTTCAGCCAAAAATGCATTAAAGTCAGAAGATATATATTCCCCCCCTCGATCAAAATGGAGGGTGCCCATTTTAGATGCTGACAGATTGTCAACCAAATCTAGAAACTGTTTGAAGCACATAAACACTTTGGACTTTGCCTTCAATGGATATACCCATGTATGCTTGGAAAAATCATCGATGAAAGTCACAAATTAAAGATAGTTCCCAAAAGAAGGTGTCTGCATAGGACCACAAACATCACTATGTACAAGCTGCAATTTTTGAGTTGCCTGAACTAAATCATCTTTTGGAAAGGAGGAAGGCTGCACTTTGCCCAAAATACAACCTTCACAAACATGTTTTCTGGGTGCCTCAAGTTTTGGCAAAGAGTACACTATTTCAGATTTCTGCATGCATAGCAAACTAGCAAAATTCAAATGACCAAAGCGTGCATGCCAAAGCTTTGCATCTGACATAGCCTGAGAATCATGTACTGCACATGCTAAATCATTCACAGATTTTTCATAACCTATGAGGTTATACAACCCACGAGATAAAATGCCAGAAGCAATAATCACATTGCCATTTGACATATCATGAACTGTACATCTGTCATCAACAAATTTCACAACCAAGTCAATCTCGGCTAAATCTGAAACTGATAACAGATTCTTCAAGCTTGATCTGCAACAGGCATAATAGACCTGTTCTGCCTACACTGGTCTTGCTGCAAGAAGATAAAAAGTAACTCTTCAAATGTTAAGGATTTTGGATTGTCTTTCATCATCAAATGAAGAGTAGAAGCAAAAATCTGATATGAGTAAGGAAGACCATTCAAAACAGTCTGCACAAGTAAACTGTCAGGAAGGACTTCATTTGCAGAAATCAACTGTTCCTTCAAATCCTTGATCTTTGTTAGAAAACTGTCCATAGAATCATCTTCATTCATGTGCTCACTCTCCAACTGTTTTCGGAGGTAAGAAACACGAGCCTCATTCCTAGCCTGGTACAATGTGCTAACTGTATCCCAAGCATCCTTAGCTATTCTGCAAGAGCGAATGTGAGGAATAATGGAACATTTGATAGACAAAGATATCAATGCATGTGTCTGGGCATCTTTGCCATCCCAATGAATTTGCTCTGCAGTAGGTGCAACAGAAAACCGTGGCACGAATAGGAATATGGAGAATATCATAATCTTCGACACCTTCTACATCATCTTCAGTTCCTGCAGTTGTAACAATTGCAGGTGTGATAGGACGTTTTTCAACACCCTCCACAATGTTCCACAATCCTTTTGCAAGCAATACATGTCTCATCATATAAGCCCATAACGGGTAGTTGGTACCATCCAACTTATCCTCAACAACCAACATATAAAATACATCACCGCTTTTAGCCATGGCCGGTGACTAAAAAATCTTGATGCAAAAAATTGAGTGTATCTCAAAAAGTTGAACAGAGCTGCCCAGATGAATTCCACTAAACCTGTAGCAGAGTTTGAGACGCTTATACTGGCGAACCAAAACTGGTATATAACGTTGGCATAAAAAGACAAAATAGCTTGCAAAGCACTACGATAGTGCGTTCGGAGGCCGAGATGAGCTTAGATCGCAATTTTGGCACCATGGAGTGAAGCAATTTTGATCTCTGAAACACCTTGAGTATGCTTACCAAATTTTGTGAGATTTTGAGACTGCACTAGAGAGGTGTAGACAATGTCCTAGACGAAGCGATGACCTGCTCTGATACCAATTGTTGGAGTTAGACGTCTGCGGAAGCACAAGAACAACACAAGGAAGAAGAAGAAGCTTGGAGCACAACACACAATACTGAATGTATTACCACTAGAATCTACAAAGATAAGTAGCCCGTTAGGGCAATAGGCGTATATACAAGCTGGGGGAAAGAAACCTCCTAAAGAGGGAAAAAAAGTGCCCCGACGGTCCTAGAGTGTTCACACACATCACTACCTAAATATATCAACAAAATCGTTATCCAAGTGATTGTAGATTTGATTTCTACATCACTCCTTTGCATACATGGCTTCTTTGCATGCATTTTTCATTCTTCTGCGTACATGGCTCCTTTGCACGCATGCATATGCACACACATATACGGATGCACAATAGTCAATCTTGGAGCGATGGTTTTTCAAGTAACTTAACGTGGAGATTACATGCTAATTTATATGGATTCCTCAAGTATAGGTTTTTCCATGCATCCCTTCCTTTGAAAGTAAGAAATAAACATTCTTTTGAAACAAGTATTTGTTCGGTTAGATATTGTGTAAGTAGGGCATGCAATCTTGATGGGAGACTTCAATGTGAATTTTCTTGCAATCTCCTCATGTTCTATACCAAAAAAATTGAATGACTAGTGACAAGATAAAGAAAATGAACTATCTTGACATATGGTTATTTGTATCGACAACATAAAGAAGATGAAGTATCTTCACATAATCAATGGATTGGGACCTCCATTGTGGTTGGCAAGACGAAATCTCATTTATTTTTGTATGACTTGCAAGTTAGGTGGATAACCCACAATTATAGTGACATGCTATTCCCAATCCTTTGTGTGACATCCTCGCTAGTCATAGTTGTAACACTATCACAATAGCATGATCGTTGTAACCTATGAAAAGTTGCATTAGAAACAATGACATGATCAGATGATGAATATGAAAACATAAAAATAATCTTTATATTTTTCATACTTCAAATATTTCCAATCTTCACACCTTGTGCTTTATTTTTAGTTGTAGTAATTCTCTCGGGAATCCTAGTATAGAGTTTGGGTGATATTGTAACCACAAAAGAAACATTGAATTTCAATAATCATGCAATACCTTGGATTCGATATTCTTCTCTTGAATTTTACATGATTATCTGTGTTTGACGTAAACCTTAAGTGATTTGTTCCATTTATTGTTGGTGTTTGAAGATAAGAACTTTCAACAATCAAAACTCATGGGCGGCGATCTTTTGTATGGCAATAGGTGATCTTTTATACGAAAATAGGAGATTCAATCGCATGCACATAAAATTTGTCCATTTTGTTTAAAATTGGTGAAATTTTTCCATTTAGTTTAAAACTGGTGAGATTAGTTTTAAATGAGTTTGTTTCCACTCGTTAATTATTAAAGAAGATTGCCTAGATATTAATAAAAGGCTTTGTAACTTTGCAACTTTTTGCACAAATGATATTCTTTAGATCTAAAGAGCCATGGACTAGAGTCAATATGATTGTGTACTTTGTTGATTGATGTAAAATTTTCTATATATTTATAGACTTTGTGTGGCTTGACGTATGCTATGTGTTTTGATGTAATCAAACCTTAATGCATATATTTTTAAACTTGTTGATCTCTTTATTAGATCGTTTCCTTCATCTTTACTACAACTATAAAGAGAAACATAGATAAAACAATGACCCTCAGGTAAACACAATATAGGTCAACTAATGTCAGAACAATTCTCAAGCTAGTAACAATTAGAGAATAAAATTCCCTTGCATTCCTCTCAATATATTTAATTCTATTGAGAATATCAAAGTGCATCTCCCTTTTGTATCTAGCAGACTTGATTTCCATTTCCATTTCTCGTTCATTTCCATTTTATATTATATCTCTTTGTATTTTGGTACCTTGTCATTTGCTTCTACCTGTGTATTCATTCTCCTTCAAGGGGAATTATCCCACATATGATTGTACTTTGGAGAGCCCACTCCAAATCTATATAAGGAGCGCCTCTCCCCCCATTTGTACTTGGTTAGAAGCTTGAGGAGCCTATTCCATGCTCTTGTCAAGCTCAATCTAATCCATGTGAGTTTTACCATTTCATGGTCTACTCACTTTTTGGGTCTCACACTCTTTCATTTTGTGAGTACACTCTTCTTTTCATTTTGCTTTAGTGCGTGTACTCTCTACATGGTATTAGACTGCTAGGCAGAGGTCTTGGCAATGATTTTTGGTGGTCATTTTGGTGGTGATGCTAGTAGAGCTTGGTGGTGTGACTCTGCACTAATTGGGAGAGATCGTTTTACCATCATTTTGTGCTCTTTTTGGGTTGTACATTGCCCATTTGCCCACCCTCCCACCCTTCTTCTTCATCATTTTGTACACCATACCCCCATTTTCCATCCCTCCCACCCTTGCTCTTGTAGATTCTTGCTGATTAGTGCTCATTGTAATGGTTATCTTTGAAGAATTCATAGTGCATCTCACATGTGGAGTGTTCATAAAGCACTCAACCTTCTTTCGCACTTTTCCTTTAGCATGACATTATTTTGTGGAGTTTCTAATTGATCTTAGGTTTTGAAAGTGTTCCTAAACACTTGAATTTAGTGTGAAGACATTCGTTTGTGAAGCTTGTGTTGCAAGGCACTCTAACCTTGCATATGCCTCTCTGCACATATGTGAAGCTGCATGTATGTGAAGCTACACATCTATAAAGCTGCCTCTTTTCCTATCCTCCCAATATCGCTATATTTGGAGCATACTCATTGTCTGAAGCTCATCAATGTGAGCACTCTCAATGTGTTATGCTTCTATTCGGAAGTGATGCAATTCATCTAGTTCCATCCATGGCTTTGTGCATCTCTATTAATAGAGACAAGAGAGAGAAACCAATACAAATTAATCAAGAGGATCCACTCCCGCAGTTATTTGCATTTCCCCCTTTGTTTTGCATTTTGAACCTGTTTGGATGGACGTTCCTCTCCCAATACTTGATGCTTTGGCAAGTGCAACATTACTCCTACAAAGCTTTGCATTTTCACTGAAGCTTTCCATATCGAGTTGTATGGTTCAAATGTTTAGGTGGAGGAGCAATTTTTCCTACTGTTAATTTGTTTGACTAGAAAATAGATAGAGAGTTTTGCACACTTGCGAGTGTTAGTGATATGAAATGAGGAAATTTCCATACTACAAAAGAAGAGGGTGAATATGTAGAAAAAGGAGCACTTCACGATGAGATAACTTATAGTCCAATAAGGCACTCCATGTTCAGAAGAAAGCAGAAACTGAGAACCCACCTCACAGGACACCCTCTTCTCTTTCGTCACCAATCCATTGTACACTTCAACCCTTCTATCCTCCGAACCCATAACTGGCCATCCCATAATCCCAAGTGTGGTTGGAAACCCAGCACCCACAGAAGGCACCCTATGTTTCCCAGCCTATCCCCCAATACGGGTACCTCCATTCCATGACCCTCACTTCCCATCTGGCCCCTACACCTCTTTCAACCTGACCTCACCACCCCAATACCCGTCCTTTGTGGAGCAGTTCATCCGCTCTCCAATGTTTCAAAGGCACATTTCCCCGATGTTCGCAACGACATCAATTTACACGAACACCACACTCACTTCACCTACCATACCCACCTACATGGTAGCCCCTATACACACCACTCTGTCTGACCCAATGGACATTTCACCCACCACATCACCTCTCCCCACAATTCCACCCTCTCCCCCTCCACTACCCCCCACCTCACCACTCACCACATCATTGGCACACACAGCATTCACTACCTCCCTCCCCAATCCCACCTCCCCTACATTTCAAACTTTTCCCCTTGCATCTCATAATGTAAATAGCACGTTCAACACATTACTTCAGTGTGCACATCAACTACAACAAGAATACCATCAATTGGAAGAACACACTGCTGCCCTCCAGGCAGAATCTCAGCGTCTGCAAGCTAGAGTCAACACTCTTGAAGCTGATTACCAAACGCTCCTAACCGAGCATACCACCTTACAACAGGCTCACTCCGAATTGGAATCAAAGACATCGACAGTAGATGATCAAGCAGACAAGGAACTAGAAACAGTGCTTCAAGCGCAAATGATATCTAATGCTACACTCAGACGCAACCTTGGGCTATTAAGGAAGCATATGGCAGCAACACTAGAAGAGAACAAGAGGCTTCAACAACAAAACCAAGACAACTTTGAAGCGGCTATGGAAGGAACTGCAGGAGCAACCATTAGCCCTACCAAGTATAGAGCAGTCCCATCGGAAGACATTCGTATCTTACTTGAGGAGCATGCAAATTTCTTGGAGTCATATGAAAAGTTAGAGACTGAATGTGCAGACCTAAAGAAACAGATAGCCAGTGCCCCCACAGCTCAACAGGAGCCGATAATCTTGCAACATTCTACAGAAGAAGTAGAGACCCTCCGGAAGCAGGTGGCAGAACTCCAAGCACGCCTCTTACCATATGAAAGGCCACCCTCGCCCAATGAAGAACCAGAACCTGAAACAGTAGTGGAAATCCCTGTCGATGACAGCTATGAAGAGCCGTACGAGCCAATGCCAACACCTGGTGGTCGGACTACAGAGGAAGGACAGGACACTTTAGAAATTCAAGTTCCAGATTGGGTCAAAAGGGTCGAGAAAGTGGGTAAGACACATGATGATCGCGTTGCCGTGCAAATGCAATCTCTCACAAATCTGGAAGAAACTGTCCTTCGGTCTTCTTACTTTCAGAACCTATCCCACCAACGGTTAATCACAACATCAGAGTCGCAATACATGCCTTATTTTGTCTTGCTACATGATTATAATGCAGAAGTTAAAAGACATACAGGGAAGGAGCCCACATTTGCCACTCAATTTGAGCCAGAGGACTTACCGACAAATGTGCGTGCTGGCTCGATCTTCCAGCCTAATTGGCGTGCACGTCTACTAACCGATTACCCTGAGATGATGAGCACTTGGGCAACCATGCCACTGTATATCAAGTATAATCCATGTTATTGCCCGATGGTACGTAGCAGATCATGGCAAGCATTTGCGATCAAGGTACGCAACAATAAAGAATGCTCGGCTTGGGTTAACTATCCATATTTTGCTCCACCTCGAGGGACCCCAACCGTAGCCTACATGATATCAACAATTCGGCACTGGTCTACACGTCTAAATAATGTACCCGACATAGCAGCGAAAATGTGTATGAAAATATTCGAGCTCATGACCATTGTCTTCAAAACCTTTCGGATGGTACAAGCTCCATACATCTCTGCCCCTGGATTCTCCCAAGGTAACAAGGATTTAGTCTACGACATGAGCCAGACTCCCTCGGTCACTATAATCTTTGCCTGGAATGCACGAATAAATTACTTACCCGCATGCTTCAAGCGGACATTTGAGGAAATGTTCTCTACGGGATTCTGGGAATATCATTCAGAAATTTTCATTCCCAGACCCACACATTTGCTACATCTATTCGTAGTAGAACAAGCGATCCATGCAGATCAGTTACGTCTGCCACATCCGGACATTCCAGGACCAATTGATTGGGATCGTATGATGACAGACTTGGCCAGAGGACTACGCATACAAGAACATCAGCTTGCCACTCAGGTTGTGGAATATTACATCCAACACTCCCAGCAACAAGGGTCTGTCAGGGACGACAGACGCGAGAGAGGGGGGGGTGTTGAGAGCAGTATGGGCACCCAAGGACTGACTAGACAAGGAAGCCAGCGGAGAGAGTCAGAGCGAGGTGAAGGATTAAGTAGACAAAGCAGTCGACGCAAATCTGGCAGATAGGCCCTTCAAATTTTTCCAAATCAACATCCTTATAACAGTGATTCTTATCACTAACAATCATTGTAAATACCATTTCATATTTTTGTAGCTCCATTTTGTGCAAGCCAAGGAGTCCTTGAGCTTGAGGAGCCTTAGAAGTGCCTACATATCAATTTTCGTATTTTTTAGACTCCGTTTAAGCCCTCAAATTGGCCCTAGAACCTAATTTTTAACTAGGCCAGACACTAGGTCTGGACAGGGCCAAAACCTAGTCAAAAACTACAAATAGAGCTAGAGAGCTCATTTTTGAGGGTAGCTTGTATTTGAATTGGACTTGTATGAGCTTTTTGAAAGTAATCTAAGAACTCTCCATTGCTTCTCACTCTTTGTCTTACTGTGTGTGCGTGTGTGTGTGTATGTGTGTGCATGTTAGTGTGCTTCTCACTCACGCACTTGTGCCTTCACTTGCTCGAGGTCTTCATACCATCCTCATGTCTTCCCGTATTGACATTAAAGGAGGTGCTACTTAGTTTGGTGTAGCTCAGTGATGAGTAGCACCTCCTTTAATGTCAATCCGGGAAGACATGAGGATGGTATGAAGACCTCGAGCAAGTGAAGGCACAAGTGCGTGAGTGAGAAGCACACTAACATGCACACACATACACACACACGCGCACACACAGTAAGACAAAGAGTGAGAAGCAATGGAGTTCTTAGATTACTTTCAAAAAGCTCATACAAGTCCAATTCAAATACAAGCTAACCTCAAAAATGAGCCTCTAGCTCTATTTATAGTTTTTGACTAAGTTTTGGCCCTGTCCAGACCTAGTGTCCGGCCTAGTTAAAAATTAGGTTCCAGGGCCAATTTGAGGGCTTAAGCGGAGTCTAAAAAATACGAAAATTGATATGTAGGCACTTCTAAGGCTCCTCAAGCTCAAGGACTCCTTGGCTTGCACAAAATGGAGCTACAAAAATATGAAATGGTATTTACAATGATTGTTAGTGATAAGAATCACTGTTATAAAGATGTTGATTTGGAAAAATTTGAAGGGCCTATCTGCCAGATTTGCATCGACTGCTTTGTCTACTTAATCCTTCACCTCGCTCTGACTCTCTCCGCTGGCTTCCTTGTCTAGTCAGTCCTTGGGTGCCCATACTGCTCTCAAGATACAACATAAGAGGCTCAATGTGATACAATAGAAGAAAAACATAGGCTTTGATATTAGAGGAGATATGATGCATAGCATCTAGTGCTCGAAGCCAAGGCAACATGGCAAAATTGGTAGTAGCACCAATGGGGGAATCAATCATGATGATCATCATCCAAAATTTGTGAATATGCCCACCAACCTTCATGAAAGGAAATTTTGATGGCAAAAACCACATGTTGTCAAATTTTAAAGTCATACAATGCCAATACAATAATTCATCCCAATGCTAATTTTTGACATTCTTGGAAATGTGGAAATGCATATGCACTGTGTGATCTAGTAATAAGTAAGTATGATCTAGTTATAAGTACTTATGATAGTGTGTTGACTTTGATTCAACATACAATGAAGGTGTACGAAGGTTATAACATATTGATGAATTACTATGAAACTTGTGAATTGAATGCCAATATACAAGTTTGTTGATGTGATCCCATATAGAAGAATCTACGAGATCAAATAATAAAAGTGGGTGTACAAAAGCTAATTGAGAAGCTATCTTGATTTTTTCTTAACTTATTTCCCCCATAATTTGATGGGTTGGTGACTGCATAAAGCAAGAAATGACAATAACAAAGTGTTGGAGTTAGACGTCTGCGGAAGCACGCGAACAACACAAGGAAGAAGAAGAAGCTTGGAGCACAACACACAATACTGAATGTATTACTAGAGAATGTACAAAGATGAGTAGCCCATTAGGGCAATAGGCGTATATACAAGCCGGTGAAGAAAAACCTCCTAAAGAGGCAAAAAAGTGCTCTGGTAGTCCTAGAGTGTTCACACACATCACTACTTAAATATATCAACAAATCTCCACTGGGAGTGATGCGGTGAACAAGTAGCTGGCACTCATGTATAAGGAAGTGCCAAGCTATGTAGAGATCACTCCACAAAAGGAAGTAAGCCCAAAGCTTTGCGAAAATCTTCAAACTTCTCCCTAGGTAGAGCCTTCATGAAAAGGTCTGCAATGTTCTCATGCGTGGGCATGTATGCCAAGCTGATCTCCCTAGCAGAGAACCTCTCCTTGACATAATGATAATGCACCTCAATGTGCTTAGTGTGAGCATGGAACACAGGGTTCCTCGCAACTGCCAATGTGCTCTGATTGTCAATGAAGATGGTGGTGGCAGAAGACTGACCAGCACCCAAATCAGCCATAAGGCATATGAGCCACACACAATGTCACTGTGAAAGCTCCCCTATACTCAGCCTCACAACTGGAAGTGGCCACAGTAGGCTGCTTCTTGCTCAACCAAGATATACATGAGCTACCAAGCATGAAGCAAAAGCCACTAGTGTACACACTAGTGTCATAACAACCAGCCTAATCAGAGTCAGAAAAAGCATGCAAATTTGGCGGTAGTGATCCCCCCTTGGGATAAAACAAACCAAATAGCCGGGTACCACTCAAGTAGCGAAAGATGCGCTTAACCGCCTACCAATGCTTGACTCCTGGGCAATGCGTAAACCTACTCATCTATGAGACAACAAACTGAATATCTGGCCGAGTAATGCATAAGTAAATCAAACATCCAACAGCCTGCTGTTAGAGAACAACATCAAATGCATCTCCAACATCATGAAGACTCAGTTGTAAACCTGTTTCCATAGGAGTGGCAATAGGTTTAGAGTCTTCAAGGCCAAAACAGTGCAATAATGTGTCAATATATTTTGTTTGACACAAAGCCATTCCACCATCAACGTGCATAAACTGAATGCCCAAATAGTTGTGCAAATGCCCCAAATCACACATCCCAAATGAGGCATGCAAATCAGCCTTAAAATCAGCAATATGCCTCTCATGAGGACCAGTGAGCAGCATGTCATCAACATAAACCACAATGATTAGAAGTACATCATTACCACACTTAACATATAAGGTGCTTTCAGTTGGACTGTTCTCAAAACCATGTGCAATCAGATAGCCATGTATCTTTTCATACCAAGCATGTGGTGCTTGCTTTAAACTATATAATGCCTTCTTTAACCTACACACCTGGTTTTCATGCCCTTTCTGCGCAAAGCCACGGGGCTGAAAAACATACACTTCTTCATGCAATTCACCATTCAGAAATGTAGTTTTAATGTCCAACTGATGTACATTCCAACCACGATGAGCTGCAAGTGCACATATGCTCAGAACAGTAGTCATATGGCATGTAGGTGCAAAGGTCTCATCAAAATCAATGCCTCTTTCCTGTGCATAACCCTTTGCAACAAGCCTAGCCTTATACCTGTCAACTGTTCCATCAGGCTTACGCTTCAGCTTGTAAACCCACTTAGTTCCAATGGCCTTTTTGCCAGGCAACAAGTCACATAAAGACCAAGTACCGCTCTTCATTATAGCATCATATTCAGATTGCATAGCATGCATCCAATTTTCTGAATTTTGTGCTTCATCAAATGAAACAGGCTCATTCTCATCACAGAGACTAGATGCAGCCGTAGCATAGCAATCTGATGCAAAAGAAGCACTATGAGAGCTTGATCGAGTATGATATGACAGAGGTGCATCTAATTTGCTGTCATGCAAGGTCTGCACCAACCAGTTTGGCATAGTTTTTGCCTCCTCAAGGTCAGATCTCTCATCAACAAGTGCATCATGTAAATCTGCATAAGAAATGGGATGATCTACATCATCACATGAAACCTGCAAAGGCTGAGAAGTTGCCTCATTAGGACCAGCACTAGACTATCCACCTGTAAAAAGAGGCAGCAAAGTATCATACATGTCTTTGGAGCTAATAGATGTCTCCTTAGTACATGAAAGCAAGGGCTAAATAACATCTTCCACAAAAACAACATCACGGCTAACTAGAATGCATTTAGTCTATGGATGATACAAACGATAGCCTTTACTTTTAGAACTGTACCCAACAAAAATACATTTTCCTACTTTATCATCCAATTTTCTGCGATGTTGTTCATGCACTAATGCATATGCTAAACAACCAAAAACACGCAGATGAGCAACAGATGGCTTGCGATCATGCCAAGCCTCATATGGACTGATAGACTGAAGCGCTTTAGTGGGACACCAGTTAAGTACATACGCTGCACACATGACAACCTCAAGCCAGAAACTATGTGGTAAAGCCTGACTCTTGACCATACACCTTGCCATCTCCATGAGTGACCTGTTCTTTCGTTCAACAACTCCATTCTGTTGAGGTGTATACGGCACTGTATACTGGTGTTTTATCCCATGTTCAGCCAGAAATGCATTAAAATCAGAAGACATATATTCCCCCCCCGATTAGAATGGAGGGTGCCCATTTTACATGCTGATAGATTTTCAGCCAAAACCAAAAATTGTTTGAAGCACATGAACACTTCAGACTTTGCCTTTAATGGATATACCCATGCATGCCTAGAAAAATCATCAATGAAAGTCACGAAGTAAAGATTAATTCCTAAAGAAGTGTTTGCATAGGACCACAGACATCACTATGTACAAGCTGTAATTTCTGAGTAGCCCGAACTGAACCATCTTTTGGAAAGGACGAACACTGCATTTTGCCCAAAATACAGCCTTCACAAACATGTTTTCCAGGTGCCTCAAGTTTGGGCAAAGAGGACACCATTTCAGATTTCTGCAGGCGTAGCAAACTAGCAAAATTTAGATGACCAAAGCATGCATGCCAAAGCTTTGCATCTGAACTAGCCTAAGAATCATGTATTGCACATGCCGAATCATCTACAGATCTTTCATAGTCTATGAGCTTATACAACCCACAACATAAAATGCCAGAAGCAATAATCACATCGCCATTTGATAGATCATGAATTGTACACCTATCATCAACAAATTTCACAACCAAGCCAATCTTGGCTAATGCAAAAACTGATAACAGATTTTTCTTGATCCTTGGCACAGACAAAGCATCTGACAAAGTGAAAGAACTACCATCAGCTACTTGTCAAGGTAGTTCTGTTCAACTTTTTCAGATACAATCATTTTTCTACATCAGGGTATATTACTTAGTGGCCATGATTGAAAGCAGTGATGTATTATGTATGTTGGCTATTGAGCATAAGTTGGATGGTACCAATTACCCATTGTGGGCTTATATGATCTGACATGTATTGGTTGCAAAAGGACTATGGAACATTGTGCAGGGTGTTGAAAAACATCCTATTACACCTGCAAATACAAGTATTGAAACTGATGCAGATGGCATTGAAGATGTTGGTATTCTTCAAATTCCTATTCGTGCTATGCTTTCTACTGCACCTACTACATAGCAAATTTGTTGGGATGGTAGAGATGCTCAGGCACATGCATTGATAGCCTTATCTATCAAATATGCCATTATTCCTCACATTGCTCTTGTAGAAAAGATAAGGATGCTTGGGATACACTTACCACATTGTACCAGGCTAGGAATAAGGCTCATGTTGCTTACCTCCAAAAACACTTGGAGAGTGAGCATATGAATGAAGGTGATTCTATGGAGAGTTTTCTAAAAAAGATCAAAGACTTGTAGGAATAGTTGATTTCTGCTGATGAACTTATACCAGATAGCTCACTTGTGCAAACCGTTGTGAATGGTCTTCCTGATTCATATAAGAGTTTTGCTTCTACTCTTGTTTGATGATGAAAGCCAATCCAAATTCCTTGAAATTTGAGGAGTTAGTCTCTGTTCTGTTGCAAGAAGATCAGTCTAGGCAGAACAAGTCCATTATGCATGTAGAAGGAAGATAAAGATGAGAAGAAATAAAAAAAGCAAAAATTCTTTTGTAAGTAGTGTAAAGGAAACAATCATATCATAAAGAACTGTCCAAAACTGGTCGCAAAAGAGGCTAAGAAAAAAGAGGCTAAGAAAAAAGAGGCTGGAATGGTTGTTGTAGAGGCCTCTACACCAAATAGAGATTCTGCAAATCTTGTGCAGAATGAAGAATGGGTGTTTAGTTTAGGAAGGTTTTTTTCCCCCCGGCTCTTATATGCCTATTATCCTAATGGGCTAGTTATCTTTGTACATTCTACTGGTAATACATTTTAGTATTGTGTGTTGTGCTCCAAGCTTCTTCTTCTTCCTTGTGGTGTTTGCATGATTCTGTAGACCTCGAACTCCAAAAATTGTTATTAGAGAAGGTTGTCGCTTCATCTAGGGCATTGCCAATACTTCTCCAATCACAGTCTCAAAATCGCATGAAAATTGATGAGCAGACTCAGGGTGAATCAGAAATCAACTTCGCGGTGTGGTGCCAAAATCATGATCTAAGTTCGTTTCGGCCTTTGAATGCACTATCACAATGCTTGTGTAGGCAATTTCATCTTTTTGTGCCAAAGATATATACAGGATTTGGTTCGCCAATATAAGCATCTTGAAGTTTGCTACAGGTTTAACAAAACATGTCAGGGTAGTTCTATTCAACTTTTTGAGATAAAGTCATTTTTCTGCATCAAGGTATTTTAGTGAGTCGCCATGGCTAAAAGAAGTGATGTATTCTGTATGTTGGTTGTTGAGGATAAGTTGAATGGTACCAATTACCCATTATGGGATTATATGGTGCATCATGTATTGGTTGCAAAAGAACTCTAGAATATTGTGCAGGGTATTGAAAAACATTCTGTTTCACCTCCAAATAGAGTTGATGAAGGCGATGCACACGACATTGAAGATGGTGATATTCTACATGTTCTTGTTTGTGTTGTGGTTCTTGCTGCACGTACTACAGAGCAAACTCATTGGGATGGCGGAGATGCTCATGCACATGCATTGATAGCCTTGTCTATCAAACGTGCCATTATTTCTCACATTCGCTCATGCCAAACAACTAAGGATGCTTGGGGTATACTTACGACTTTATACTAGGCAAGGAATGAGGCTCATGTTGCTTACCTCCGAAAATAGTTGGAGAGTAAGCACATGAATGAAGGAGATTCCATGGATAGTTTTCTGACAAAGATTAAAGATTTGAAGGAGCAATTGATTTCTGTTGATGAAGTCTTGCCTGACAATTCACTTGTGCAGATTGTTTTGGATGGTCTTCTCGATTCATATCAGAGTTTTGCATCTCCTCTTTATTTGATGATGAAAGGCAATCCAAATACCTTAACATTTGATGAGTTAGTCTCTGTTCTGTTGAAGGAAGATTAGTCTAGGTAGAATAGGTCCATTATGCATGTTGTAGATCAAGCTTTCGTAGCGAGTCAAAAGGGCGAAGGTAAATGGAGCTCATCTACTAGCAAGCAAAAATCTGCTAATTCTAGATAATCAAAGAAGGATGGGAGAGACGAGAAGAAAACAAAAAAGTAGAAATTATTTTGCAAATATTGTAAAGGAAATGATCATGTCATAAAGAGTTGTCCAAAACTGGCTGCTAAAGAGGCAAGGAACAAAGAGGTTGGAATGGTTGTTGTAGAGGCCTCTACACCTAAAACAAAGTCTGCTTATCTTGTGGAGATTGAAGAATGGGAATTTACCATTGTGTGTAGTTATGACCCATCTTCTCATGAATAGTGTATGTCTACAATAGGCTTAGATGTTTGGTACTTTGATAGTGGGGCAACCAAACATCGTACCTTGCAGGGTAGTTTCTTCACTTCACTCGAGCCTGTCCTATAGGGAATATTGTCACATGCACCAACAACTCCTCTTATCCTATCATGGGAGTTGGTAAGATCATTCTGACTACTGTTGATGATAGTTCTTTTACATTGTCCGATGCTTTATTTGTGCTAGGGATCAAGAAGAATCTATTATTAGTTTCCGCTTTAGCAAAGATTGGCTTGGTTGTGAAATTTACTAATGATAGATGTACAATTAATGATTTGTCAAATGGTGATGTCATTATTGCTTTTAGCATATTATGTTGTGGGTTGTATAAGCTCATAAATTATGAAAAATTTGTGAATGATTCAACATGTGCAGTTCAAGATTCTTAGGCTATGTCAGATGCAAAGCTTTGGCAAGCACACTTTGTTCATCTGAATTTGCTAATTTTCTATGCCTGCAGAAATCTAAAATGGTATCCTCTTTTCCCAAACTTGAGGCACCTGGTAAACATGTATGTGAAGGCTGGATTTTGGGCGAAATGTATTCCTCCTTCCCAAAAGATGGTTCAGTTCGAGCTACTTAGAAATTGCAGCTTGTTCATAGTGACGTCTGTGGTCCTATGCAAATACCTTCTTTTGGGAACTATCTTTACTTCCTGACTTTCATTGATGCTTTTTACAAGCATGCATGGGTATATCCATTGAAAGCGAAGTCGAAGTGTTTATGTGCTTCAAACAGTTTCTAGTTTTGGCTGAAAATCTATCATGTAAAATGGGTAGCCTCCATTCTAATCGAGGGGGGGAATATCCATCTTTTGATTTTAATGCATTTTTTGGCTGAACGTGCGAAGGTTGAAAAATGCATTATATGGTTTGAAGCAAGCACCCTGTGCTTGGTATGAAAAGATACATGCCTACTTGATTGCACATGGTTTTGAGAACAGACCAACTGAGAGCACCTTATATTTTAAACATGCAGATGATGTGATTCTGATCATTGTTGTGTATATTGATGACATGCTGCTCACTGGCCCTCATGAGAAGCATATTGCTGATTTTAAGGCTGATCTGCATGCCTCATTTGAAATGTCAGATTTGGGGCATTTGCATCATTATCTGGGCATTCATTTTATGCAACTTGATGGAAAAATAGCTTTGTGTCAAGCAAAATGTATTGACACATTATTGCATATTTTGGCCTTCAAGGCTGTAAACCCATTGCCACTCCTATGGACATAGGTTTATAATTGAGTCTTCATGATGCTTGAGATGCATTTGATGTTGTTCTCTATCAGTAGGCTCTTGGATGCTAGATTTACTTATGCATTATTCGGCGAGATATTCTGTTTGTTGTCTCACAGATGAGTAGGTTTTTGCATTGCCCAGGTGTCAAGCATTGGCAGGAGGTTAAGTGAATCTTTTGCTACTTGAATGGTACCCGACTACTTGGATTGTTTTATCCCAAGGGGGAATCACTACCGACAAATTTACATGCTTTCTCTATTTGTGACTAGGCTGGTTGCTATGACACTCGTGTGTCCACTAGTGGCTTTTGCTTCATGCTTGGTAGCTCATGTATATCTTGGTTGAGTAAGAAGCAGCCTATTTTGGCCACTTCCAATTGTAAGGTTGAGCATAGGGAAGCTTTCATAGTGACTATTGAGTGTGTGTGGCTCAGACGCCTTATAACTGATTTGGGTGTTGGTCAGTCTTCTACCACCACCATCTTCGCTAATAGTCAGAGTGCATTGGCAATTGTGAGGAACCCTCTGTTCCATGCTCATACTAAGCACATTGAGATGCATTATTATTATGTCAGGAAGAGGTTCTCTACTAGAGAGATCAGTTTGGCATATGTTCCCACACAGGAGAAAGCAGACCTTTTCACAAAGGCTCTACCTAGGGAGAAGTTTGAAACCTTCCGCAAAACTTTGGGCTTACTTCCTTTTGTGGATTGATTCAACATAGCTTGGCACTTCCTTATACATGAGTGCCAACTCCTTATTCACCACATCACTCCTAGGGGAGATTTGTTGATATATTTAGGTAGTGATGTGTGTGAACACACTAGGACCCTCCGGACACTCTTTTCTTGCTTTAGGAGGTTGTTGCCCCCGGCTTGTATATATGCCTATTACCCTAATGAGTTCCTTATCTTTATACATTCTAGTGGTAATACATTTTAGTATTATGCGTTGTGCTCCAAGCTTCTTCTTCTTCCTTGTGTTTTTTGCATGCTTCCATAGACCTTGAACTCCAACAAATGTGCATAATGTAATGGTTCTTATACAATCGTAATGTTTTAGAGATGGGAACTACTTCACGAGCATATGTTCTTTTTTTGATGCTTTATACAGATGAGAAGTTGCTCAGTGGAGAACATAGCGATCTTCTAGACATTCACTATAGTATCAACAAGATGCTGAAAGCTCCCATAAAAGTGAAGGAAAAAGTTTCCTAGATAGTCTTCACATACAAAGGGTGAATAACAATAATTAATAGCTCAAAAGTAATTTATGATTCCAAAGCAATTCTTTTCCATTTTTCATTCACGGATGTACAAGAGTGGATGATAATAATAGCTCAAAAGCCATCAAGGATTTGGAAGCAAGTCTGATCCATTCTTCATTAGGATCATAAGTCAATAATATATGCATTTTGTAAGTTCTAGTTTACATTCTCATTTGTAACTATTCATGATATCATTACTTAGTCGTATTATAATAATTAACTATGGCATAATGTCCCAAAAATTTTGTGTTGGAATCTCTCCTCTTTTCTTCTTTCCCATAAAAAATAGCTCGCCTTTCTCACAATAGCTAACCTTTCTCATAATAGCACACTTTTCTCTTTTATCTTGTACACATTGGGAGTCACAACGGTGGAAATAAAGATGTAATTATTGATGCATATATAAAAGGACATAATGAAAAGACTATGAATCACTAGAAATGTAAACCCTTAATCTTTTATAGATAAAGAGATAAGGCCAAATGGCATCCTTGGTCATAGAGTTTCATCTTGATTGATTTGATACAATGTCTGTACAGGGCCAATGAGAAAAAAATTGATGGAAGTATCAATTCAAAGTGTAATGAGGCAATAAACGTTATGATGGGTTCAAAACAATGGAAAACCACTAGAAAGATAATGAGAATAAATATCCTTTGTTATAAGGTTCCGAAATCAAGATGTTATACATAACAAAAGAGATGTAGTTAGAAAGTAAAGTTGTGGGAATTCTTCATGACTTTCTAGTTATTCTCCATGGTTTTCATGTATTTCAGCTCAAATATGCAATAGAACTATGTTAAAGCCCACATATCTGAATCTTCTTTTCTACGTGTATTGTGTAAGTCATTTTCTTTCAGTTGCAATTTCAATTGTCCAATACCCTTTACATAGTCTCAATAGACTTGAGCAACTTTTCAATGAGATGTTATATGCTTAATTTTGATCATGATAGCTCTTGAGCATTATTTGCACTCAAACAAAAATAGTAAGGACCTTAGAGATATGCTAATATATCAATAGTCACTCTCAAATAAGTTCTCAGAATAGAGCAAGCTTTTAATGAGGGATATCAAAAGTTATGAACACATCAATCTTGATTTTCCTAACCTAAGTATGGTAGAGAATCTTCAAGATGGATATGGAGTTGACAAGTTCTCCTCTCTTTAGTCCATCCACAAATATTGATTTACTAATCCCTTCATTCCATCCATGAATAATGATTGAATTTGGAGTTACATCCCACATATTGCAAGTGATTTTTCATCTTCCATGTCTTAGGGAATGAACATGTAAAATCCTTATTGGATATATTTTAAGTTAGATTTCTCTCATCATTTTATATGTCATGAACATTTTTAATAGTTTGTATTGTGGAAAAAATTAGAGTTCATAAAAATGGTAAAAAATGGCCCTTGGGGCTTTGATCAATCAATGAAATATTCATAAAGTAATTGAAGAGAGAAATCCAACCATATGCAATAGATATCTAGAACGCTAATATGAGCTCCTAAAATCGAACCCTAAAATGAGATCCTAAAATCAAAGGACTCATTAAAAGTATACCAAAATTTGACAGATGTATTATTGAAGCTTGATTCCCATATTTTCCATCTCATCTATAGCATGCCACGTATCAAATGCCCCATATTCATATTCTTTCACTAAAATGCCACGTTAGTACAAAATGTTATTGGTTACCTTTCCTTTATGGTTTTGCTTTATGGAGTACTTACACCCCCCATTATTGTATAAAAACATGGCCCCTTACTATTAATATTCTGAGATGCACTCTAATGAGAGTGGGACGTCTTCTCCCTTACGCACATGGAGGAGGAGCTTCTCACTTTGAAGCTTGGAGGAGTTCGAGGAGGGAGTGTGTCTTATACTTTTGGAGAACAGCAAGGACTTAGAAGTATCATATGCTTGTGCACTGGAGGACTCATACTCTCTTAAAGGTTTCCCTCATAGCCTATCATTCCTTACCCTCACTTGTTGTCTTTGGTACTTATGAGTTGTGAGTGTATTCCTTTTGTAATAGATAAACATATCATGATCTTGTACATCTTTATCATTAATGGATAATTTTTACTTTTTTATTATTCCTTGTGTATTTATGTGCATTTTTCTTGTATATGTATGTATTCTCTTATGTGTTCTATTCCTATGTTTGTATTGGTTGACATTAGAGTAGGACTTATAAGGTCTTGAGGATTCAAACCATGAAAGAGAATGAGAAGAGATTTGTCTACTTTTTGGAGTCTCAATCTACTCTTTTTGGAGTCTTTCTTTGTAGGGAAATTCCTCTACTTGAAAGCTCTCAATCCATCTCATCATTTTTTCGATTTATGCTTAGATTTAATTCAATTTTAGATTTACTACTTTCAATCCTAGAGTACTTCATAGTTGCTAATGAATTTATGGCCCAATTTGTTGGCTAGTTTTATATGCACATTCAAAGTTACTTCCACCTCTATAAGATTTTCATAAATCTCTATTTTAAGGTAGCCAATAACTTTTGAGTTAGAGTTTCTATGTACAATACATATGTATAATTTTTAGCAGCTATATCTTTGTTTAGAAATACTTTTGCACCATGCTTTGACTCTGTATTTTAAGTATAGTAAAAATTTTTTAATAAAATTTAAAATAAAATTTTGTTCTTCCTAGAATATAGAAATAAAATATAATTTTTTTGTTGGAAATTTTCTTGTGCATGTAGAGGATCTAGTTCCACACTTTATCCTAGCATATTGAGATTTCATTGCTTATAGTTTTTGGAATTCTTCCTAGATCACATTTCCTAGTTTCTCCATTCATCTCGTTCAGATTGAGACTTGATTAAGTTCAATGTTGAAATTTTTAATGGTACTATATCTAGAATCACATTTGACCATCTCCATTGTATACCTAGGTACTTTTAGAGAAGTTTCCATATAGACAAGTCATTTTTCTAGTTTTGGCACCGGGGATTCTTGTAGAAAACTCTGGTTTTAGAACCCTATTTTACCTTGAGTGAGGATTTGCATTTGAGCAAGGTTGACTAGTCCATAAAGTTCCTGAAAGTTGTGACTAAAACTCTATTTTATTATCTTTGAGATCTTAATTCAATCTCCATGTTTCACCATACTAATATGCTTGGTATCTTTTCTAGGGGGGAAAGGCTTGAGAAAAGATCTTATTATTTCTATTTGAGCTTCAGGCTCAAAAATTTTTGGATTAGAAAAAATTTATGCTCATAGTTTTCGGTGATTTACCATGTCCACAAAGACCTATGGAAAGAGCTAAAGAGGCACAAAAAGAAACTTAATTAAAGATGAAGTATCTAATTCCACTTTTGGTAAACCATAAACCCCATTGCCATAGACTCAACCAACTCATGGTCAAACTTTTAGAGATCAAGAAATATTGGATCCCAAGGATGCACAAGCATTATCCATAATATCTCCTCTTGTGAAAGATTTTAATTTCTAATCTTAGACTTTTCTAACTTCAAAATATTGGGATAGATTGGAAGA
>CM035439.1:118256746-118381746 GCA_020310875.1 Ceratopteris richardii | reverse complement strand
CAAAGCAGCACATGATCAACAGATGTGATGCATGCCAGATTGGGAACGCACAAAGATAACCATTCAACCACAAAGGTTACATCCACAACAACTTATTGGAACTAGTACATACAAATATATGGGGGCCAAGGGAAGAACCTTCATTAGCAGGAACAAGGTATTATGTCTCATTTATTGATGACTATAGTAGATGGATTGTTCTGTACTTTATCAAAAGTGAGAATGAAGTGTCTGATTGCTTCAAAAAGTATCTAGCATATGTGGAGAACCAAATAGGTAGATCACTCAAGAAACTAAGATCTGATGGAGGAGTAGAATACTTCTCCAAAGAATTTGATGAGTTCTTGCATGATAAAGATATCAAGAGGTAAGTGAGTACTAAGTATTGTCCTCAAATGAATGGAATTACTGAGATAAGAAACAAGACATTGGTTGGATCAGCCAGAACAATGCTTGAAGAGAAGAAGTTGCCATATTACTTATGGGTTGAAGCTATTTCAACTACTATGTACCTTGTCAATAGACCATCATCCAAATCACTTCGACTCCTTATGAAACATGGTATGGAAGAGAACCTAGCCTTGGACATTGCAAGGTTTTTGGATGTTTAGCTTATGTTCATGTATCATCACAAATAAGAGGTAAGCTAGATGAACGAGCACTACAAGCCTTCAACCAAGCAACTCACTACAAGTAGGGATGTTGTGTTTGAAGAACACAGGTGTCGATATGATGAAGACAAACAAAAGGTAATTGTTGATAGTCAAGGTCAAGCACAAGGCACAAGAATGCATCGAAAAAGTGGACACACAAGTAGAAGGAGCATATAGGGATCTCCAAGAAGTACATGTCAAATTTCCAGAAGAAATCCCTATAAAAATAGTGATTTTCATCTCTAAAAACTATTGATATATTTAGGCAGAGATGTGTGTGAACACACTAAGACCGTCGGGGTACTTTGGTCCCTATTTAGGAGGTTTTTTCCCCGACTTGTATATATGCCTATAGCCCTAATGGGTTACTTATCTTTGTACATTCTAATTGTAATACATTTAGTATTGTGTGTTGTGCTCCAAGCTTCTTCTTCTTCCTTGTGATGTTCGTGTGCTTCCGTAGACATCTAACTCCAACAATTGGTATCAGAGCAGGTCGCCGCTGCATCTAGGGTGTCATCTACACCTCTCCAATCGCAGTCTCAAAATTGCACAAATTTGGTGAGCATATTCAAGGTGTTTCAGAGATCAAATCATCTTCGCTCTATGGTGTCGAAATCGCAATCTGAGCTAATTTCGGCCTCCGAATGCACTATCGCAATACTTGTGCAAGCTATTTTGTCTTTTTGTACCAAAGATATATACAAGTTTTGATTCGCTAGCATAAGTGTCTCGAAGTTTGCTACAAGCCTACTAGAAATTGTCAAGGTAATTCTGTCCAACTTTTTCAGGTACAATCATTTTTCTGCATTAGGGTATTTTAGTCACTGGCCATGGCTAAAAGCAGTGATGTATTTCGTATGTTGGCTATTGAGGATAAGTTGGATGGTATGAATTACCCATTGTGGGCTTATATGATGCGATATATATTGGTTGCAAAAGGACTATGGAATATTGTGCAGGTGCTGAAAGACGTCCTATTACACCTGCGAATACAGACATTGTAAATATAGGTACTGAAGCTGATGCAAATGCGTCAAAGATGCTGATATTCTATAAATTCTTGTTCTTACTATAGTTTTTACTGCACCTATTGTAGAGCAAATTTGTTGGGATGGTAGAGATGCTCAGGCACATGCAATGATAGCCTTGTCTATCAAATGTGCCATTATTCATCACATTCACTCTTGTAGAATAGCTAAAGATGCTTGGGATACACTTACCACATTGTACCAGGCTAGGAGTGAGGCTCGTGTTGCTTACCTCCAAAAATAGTTGGAGAGTGAGCACATCAATGAAGGTGATTTTATGGACAGTTTTCTGACAAAGATCAAGGATTTGAAGGAACAATTGATTTTTTGCTCATGAATTCCTTCCTGATAGTTCACTTGTGCAGACTGTTCTGAATGGTCTTCCCAACCCATTTCATAGTTTTGCTTCTACTCTTCGTTTGATGATGAAAGGCAATCCAAATGCCTTAACATTTGAAGAGTTAGCTTCTGTTCTATTGCAGGAATATCAGTCTAGAAAGAACATGTCTATTATGCATGTTGCAGATCAAGCTTTCCTCGCTAGCCAGAAGGACAAAGGAAAATGGAGCTCTTCTACTAGTAAGCAGAAATATGCTAATTCTCCACAATTGAAGAAGGAAAACAAAGATGAGAAGAAATCACAAAAGTAGAAATTGTTTTGCAACTACTATAAACCAAATGATCATGTCATTAAGAGTTTTCCAAAACTGGCTGCTAAAGAGGCAAAGAAGAAAGAGGCCTGAATGGTTCGAGAGGCCTCTATACCGAACATAGACTCTGCTAATCTTATGCATGATGAAGAATGGGTGTTTACTACTATTTGCAGTTTTGACTCATCTTCTCATGAGCAGTGCATGTCTGTAGTCGACTTAGATGTTTGGTACTTTGATAGTGGGGTGACCAAACATATTACCTTGCAGCGCAGTTTCTCCTCTTCACTCGAGCCTGCCCCTACAGGGAATACTGTTGCATGTGTTAATAACTCCTCTTATCCTGTTATGGGAGTGGGTGAGATCATTCTAACTACTACTGATGGTAGTTCATTTATATTGTTAGATGCTTTATTTGTGTCACGGATCAAGAAGAATTTGTTATCAGTTTTGGCTTTAGCCAAGATTGGCTTGGTTGTGAAATTTGTTGATGACAGATGTACAATTCATGATCTGTGAAATGGGGATGTGATTATTACTTCTGGCATTTTGTCTTGTGGGCTCTATAAGCTGATAGATTATAAAAAATGTGTTAATGATTCAACATGTGCAATACATGATTCTCAGGCTATGTTAGATGCAAAGCTTTGGCATGCATGCTTTGGTCATCTGCATTTTGCTAGTTTGCTACGCCTACAAAAATCTGAAATGGTGTCCTCTTTGCCCAAACTCGAGGCACCTAAAAAACATGTCTGTGAAGGCTGTATTTTGGGCAAAATGCAGCGTCCCTCCTTTCCAAAAGATGGTTCTGTTCGAGCTACACAGAAATTGTAGCTTGTTCACAGTGATGTATGTGGTCCTATGCAGACACCCTCGTTTGGAAACTATCTTTACTTCGTGACTTTCATTGATGATTTTTCCAGGCATGCATGGGTATATCCATTAAAAGCAAAGTCCGAAGTGTTTATGTGCTTCAAACAATTTTTGGTTTTGGCTGAAAATTTGTCAGCATGTAAAATGGGCACCCTCCATTCTGATCTAGGGGGGAATATATGTCTTCTGACTTTAATGCATTTCTGGCTGAATGTGGGATAAAACATCAGTGTATAGTGCCAGATACACCTCAACAGAATGGAATTGCTAAACGAAAGAATAGGTGACTCATGGAAATGGCAAGGTGTATGGTCAAGAGTCAGGCTTTACCACATAGTTTCTGGCTTGAGGTTGTCATGTGTGGAGCATATGTACTTAACAGGTGTCCCACTAAAGCACTGTAGTCTATCACTCCATCTGAGGCTTGGCATGGTCGCAAGCCATTTGTTGCTCATTTGCGTGTTTTTGGTTGTTTGGCATAATCATTAGTGCCTGAACAACATCGCAAAAAATTGGATGAAAAGCAGTAAAATGTAAATCTTGTTGGGTATAGTTATGAAAGCAAAGGCTATCGTCTATATCATCCATAGACTAAACACATTCTGGTTAGCTATGATGTTGTCTTTGTGGAAGACTCTATTCAGCCCTTACTTTCATGTACGAAGGAGGCATCTGTTGTGAAGAGATGGATAGGTATGTGCTTGAAGATGAAGAGGTGTTGCAAAATCCTTGATCTACACCAGCCAAATGAACTCCAGAAGTATATGGTGGGCCCTTTTGGCTTGCCAATGGATGTATTAGACACCCTATGTACCTTGGAAGATCACTCTAAAAAAGATAGATCAAAACAGATAAGTTGGAGTTAGCTCAGAGGCGAAAACTTGCTATTCTTTGTTCATACACCTGTCCAGTGTTTTACATAATTCTCTGAGTATAGCAGCAATTAGCTTAATTCCTCTTGGGGAAGTCTAGGTAACTTAAAGAGATAACTTTCAAGAGTAATCTCATAAAAAATAATGAACCACACACTGAGAATGAGTTTTAACAACTGATGCCATCATCCCGATTTTCACGGGATGCTACAGTTTGAGACTAGTGAGCCGAAAAATCAACATAACTCAAAATCTAGGAATTCAATGATTATGAAAATTTGTATGGTTATACTAGACAGTACGCTGAATCCAACAAGTTTTAAATCACTGAATTTGGATAAGTAACCACTGAGAAACACCTCTGACAGTATGAGGGAAAAAGTCGGGTACCTGACAGAGAAGTGAAAATGCACAGACACTGTTGACTTCAACTGAACATAACTGAAGATTGCAACATCCAAATGACATGCAAAATTTGTGAGCATATAGTAGACTTATAGAGCTAACTTTACCAAGTTAAATCACTGAAAATGATGCACCAAGCTCAGAGAAAACATCTCTGCAAGCTGACTGAGAAAAACTGAGAGTAATGGCAGTGAGTAGTACACCTCACAAGAACATGGAAAGATGAACTCAAATAATCATGAAAATGAAAGTACATTGCTTGTACAATACAATGACTTACTGATACATATGTGTGCCTTGTAATCACACCTTGATATGGCATAATGCTCAGCTCTTGGAGGTCTTCACATAGGTCTCTCTAACCACGACTAAAACTGCCATCTATTTATAGTTGAGTTTGGGAGGCTAACTTCCCTCAATCACTCTCCAATCAATCAATGATTGATTTGATTCTCTACCTACCACAAATCACGAATTCGTGGCTCCTCTTTCCATTCTTGATCAAGTGGACTCAACCACTTAAGATTCTCTTACTTTTACATTAAGTAAACTCTTCAAAAGTTACAAGAGGTAGTTCACAAGTGAACTTTACATAGTCTTCATTTTAATGCTTTTTCTATGACTTTGTGGGACTCAAGCCAATACTTAGGCTTGTCATAGACTTGCTCCAACATCTGTTAGCTACAAAGACATGTATGATATTTTGCTGCCTCTTTTAATAGGTGGATAGTCTATTGAGCAGGCAAAAACTATGCCCAAATTAGATGCATCTCTGTCTTATTGCACTTATTTAGGCTCTCATAGTGCCTCTTTTGCATCAGAGTGCTATGCTATGGCTGCCTCTAGTCTTTATGATGAGTCTGAACCTGTTTTGTTTGATGAAGCACAAAAGTTTGAACATTGGATGGCTGCAATGCAATTTGAATATGATGCTATCATGAGAAATGGTACCTGGCCTCTATGGTGGTAAATTTATGATTACCACCTAACTAGAAGAACTTTCTATTGATATGGTTCATTGCTAAAAAGTATGATGAAGGCAAACATATGATCAACTATTCATCTGATGGCTCATTTATTTCTCAAAAATAAGAACCTATTCAATATATCCATGCTTTAAGTTCCAAGTTTGAGGTCAATGGCATGCTCTTTAAAAGATACATTGTTATTGTTCATGATCATCATGTTTGTATCCTTATTGATGTGTCAATAGATATATGTTATTAAACAACGATCCAATAAATACGTAAGGTTTTCACTTAGTGGCTATTCAAAGTATGTAGCATTGTTAAGCATCGACATTGAATCACCCTTTTACACATAGCACCATGATCATCAATGCATCTAGCCATATTACACATAGATCATGCAATATGAATAGATATAATTTCTTGATCCATTTTTGGATTAGCAAATGATTATCTGAAGTGATACTATTCTTATGTTCAAATAAGAATAGTCCACTTGCGTCTTGTAGGTGAAACTTATTTGGGTGTCTCCTTAGGTGGTTGTCTTTATGCATTAGCATAAGAGTGTTTAGTTGCATCTTTCTTTCCCCATATCATCTTCATAGCCTTTGGTGGTGGAACTTGATGAGGTTCCTTTTGGTAGTTTCCCCTTACATGGGTAGATATACTTGGGCTTCTCCTAGTCTTTAGGGTTTGAGTGAACAAAACATATATTCTTGATTGAAGCACTAGATTTAAAAATCCAAATCGGCCTCTATGAGCTTGTGATAAGGCTTTGGGTATCAAAACTTGCTGTGTGGTGGGAGACTTCTTCTAATAACTAGGTCAGAGTTGTGGACTAGTCTCCTTCTTCTAGGAGTTAGATGGCTTTGATTGATGTTGAAATTAGATCTCATAATTAGACTTGCTATGGTTGTCTTGATGTCTATACCTTTGCTTGTCTTTTCTATCCTTGTGTAACTTGATTATGTCATGAGTCATTATAAAGCACATGTGAGTCATGATACACCACATACATTCATTCTTTAGGATGTGTCTGTAGTTCTTGGTATGTGTGAATGGTAGATTTGGTGATCATGACCTCACCTATTGGGATGATAAACTTTTATTTGTAGTTTTGACCCATCTTCTCATGAGAAGTGTATGTCTGAAGCAAACTCAGATGTTTGGTATTTTGATAGTGGGGCAACCAAACATATTACTTCGCAACACAGTTTCTTCACTTCACTTGAGCTTGCCCCTACAGGGAATACTGTCACATGTGCCAACAACTCCTCTTATCCTGTCATGGGAGTTGGTAAGATCATTCTGACTACTATTGATGGTAGTTCTTTCACTTTGTCAAATGCTTTATTTGTGCCAGGGATCAAGAAAAATTTGTTATCAATTTCTGCATTAGCCAAGATTGGCTTGGTTGTGAAATGTGATGATGACAGATGTACAATTCATGATCTATCAAATGGCAACATGATTATTGCTTCTGGCATTCTATGTCGTGGGCTGTATAAGCTCATAGACTATGAAAAATCTATGAATGATTCAACATGTGTAGTACATGAGTCTCAGGCTATGTCAGATGCAAAGCTTTGGCATGCACACTTCGGTCATATGATTTTTTCTAGTTTACTACACGTGCAAAAATCTGAAATGGATGTCCTCTTTTCCCAAACTTGAGGCACTTGGAAAACATGTATGTGAAGGCTATATTTTGGGAAAAATGCAGTATTTCTCCTTTCCAAAAGATGGTTCAGTTCGAGCTACTCAGATATTGCAGCTTGTTCATAGTGATGTGTGTGGTCCTATGCAGACACCCTCTTTTGGAAACTATCTTTACTTCATGATTTTCATTGATGATTTTTCTAGGCACGCATGGGTATATCCATTGAAAGCAAAATCTGAAGTGTTCATGTGCTTCAACTAGTTTTTGGTTTTGGCTGAAAATCAGTCAGCATGTAAAATGGGCACCCTTTATTATGATCAAGGGGGGGATATATGTCTTTTGACTTGAATGCATTTCTGGTTGAACATGGGATAAAAAATCAATGTAAAATGCTGTATACACCCCAAAAGAATGGAGTTGCTGAATGGAAGAACATGTCACTCATGGAGATGGTGAGGTGTATGGTCAAGAGTCAGGCTTTACCACATAGTTTGTGGCTTGAGGTTGTCATGTGTGCAGCATATGTACTTAATAGGTATCCCACTAAAGCACTGTAGTCTATCACTCCATATGAGGCTTGGCATGGTCACAAGCCATCTGTTGCTCATCTACATGTTTTTGGTTGTCTGGCATATGCATTAGTGCCTGAACAACCTCGCAAAAAATTGGATGATAAAGTAGCAAAATGTATATTTGTTGGGTGGAGTTCTAAAAGCAAAGGCTATCATCTATATCATCCATAGATTAAATGCATTTTGGTTAGCCATGATGCTGTTTTTGTGGAGGATTCTTTTCAACCTTTACTTTCATGTATGAAGGAGACATCTGTTAGCTCCAAAGACATGTATGATGCTTTGCTTCTTCTTTTTACACGTGGACAATCTAGTGTTAGTACTATTGAGGCAACTTCGCAGACAACTTCAAGTCATATTTGGAAGAAAAAATAATTTCTCATCAACTCATTATTGCTTATACTCCAAAACAAAATGCTACCAAATGGCATACTCGATCATAGAATAGCATGATGGTGGATTTGATACAACGTTTGTATCATGGTGGATTTGTACCAATTCAAAGTGTAATGAGGCAACAAAAGTTGTGATGAGTTCAAATCAATGGAAAACCACTAGAAAGCTTATGAGACTAGATATTCTTTATTATGAGGTTCTGAAATCAAGATGTTATATGGAACAAAGAGGAATATGTAGTTAGAAAGTAATGTTGTGGGAATTCTTCATCACTTTCTAGTTATCATCCATGGTTGTCGAGTATTTGTACTCACATTTGCAATAGAACTATGTTAAAACCTACATATTTGAATATTCTTTTATACATGTATTATGTAAGTCAATTTTCTTTCCGTAACAATTCCAATTGTTGAATCCCCTTTACATAGTCTCAATAGACTTGAGTAACTTAGTCTCAATAGACTTGAGTAACTTTTCAATGAGATTATATGCTTAATTTTGATCATGCCAGCTCTTGCAAATTATTTGCACTTAAACAAAAGTAAGGGCCTTAAACATATGCTAATTTCTCAATAGCCACTCTCAAATAAGTTTTCAAAATAGAGCAAGCTTTTAATGAGGGATATAAAAAGTTATGAACAAATCAATCCTAATTTTCTTAACCTAATTATGGTAGAAAAGCTTCAAAGATGGATATGAATTTGACAAGTTCCCCTCTCATTAGTCCATCCACGAATGTTGATCTACTAATCTCTTCATTCCATCCACGAATAGCTATTGAATTTGGCCTTATGTGCCACAGATTGCAAGTGATTTTTCATCTTCCATGTGTTAGGAAATGAACATGTAAAATCCTAATTGGATATATTATAGGTTAGATTTCTCTCATCGTTGTATTTATCATAAACATTTTTAATAGTTTGTTCATAAAAATGGTAAAAAATGGCCCTTGGGGCTTTGACAATCAATGAAATATTCATTAAGTAGTTGAAGAGAGCAATCCCAGCATATGCTCCATGTTGATTGAACCTGACCTGCAAACCTTTCTCCACAATCTGACCAACACTCATTAAGTTTTTGGTAATGGTTGGTACATAAAGTACCCTGCTCAATAGGTTCTGGTTACCATCACAAGTTTTTACATTTCCAATATTTACTACAGAATGCTTAGTATCATCACCTGTCTGTACTTGATGTTTGCCCTTGGGTTCCTCAAGATCAGAGAGTAGTGCCACATTGCCAGCTACATGATTAGAACACCCTGAATCAATATAAAACAGATGATCATCATTGATACCTGACTTGGAAGTCATATTCATGATCAATAGGGAGTCATCTTGCTCCTCTGTGTAGTTGTTGTAGTCTTTCCTATTTCTGAATCCTCCTTGGTAGTTACCATTATGGTTGTTGTTGTAATTGTTGTTGTAGTTATTGTTGTAGCCATTGTAGCCTTGGTGTTGGTTGAACCTTCCTCTGCCTTGAGAGTATCCACCTCTTTGATAGCCTCTTCCTCTCTGATTTTTGTAGTTTCTGTAGCACTCATCTGTGGTGTGGTTAGACAATCCACAAATATTGCATGGTGATGAATTGTAGGGTCTCCCCCTACCTTGCTTACCTCCTCTGCCCCTGCTTCTTGAAGATCTACCTCTCCCTGCATAGTTGGGAGGTAGAACCTTCATCTTCTTGATTTTTACTTTTACCTTTGTCTTTAACCTTTTTATCAATATATAGGGCAAAAGGAGTGTTACCTTTAGATGTATCTTCAACCTTTGTGAACTTTGCTTCATGTGTGAATAGTTGGCCCATCAGAGTTGTGAGATCTGGGGTATGCATGCCCATGTAGAGATCCATTGCAGTGGTGAAGCTTTCCCACTTATCATCTGCCTTTAGTCCATTGGTTACTTGCCTTACTATTTTTTCCTCTTCAATCTCCTCTCCTATGCTTGCTAATTGGTCTGCCACATCCTTGATCTTGGTCACAAATTCTGAGACTGATTGCTTTGGTTGCTTCCTAAGGGTTGTGAATTCAATCCACAATTGATTCTTCTTGGCCCTTGTATTAGATGAAAAATATGATGACAAGGTTTCCCAAGTTTCTTGGGAAGTCTTAAAATTCCTGATATGAGGTAAAAGGAAATCAGATATAGAGTTAAGAAGATAAGACCTTGCCAATGCATCTTTTGCACACCATGTATTAAGCCTTTCTTGTTCTTCCTTGGTGGGTAGACCCCTTGCTTTGAATGAGGGCAATTCCTCATCTCCTTAGATGAATCCAAATAGACTTCTTCCTTGTAGATAGGTCTTCATCCTCAGAGAACAAGCTTGATAATTGTTCCTGTCCAATTTATCAATGAATGAAGGAAAACCATCTCCCATGTTACCTTGTTTGCTCTAATACCACTATTGGGAAAGATGGATGGATCCTTCAGAAGATTAAGTAGGTGCTGCTAATCCTGCTTTGCACCAGCCCTCAGTGACTCCAGATATGATTAGTAGACACCCTTAGCTTCCAAATGATATCAAGAAATGCTATATGTACTTTGGAAAAGGTTTGAGTAATGACTTGATCAAAACAGATGAGTTTGTGAATCACAAAGCTAGAAAAACTTTCTATTTTGGTATTGATACCTGCTCAGTCTTTCACTCAGTATGACCAGTACACTTACAATTGGCCAAATTCCTTCTAGAGGTATTCTATTAGCTTAGTAAGCTACCATTTTCAAGTGGAATCATTCAAAATGATAAACTATACTAGGAGAAATCACTTTAGCAAATTTATGGACATCCCCGACATTTTAAGAAGTATGCAGACAAATACCAGTGAGCACTTCGACGACAATTTCTCGAGATTGGCTGAACCAAGTTGCTTCAAACTTTGTATGCTTGTAGTATGCTTTGAGATGGATCCACCAAGCTTTGAATCACTTGATTTGGTGAAGTGGGCACTGAGATATGCCTCTTTGAAGTTGGCAGACTTGAAGTCGTACACTCAGAGAACACAGAGTTGATGAATGTGAATATATCTATTAATTGACATAATTGTACAATCTCATTAGCATGATAACCATAGCTAGATGAGGTAATGTGGTATGGGCTTCAATGTAGCACTCATACACACCCAGATACAAATGATAGATGTCTCGGGAAGTGAGTTAGAATGAGCTGAGCTACCCGTGACTTTTTACTTGCATCTTTTATAGAGTTGAGTTGAAACTTCAAGTTTGAATTCAAATTCAAACTCCTAGAATCTTTCACCTAAAAGGTAATGAGATATTCTCTCAATCAATCAACAACTTTTTTCACGACTCTAATCAAGTAGGTGTGTACATAAGAAATGCCTAGTCTTTTAGACTTTTACAAGGAGTAAAATGTTAAGAACTTATAAGCATAAGTTCCTATGGTCCTTCCTTCAAGTGGTGTCTTCATGAAGTAATCCAAGCCAAATTGTGAAGGCTTGAATTGCACCAACATGATACAGTGGAGAACTCATATTCTCTTGAAAGGTTTCTTTGGAGTTTTTATTTTCAGCCTAAGCCTCCTCATTGCCTGCCATTCCTTACCCTCACTTGTTGTCTTTTCTACCTAACTAGAAATTTGGATCTAATTTATCAACTCAAATGCATTGATATAATGATAGAAAATGACGAGCTTGTGACCATTATAATTAAATTTTTTACAAAGCTATTATGTATATTTCTTGACTATTTTTTTATCACAGACATAGTGGTCACATTCTCTATTTATAGAACATATTCTTACAAGAAGAATAACATAAAAATTAATCTAGATTTGTAAGAGTCCTTAAGTGACCTCACTCTAGCTACCAAATCAAAGGCAAAAGTAAAGGAAAAAGTGGCAAGAGTTCTAACTCGAAGTCTAAGAAGATTTCTAATTTTGTTTGAAAATCTAGTAAAGTTCGTGAAGCTCTCGTTGATTCAAAAGATTCAAAATGAGAGACGAAGAAAACATATAAGAAAGGTAATTTTTCAACTCTGAGAAACTTGGACATTATAGTAAAGAGTGTAGACTAAAGTTACTAAAAAAAAGAGATTCTAGAAATATAATAGATGATGATGATATGATTCATCTAAAGACAAAAGAGTTGAGAGTTCAAACACCATGGATTGTGATGAAGATTGAATTCCTCACAATTGATAATTTTTCTTTGGAAAGATTTGTGATTTGGTTGTTTGAGAATGGTGCTTCTAGGCACATCACATTGACCATAGCTTATTTGGGTCCATCTTATCTGCTAAAACTTATTTTTTGCTTTCTTGTGAAGATGACTAGTTCAAGACATAGGAGCTGTTGTCTTTAAGACTATGAGTGGTAATCCATACTAGCTTCTTGAAGTCCTATACATGCCTAATTTTCCACAAATTTAATATCCATATATGTATTAGTAAAGCATGACTTGATTGTTATATTTAACATGAGCAAGTGCATTGTATATGATAATGTAAAGAGAGAATTGTTTTTTTGCAGAATTATTCTTCATGAGAACCTATTTGTGCTTTGTATGCCAAATACTCAGAAAACCTATACATTTATGTGTTAAAGAAAAATCTTTGTGTACTAATAAATGTAACAATTTTATTTCTAATAATGTGAATCTTGCAAATCATCAAGTATTTGAGAATCCCTCCCCATATTGTAGTACTTAAACTTTTTCACTTGATTCACTTCCACTTGTTTCTTCTCATATTTACGTAATTGCAATAATTCTCATCATTCTATCCAAACTCCTACAAAGATTTAAAGAAAGGAACATCTAGTTAATTTTTGAACTATGTATTAATGACATTTTTTTAGTTTCTTTTAAGAAAAAAAAAATATTTTTCTTTTAAGAAAAAGAGAAAATACTTAAGGGAATGCTTAAAACTTGCTAAAAGACATTAAAAAGAAGGTTGATAACCTTTTCATCCCTCTCATAAGGGGTCCACTTGCTTTTAATCTTGCTGCTCTCAATGAAAAACACTCTATGATGTCTAAAAGGCAGGGGCTTCTTACAATTGGAAATTCTTTTGCCTAAAAGGAAAAGAGATTTTTTCGATTGGCCATTCTTTAGGAGGGCTACCAAAGTTTTCCGCACACCTCTCTTTCTAGATCTTCTAGAGGGTCTAGATCATCACAAGAAGGCAAAAAGCAAATGGGTTGGATTTGCTAAGCAAATGGGTTGAAATTTTTTACCCTAATAAAAACATACCATTCTTAGATGGCAGCGCCATAAAGGAGGGAATTATTAATTTTGTCATTTATTTGCATGATCCACATGGAAAGTTGGTGAAGTGGATTGAAAATGGGTGGTCTTTAACTGGGAGTCTCGCAAGAAAGAGCACATTTGGGTGATTTGAGGTCCACGAGTCCCTTTATTTTTCCTTTTGACTTATGTAACTTAAAGACGTACACTAATCAATCTTGAAATCAATATGCATACATAGTGGACTCAAAAGTTATTGAATTCGCTTGAAATCGAGTTATCAAGCAGGCATGTGTACCTAATGCAGTTCGGGATCACTATAAGAAAACTATTCTAGTGTGCAACTCCGATGAGTCTGAATACTTGGTTTTAAATCAACTTTACTATTGATATTACAATAGAGACTGTACAAGTTACATTTACTGTGAACTAGGTCCAATACGTGTGTGAAGTCCTTTTAGTGAGAGCCAAATACATGGGCCATTCTTTTGGAGGGCTACCAAAGTTTGTAGCACACCTCTCTTTCCAGATCTTGCAGAGGGTCTCACCTCTTATAACATTCCACAATGTTGAGGAACAGTCGATCGCTTCACTCAATGTTGCTGGCATCCAACTAATTTGTCCCTATTGCACCATGATTCTCCCAAGGAACTGATTGCTTCACCCAATAATGCTTGCTTCCAGCTGATTTGTCCCTGAGGCACCATGATTCTCCCAAGGAACCAATGGCTTCATCCAATAATGTTGGCTTCTAGCTGATTTGTCCCTGTAGCACCATGGTTCTCCCAAGGAACCTTCTAAGGAACCGATCGCTTCACCGAATAATGCTTGCTTCCAGCTGATTTGTCCCTATAGCACCATGATTCTCCCAAGGAACCGATCACTTCACCCAATAATGCTTGCGTTCAGCTGATTTTTCCCTATGGCACCATGATTCTCCCAAGGGCTTGCCAGACCATCATGGACTTGGGGAATAAAAAGAAGAGGTTTTTGAAGTCTTCATTGCTATGAAGACATTAAGAGGTTTTTTTTTCTCCGACTTCAAATGGCGACGTTATTATTGCGTCTGGCATTTTATGTCATGGGCTGTATAAGCTCATAGACTATGAAAGATCTGTAAATGATTTGGCATGTGCAACACATGATTCTCATGTCAGATGCAAAGCTTTGGCATGCACGCGTTGTTCATCTCAATTTTTCTAGTTTGCTATGCCTGCAGAAATCTGAAATGGTGTCCTCTTTGCCCAAACTTGAGGAACTCGGAAAACATGTTTGTGAAGGCTGTATTTTGGGCAAAATCCAGCGTTCCTCCTTTTCAAAAGATGGTTCAGTTTGGGTTACTTAGAAGTTGGAAGCTTGTACATAGTGATGTCTGTGGTCCCATGCAGACACCTTCTTTTGGGAACTATCTTTACTTCATGACTGAAAACAATTTTTGGTTTTGGCTGAAAACCTGTGAGTATGTAAAATGGGCATGCTCCGTTTTGATCGAGGGGGGGGATATATGTCTTCCGACTTTAATGCATTTCTGGCTGAACGTGGGATAAAACATCAATGTACAGTGCCGTATACACCTCAACAGAATAGGGTTGCTGAATGGAAGAATAGGTCACTCATGGAGATGCCGAGGTGTATGGTCAAGAGTCAGGCTTTACCACATAGTTTCTGGCTTGAGGCTGTCATGTGTGCAACATATGTACTTAACAGGTGTCCCACTAAAGCACTGTATTCTATCACTCCATATGAGGCTTGGCATGGTCGCGAGCCATCTGTTGCTCATCTGCGTGCTTTTGGTTGTTTGGCGTATGCATTAGTGCCTGAACAACATCACAAAAAATTGGATGATAAAGTAGTAAAATGTATTTTTGTTGGGTACAGTTCTGAAAGCAAAGGCTATTGTTTGTATCATCCATAGACTAAACGCATTTTGGTTAGCCGTGATGTTGTTTTTGTGGAAGATGCTATTCAGCCCTTACTTTCATGTACTAAGAAGACATTTATTAGCTCCAAAGACATGTATGATACTTTGCTGCCTTCTTTTTACAGGTGGACAGTCTAGTGCTGGTCCTAATGAGGCAACTTCTCAGCCTTTGCAAGTTTCATGTGATGATGCAGATCTTTCCATTTCTGATGCAAATTTACATGATGCACTTGTTGATGAGAGAGCTAATATTGAGCAGACAAAAACTATGCCAAAATGGTTGGTGCAGACTTTGCATGACATCAAATTAGATGCACATGTGTCATATCGTACTTGCTGAGGCTCTCATAATGCCTCTTTTTCATCAGATTGCTATGCTATGGCTGCCTCTAGTCTCTGTGATGAGACCGAACCTGTTTCGTTTGATGAAGCACAAAATTCAGAACATTGGATGGCTGCAATGCAATCTGAATATGATGCTATCATGAAAAATGGTACATGGCCTTTATGTGACTTGCCTTCTGGCAAGAAGGCCATCGGCACTAAGTAGGTATACAAGCTAAAGCACAAACCTGATGGTACAATTGACAGGTATAAGGCTAGGCTTGTTGCAAAGGGTTATGCACAACAAAGAGGCATTGATTTTGATGAAACCTTTGCTCCTACTTACCGAATGACTACTGTTCGTAGCATATGTGCACTTGCAGCTCATCATGGTGGGAATGTACATCAGTTGGACATTAAAATATCATTTTTGAATGGTGACTTGCATGAAGAAGTGTATGTTTTTCAGCCCCGTGGCTTTGTGCAGAAAGGACATGAAAACTAGGTGTGCATGTTAAAGAAGGCATTATATGGTTTAAAGCAAGCACCACATGCTTGGTATGAAAAGATACATGCCTATCTGATTGCACATAATTTTGTGAACCGTCCAACTAAAAGCACCTTATATGTTAAGCGTGCTAATGATGTGCTTCTGATCATTGTGGTATATGTTGATGAGATGCTGCTCACTAGTCCTCATGACACACATATTGCTGATTTTAAGGCTGATTTGCATGCCTCATTTGAGACGTCTGATTTGAGGCATCTGCATCACTATTTGGACATTCAGTTTATGCAAGTTGATGGTGGAATGGCTTTGTGTCAAACGAAATATATTGACATATTATTGCAGCATTTTGGCCTTGAAGACTGTAAGCCTATTGCCACTCCTATGGAGAGAGGTTTACAATTGAATCTTCATGATACTGGAGATGCATTTTGTTCTCTATCAGTAGGCTATCGGATGCTTGATTTACTTATGCATTAGTCGACCAGATATTTAGTTTGTTGTCTCACAGATGAGCAAGTTTATGCATTGCCTAGGTGTCAAGCATTGGGAGGCGGTTAAGCACATCTTTCGTTACTTGAGTGGTACCCGGCTACTTGGATTGTTTTATCTCGAGGGGGGATCACTATTGCCAGATTTGCATGCTTTTTCTGACAGTGATTGGGCTGGTTTCTATGACACTGGTGTGTCCACTAGTGGCTTTTGCTTCATGCTTGGTAGCTCATGTATATCTTGGTTGAGCAAGAAGTAGCCTACTGTGGCCACTTCTAGTTGTGAGGCTAAGTATAGGGAAGCTTTCACAATGACTGTTGAGTGTGTGTGGTTCAGACACCTTATGGTTGATTTGGGTGTTGGTTAGTCTTCTGCCACCACCATCGTCAGTGACAGTTAGAGCGCATTGGCAGTTGTGAGGAACCCTGTGTTCCATGCTCGCACTAAGCACATTGAGGTGCATTATCATTATGTTAGGGAGAGGTTCTCTTCTGGGGAGATCAACTTGGCATATGTGCCCATGCAGGAAGTGCATACCTTTTAATGAAGGCTCTACCTAGGGAGAAGTTTGAAGCTTTCCGCAAAGCTTTGGGCTTACTTCATTTTGTGGATTGATTCCACATAGCTTGGCACTTCCTTATACATGAGTGCCAGCTCGTTGTTCACTGCATCACTCCCAGGGGGGATTTGTTGATATATCTAGGTAGTGATGTGTGTGAACACTCTAGGACAGTTGGGGCACTTTTTTCCCTCTTTAGGAGGTTTTTTCCCCCCCATCTTGTATACACGCTTATAGCCCTAACGGGCTACTTATCTTTGTACATTCTAGTGGTAATACATTCAGTATTGTGTTTTGTGCTCCAAGCTTGTTCTTCTTCCTTGTGTTGTTCACGTGCTTTCGCAAACGTCTAACTCCAACAACAATTGCCGTTGTGCCATCTAAGAGCCTCAAGGTGAGGGGAGTTCTATCTAATAAGGAGGCAAGTCCTCGTGCCCTCTCAAGCATAGAATCTACACCACAACAAGCACCATTCTTCGTAGTCCACTCTCCTAGCTGCATCAATGTACTGAAATCTAATCCATTGGCATGTTTTTTGATTCCAGAGGTGTTTCCACAAGCAAAAATTTTTGTTCCAAAGCTTCCTATCTTTTTGGAGGTTCCAAGGCTCAACACCTTTGATGCCCTTGATAGGGAACCTGATCAAATCATTTTGTCTAATATCGGCTGCCCATTTCCAATCTTCATTGATCTTGACAAACTGTCTCACCTTGTTCCAACTCTTCCAAAGGGAACAAACTAAGCTCAAGCCTCTAGGAGTCACCTGATAGGGGGAGAACAAAAGCGTGAGAAGTATGAATATATAATGCTAGATCTAATGACAAGACAATTGTGCACTTGCATTTAGTGAAATTAGCAGCGCATTTAGTCTATACGTCTAGAACATAGTTTATAAGAGTGCATGCTAGCAAACAAGCCATCTAATTCAACATCAAGTTTAAGTAGAGAAGCTTATACATGGAAACTCAAGATTTGCATCATCAATTTAATCTTGATTACCATATGAAGGGACTTAGGTTGTCAGGAGTTGTGCCCCATCACAAGAAGGCGAAAGTAAATGGGTTAATCTATTCAAGCAAATGGTTTGGACTTTCTAAACCCTAATAAAAAAAATATCATTCTTAGATGGCAGTGCCATAAAGGAGGGAATTATCCATTTTATCATTTACCTGCATTACCCACATGGAAAGTTGTTGAAGTAGGTAAAAAATGGGTGGTCTTTAACTCAGAGTCTGGCAAGAAAGAGCACCTTTGGGTGATTTGAGATCCATGAGTCCCTTTTTTTTTCTTTTGACTCATGTAACTTAAAGAAGTATGCTAATCAATCTTGAAATCAATATGCGCATATAATGGACTCAACACTTATTGAATTCGCTTGAAATCGAAGGCATGCGTACCTAATGCACTTTGGATCACTATAAAAAACCATTCCGGTGTGCAACTCCAATGACTGTGAATACTTGGTTTTAAATCAAGTTTACTGTTGATATTATAATAGAGACTCTACAAGTTATATACAATGTTTACTAGATCCAATACGTGTGTGAAGTCATTTTAGTGTGAGCCAAATACATGGATGTGAGCTATATCAGCAAATCAATTGACTATTCTTCTATCCATGACAACTTTGTTTCATCATGTATTCTTTCTCATAAGAAATGATATGAGAAGACCATCATGGCGCACTGAAGCTAAGAATGAGACGAAAATAAACCTCTAACATTTTATCAGAGAACCATGGTAACAATATTTCTCATGAGCTGTAAAAACAAATGTGCAATACGTTGTTGATATATTTTGGTAGTGATGTGTGTGAACACACTAGGAGCACCAGAGCACTTTTTTCCCTCATGATATCATTTTTGGATAGATTGACCCCTATGGAGTGATCCAAGATCCAATCTTTACCCAAAACAACATTATTTTCTGGAGATGTATCCTCACAAACTAGGAATGTGGTGCTAGTAGTATGTTCTTTGATGTGAATAGGTATTGTGACATCACCACAACATTGATCTATGTGTGTTTACCATTCCTATCAATGTGGAATTTACCAAAGTGATATTAACTTAAAGCAAGCAAACAATCAATAGACATATGATGTTACTTACTACTCCTCTATCTATGAGAATCCTTGAGGGTAGTGAGGAACTATGTCCAAGCAATGGCCAGATGTGTCATCTTCGATCAATAATTCTTTGAGAAGAGTCCTCATCACACATTTCCAAAGGGATACCTTGTTTTCCATCAACATACTCATGGGAGTTTTGTTACAATAATTTTTGCTTCTTGATTTGTGCCAGTGCCTCCCACTATGCCTCTTGGCATATATGCAAATATTTGAACTTAAAATCTTTGGCTTCTTGTAATTGGCAGAATATCTCTTTAATGAGAGGTTCTTGGTAGAGCTTGAATATACACCTTCTTATGTAATTCCTTTTAGTGAAATGAGTTGAACAATAGCACTAGTCGAGGTTCCATAGATCACAAATAGTTTGTACTCTATCTTTTGAAATTTTTATGTGTTAATTTAGACTATATACCAATACAAGATCACCATCTTGTAATTTCTTATCTTTGTTGTGAGCATCAAAGTAATATTTTAGGTGTTTCTTTGCCACATACTTCATATGCATCATGTGGTAGAGGTCATAGATGATATAATATGGAGCTTTGCTTGATGCACAATGGGTTGATCTAGCAATGGCTTCCCCGAGGCATCAATGACATCAAAGTGCCTAAGACAACCAATCTCTTTGGTGAATTCCCCACCAAGAAATCATGGAAGTCATTCCCTACATATGGGATGCTAAGAGAGTACTACTTTGTACACTCATTAAAGTCTAGGGTGATTTCCCTACCAAGAAATGGTTGAGCTTGTCCACACGCGTTAGGTTGTCTGGTTGGGCATTTCACCTCTTGGGGCAGGGGTGAGGGTTCAATCCCTCCACGTAGCAGGACAGTTGAGGGCCCTAGAGCAGTGTATTGCCTATTGGCAAAATTAAACTAGTAGCCTTCAGGCAATTCTTTCCAAGTTTCACCTTTGGATGTCTAACCTCTGCTTTATGGGATACGAGGGGTCCCATGGGTACTGTACCCATTCACTTGTACAATCCTTATTTCAATCAATTCAAGCAAAGGGAGACTAAGCTTCGACCAAACTTCCTCCTTAAAAAAAAAAAGGGAAATGGCTGAGCCATTGCTTTTTAGCATACATCTTTCCTTTTGTTGTGTCTATGCCATTAAGAACCATGGGGTTCAAAGTAGGTGAGTTTATGGGGAACAAGTGATGGAAGAAAACATACAAAGGGGAGTAAATTCAAGGATGGGAGTAAATTTATTGAAGAAATCATCGGGAATCTAACAATCTCCATACCCTCTTGTCTGCATAGCAATCATTAGGTGAAAAAGAGCTCTAAGTTGGGGTTACTTTGTTGTGTTGGGGTTAGTGTGCCATTGGCCAACCAATTTCACACATGCATAAAACTTCATTTCATTAAGATTATTGAACAAGAAAGTACATATAATGATTTCCTATAGGAGAATAGGTAGGGACTTCACTAACACTCACAACAAGTGGTGGTGTGATTTTTCTTCGAGACTTTAAGGAGAAAGGAAGGGTAAGAAGTAAAGGCATGTAACAAGGAGGTTCCAAGTGAAGACTTAAAGCGCATATGCAAGTGTAGACATGCTCACATATGTTAAAGAAAAGGAATTAGGACCAATTGGGAGAATCAAAGAGTGAAATCATAGATCCCAAAGTCAAGAAAAACACAAACCTTGGGAGCTATCTCAACCCTTTAGAAGATTCAAAACACTTGACAAGAGCACCATGACCCTAGAATAGAAATCAAGCTCAAGTGTGCTATGATTTTTCTACATTAGAGAAAGCAACCTTTTGGGCCAAAGTCAATGTGGGTTGATGATTAGGAAGTGTGTCAGAGATGGAGTCTCCCAAGGTGCACCCAAGACTTATAACATTCATATCAATAGGATCTAAGCATCTAAGTCACTATAGATACTAAATATCAAGGAAAGAATTCTATAGTATGGAACCTTAGGATAAGGTAATCCAAGGCTTTTGGTTAAGAGGTTGCAAAAAAATCCCTTGAATGACTTCCCAAATTGACTAGATAAATCATTAGAGCTATAAGGTGGCCTGAGCTCCAACTTTACCTTCAAAAAAGACATCTTAGAATTTTTAGGAGATTGAGGCAACACAACATTATAATTCAAAGGAATCAATTCCTCAATAGGCAAGGAATGACTCTGAGCAAAGAAATTGTTCTATGAACAAACCCCTTGAGAGAGTAATTCCATGCCAAGGGAAGTGAGAAGGGCCATAAGTATACCTAGTGCTAGCAGGTAAGGAAATATCTCAAATGGGAAAAGATTGTGTGGGGTGATTTCCCTATGTTACTAAAGGCCTTTGTGGGCTAAACAAGAAGAGCAAGGAAGAGAGGGAGGGAGAGGGAAGAGAAGTAGAGATATACGCAGTTGCATGGGAGCCTTGAAACCCACACAATGATCACATGAGGAAATATTTTATAAACAATATATGCATGAAAATATAGAGTTAGCTGAGGCTCTCCTCAAAAGAAACATGTGAATGATGTGTGTGCCACTCTCCTCCCATCCATTTATATCCTCTTGTATCTAAAATAGCAGTGATCTGGAATGTTCTAGCATTGCCATGTGGCCAACATGCAACACTCATCCCCACTAACCATCAAATACCTTAGGATATACCCCCAAGCTTAGGAACTTGGCTAACTAGCCCTCATCCCACACACACATGGAATGATCTCTGTAGACCAATGTCTGACACTCTCTCCCCCTTCTAAAGATCATTGTCCTCAATGATCAATGAGGGAAAGTACTTGCGAACCAGAGCTGCTGATTCCCAAGTAGAGTCAGTAAGTGGTAATCCTCTCCAGGCTACCAGATACTCTTGGATGACACGATTCCTCAACCGCTTTTGTCTCCTATCTAGTATTCTGTCTGGAGAATGATCTGATCTATTGGTTTCCTGCAAAGAAACAATACCCTCTATTAGATTATCCTCCCTAGAAATATACTTTCTTAGTTTACTGACATGAAACACTGAATGGTCTTTGTAGACTAATGTCTGACACTAACTAACCCTCGTCCCACACACACATGGAATGGTCTCTGTAGACCAATGTCTGACAGGTTATATGACACTTACATGTCCATCAATTCCCACTTATGGTTCAATGTGACCACAAGTGGCAACATACATAAAGAATGATGTAGGATTGTACAATAATGTATATGAAGAGTCTAGATCTCAACCTAACCAAGTAGCCTACACCAGCTTCCTCAAACAAAGTGTATCCATGGACCTCAAACTACTCTAGACTCATACTGGCAAGAATCAAGCTCACGTCTAACTAAAAAAGTCCTTGCATAACTCCCACTCACTCTATGCATGTGTCAATCATTGAACAAATGAAAACTCTCGGTGCAAATGCTCCAATAACAATTGCAATGTCTGTTCTTGAGCATAACAACCTGTACAACATACTCATAACTCTTGACAAAACATATGAGATCTTGACTAATTCAAACATGACAATCATGCATGTATCTAAGGCATCCAAAGTACCATCCTCAAGACCAACATGACCTGACATATTCACATCAACATCTAGCATGATCAAATCCAAGGATGATTTCAGAATCTTTGAATTTTGAGTATCAAAATCAATAATTCTCTCAACCAAGGACGTGTCTAGTTGTGCATCCTAAGAGCTATCCTGGTCTTCCACACACTACATACAATGAGAGCTATCCTACCCTACCACACCAAGTGTATCATCATGATCCACATGAGCGAACAACACAAGGTCAACACCAAGGTCTAGCCAATGACTAAGATCTAAGAAAGTGTCATCACAATGTTCTATTGATATATTTCCATAGTGATGTGTGTGAATAGACTTGGATTGTCGGGGCACTTTTTTTCCTCTTTATGAGGTTTTTTCCCTTGGCTTGTAAATATGCCTATAATTGTAATAGGTCATTTATCTTTTTATATTCTTTTGGTAATTGTGTTGTGATCCAATCTTCTTCTTCTTCTTCTTCTTCTTCTTCTTCTTCTTCTTCTTCTTCTTCTTCTTCTTCTTCTTCTTCTTCTTCTTCCTCCTCCTCCTCCTCCTCCTCATCCTCCTCCTCATCCTCGTGTTGTTCATATGTTTCCATAGACCTCGAACTCCAACAAATGGTATCATAGCAAGTTGTTGCTTCATCTAGGGCATAGTCAACACCCCTCCGGCCACGGTCTCAAAATCACATGAAAATTGGTGAGCATACTCAAGGCAATTAGGAGTTTAAAATTGCTTCATTTTTTGGCATGAAAATTTTGATCTAAGATCTTTTGGGTGTTAGAATTAAGAAATGGTAGGTAGGAGATGGTTGAACCACACCCTAAGAGGGAGGATTACGAAGTAATCCTCAACCATGGCTTTGGGGGCAAATGGTAAGCCCATCATACTCCTAGTCGATAGGTCATGTTTTCAATTCCCCTTGGACATAACAATTGTATTAGAGCCTAGGAAGTAGGATTGGTAAAGATGGGTAGATTTTGCAAGGCTCATGGGCACCCAATGGCCTCTAGAAAAGGTTCTTGGGTGCTTTGTATCTCAAATAGTACAAAAAAGTGGCATGCATTGCTTTGAGAAGTTATCCCAATAAATATCAGAGTGTATCTCCCTATCCTTAGGTCAGATTTAGACGTTTAAGATACCCTTGGAAATTTCTCATAATGATCTTTCCAATGGAACCACTAGATTGAGGGTCCAAGATACCTAGAATGAGTGAGAAATAGCTTCAAGATACTAAAGTTGAGAACAAGGGCTCAAGACACCAAGGTTGTGAGCAAGAAGGTTCAAGACACCAAGGTTGACAGCAAGGGTTCAAGAAACCAAGGTGAAGATGCCAATTCAAGGGGAGATTAGGGGCCAATCATTGAGGACAATGATCTCTAGAAGTAGAAGAGAGTGTTAGACTCAATAAATGATAGGCAAGAGACAATTGAACCACACCCTAAGAGGGAGGATTAGGAAGTATCCTCAACCATGAATTTTAAGGCAAGTGGTTAGCCCATCAGACTCCTACCAGTAGATTATGAGTTCAATTCCCCTTGGATATAACTATCCACCTCCAAATGCACTATCACAGTAATTGTGCAAGCAATTTGGTCCATTTGTGTCAAACACATATACATGTTTTGATTTTCCACTACAAGCACCTCAAAGCTTGCTACAAGTTTAATAGAGCTCAATTGGGTGTTTTTGTTCAACCTTTTGAGATACAATCAATTTTCTATCTTAGGGTATTTATTCAATGGCCATGGCAAAAAGCAATGCTGTACTCTATATGTTGGATGTTAAGGATAATTTGGATGGTACTAATTACCCACTGTTGACATATATAACATGTCATGTATTGGTAACAAAAGGATTTTGAAATATTGTGCACGCTATTGAAAAACATCCTATTACACCTACAAATATAGTTATTTAAGGTGATGTAGATGGTGTTGAAGATGATGCTTCAATCTATTGGTCATGTTGCAGTTCTTGTTGCACCTATTATAGAGCAACTTCATTGGGATGGCAGAGATTCTGAGGCACATGCACTAATAGCTTTGTCTATCAAATGTGCCATTATCCCTCACATTCACTCTTGTAAGACACCAAAGGATGCTTGGGATACACTTATAACTTTATACCATTCAAGAAATGAGGCTCATGTTTCTTACCTCCAAAAATAGTTGGAGAGTGAGAATATGAATGAAGGAAGATTCTGTGGATAGTCTTTCAACAAAGATCAAAGATTTGAAGGAGTAGTTGGTTCTCGTTGATGAAGTCTTGCTAGATAGTTCAATTGTGCACATTGTTCTTAATGGTCTTCCAAATTCATATGTGCTTTTTTATTCTACTCTTTGATTGATGATGAAAGGCATTTCAAATGCCTTAACACTTTACGAGTTAGTCTCTGTTTTGTTCCAAGAAGATCATTCTAGGCAAAACAGGTCAATTATGTGTGTTGTAGTCAATCTGTCTTAGCCAGTTAGAAGGGCAAAGGTGAATGGAGCTCATCTACTAGTAAGTAGAAATGTGCTAATGTTGCACATTCTAAGAAGGAAGAAAAAAATGAGAGGAAAACAAAAAAGCATAAAAAAAAAAGCTACTATAAAGGAAATGATCATGTCATAAAGAGTTGTCCTAAAGTGGTTTCAAAAAAGGCAAAGAAGAAAAAGGTTGTAATGGTTGTTGCAGAGGCCTCTACACCTAAAACAGAGTCTGCTAATCTTGTTCAGAGTGAAGAATGTACATTTACTACTATTTGCAGCTATGACCCATCTTTTCATGAGCATTTCATTTCTATAATAGAATCATATATTTGGTACTTTGATAGTGGAGCAACCAAACATATTACCATGTAGCATACCCCTACGAGGAATACTATCACATGTGCTAACAACTCCTCTTACCATGTAATGGGAGTTGTTAAGATAATTCTAACTATTGCACATTGTGAGATGTTTTATATGTACCAAGGATCAAGAAAAATGTGTTGCTAGTTTCAGCATTAGCAAAGATTGTCTTGGTTGCCAAATTTGTTGATGATAGATGTGCAGTTCATGATCTCTCAAACGGTGATGTTATTATTGCTTTTGCGATTTTATGTTGTAGGTTGTATGACCTCATAGACTGTGTAAAATTTTTGAATGATTCAACATGTGCAGTTTGAGAATACCAGGCTATCTCATATGCAAATTTTTGGCATGCACACTTTGGTCATTTGGATTTTGTTAGTTTGCTTTGCCTATAGAAATCTAAAATGGTGTCCTCTCTGCCCAAACTTGAGGCACTTGGTAAACATGTCTATGAATGTTGTATTTTGGGCAAAATGTAGCATTCCTCCTTCCCCAAAGATGGTTCGATTCGAGTCGCTTGTAAATTATAGCTTGTTCATAGTAATGTCTATAGCCTAATGCAAACATCTTCAATTGGGAACTGCATATACTTTGTGACTTTTATTGATGATTTCTTTAGGCATGCATGGGTGTATCCATTGAAAGAAAATTTTGAAGTCTTTATTTGCTTCAAACAATTCCTAATTATGGATAAAATTTTTTCAGCATGTAAATTGTGCACCATATGTTCTGATCAAGGGGGTAATACACGTCTTCTAATTTTCGTGCATTTCTAGTTGAGTGTCACAAAGAGGTTCTCTACTGGAAAGATCGGTTGGCTAATGTGCCCACATAGGATGATGTTGTATATCTTTTCACAAAGGCTCTGCCAAGGGAGAAGTTTGAAGCTTTTCACAAAGCTTTGGGCTTACTTCCTTTTTTAAATTGATCTCTTCCCACATAGCTTGGCACTTCCTTATACAAGAGTGCCATCTCCTTATTCACTACATCACTCCTAAGGGGTATTTGTTTATATATTTATCTGGTGATGTGTTTGACCACATTTAGGACCCCAAAGGAACTTTTTTACCTCTCTAGGAGGTGTTTTTCCCTTGCACACCTATAACCCTAACATGTCACTTAGCATTGTACATTCACTTGGTAATACATTCTATATTGTGTTAAGCTCCTAACTTCTTCTTCTTCTTCCTTGTGTTGTTTTTGTGCTTCTACAGACCTTGAACTCCAACGTGCTCTACTTGATCATCCATATCATGCTCTAAAGCATCGAAATGCGTGGTCCATATGAAAATCTACATGATCCATCAAACCATGCTCTACATAAGCATCATGAGCATCCAACTATGCTCTACACAAGCATCTATATGAGCATCTGAATCCTGCCATACATGTGGATTATGAATGTCAACAAGCCTATATATAGGTAGACAAAAAAGAAATGAAGAGTCTCACACCACACATAAGGTTGAACTCCCACTGAGATGAGATTGTCTCTTTGATGCAACACCTATAGTGGATATCTGCACCCAATCTTGGCACCTCTGAAAAGCATACATCGTCCAACTGCAATTGTAAAAATGATGCTCATGAAGAAATGCATAACATCCATTCTACTTCAAGTTTCTAACTAAAATCAAGATCAAATGAAATAACAACACATAACATACATGTCTCAGTGTAAATGATGCTCTACTAGGTCACATAAGGCATACATGTATTTTCATATGTTAAACCAGTAGGCACATACACACTTCCATGAGAATTGAAAAAACCACGCATGATGTGCAGTAAAAAAGAAAAGTGACCATTGCATCAAGGAACCAATCCATATATGTGCCAACCAATGATGAAGAGGAATCCTAAGATGAACCATAGTAGAAAGTGATATCAACATAATCAACTATCATAGGCTCTCTTGAAACCACTACTTGACATGCATCATGTGCATGTATTTGATGTCGTTGTCACATCCATATGAAGAAATGTCATCGATTATGACCCCTGAAGTTTTTCATATAATCGAAACCTTACCTAAGTCAATGGACTCGCATATATTTCATGTCCTCCCTTCCATAATGCAATATTCATTTCTCCATACATCACATTTTTCTATATAGAATCCATAAGTTGTAATCAGATAGTGGAGCTAGTCAATGCATCAATATCCATCCAAATGTAGTCAAGCATGTCACGAGGCCTTTTTTCATCTCTATGCACATGCATGTGTAACCTTGTTACTAATCTGTTAGCAAGAAGATGTCGACCTATAAATTTGTTTATTTCGTCCTAATCTTTCAGTGAAGCTCCTTGCACTTGAATCTTCAACAAGCTCTGATATCAATGAAGTCCATTGTAGGGTGAAAAAATAAGAGCATTGAGGAGATGGAGGGAGATAAAGGAGAAGCAGAGATGAAAAAATTGTGTAGGAGCCTCAAATCCCACACAATGATCATCTAAGGCAATACTCTATCAAAGATATATGTATAACAATATAGGGGTAGGGTTACATGACCCTTACATCCCTAGCAATCACTAGAGATATTTCTCTCTATGGTACACTCATTGCAAAAGGATTTTTGTGTCAAACAAAAGGGTAACGATCAAAGACATCCCAAGGTACTAGAAAGTCTGAGATATACCAAGAAAGAGAGGAGTAAGGAAAAATATTTCCCTACTCATTGGAGCCATCTCTGTGCTTCAATTAGTAATTTTGTTGATTGAGTGATCTATGTTGTGTTCATTTTGCTTGGAGGAACCGTGTGGACACTCAATCAAATTTTCAACGGATTACTATCCTTGAAGCTATGTGTTGTGAGTGTTGGGAAAGATGGATGGATGATCCAAGAGACTGAGTAGGTACTGCTAAACCTGCTTTGTACCAGCCCTCTTTTGCTTCAGACTTGATTAGTAGACTTCCTTAGCATTCCAATGACACCAAGAAATGGCCTATGTCCTTTGGAAATGATATGTGCAATGATTGAATCAAAACAGACAACTTTGGAAATCACAAACTCAAGAAAACCTTCTATTTTGGTCTTGACACCTGTTGGATGTTTTGCTCAGTGTGACCAGCACAGTAGCAATTGATAAAATTCCTTCTAGGGGTATTAGCTTAGCTTATTAAGCTACCATTTGCAAGTGGAATGATATAAAAAGATAAACTATGATGAGATAAATCAATTTAGCAAGATTAGCTGTACCCCCGACTTTTTAGGACTGTAGCAGAAATAGACCAGTGAACACCTCGACGCAGATTTCTCTGAATTGGCTGAATAGAATGTCTTCAAATTTTTAAACCACGTAGTAGGCTTCAAGCTGAATCCAACAAGCTTTGAACCACTGAATTTGGTGGAGTATTGACCGAGATATGCCCTTGACAAGTTGACAGACGTTTGAGTAGACTAGCAGAGAACACAGAGATGAATGATGTAAATGTAACTATGAATTAACACTTGTGTACAATCTCATTGGCATGAATAACATTGCCTAATGGTGTAGAGAGGTGTAGGCTATGGTATAGTCCTCACACACACTCAATTACAGTAGAATGAAGCTCGGGAGTGAAGTGATCTACCCGCGACTTTTTCATATCCATTTTTATAGGAAATGACTAAAAGTTTGAATTCAAATTCAAACTTTTGGTTCCCTATGATCAAGCTCCTAAATGCTTGGATATATTCTCTCAATCAAGTGAGTTACTTTTTCCACGAATCACTTAGGTAGGTGATTACAAAAGATTCTAAGTCAATTTGACTTTTAGAATGAGATAAAGTGGTAATTAACCACTGGTATATGTTCCTATGGTTCTTCATGTATGTAGAGTCTTCATGATATCTTCCAAGCCAAATGTGTAGGCTTGTGATTTACACCAACAGCTCCCCCTCAAGCCAAACATTTTTTTCTTGAGTCTTCATCTTCAATCTTCAAGTATATCCTGCAATCCAATCATAGATTTGAACCTGCAAAGTTTGGTTCCATCCAAAGCTTTAGTCAGCAAATCTGCACATTGCATATTGGTTGACACATAGGTCAGCTGAATATCCTTGCTTAGCAACTTTTCTCTCACATAATGATAATGAACTTCTATGTGTTTTGTCCTGGCATGATAGATAGGATTAGCTGCAAGGTGAAGAGAACTTGTATTATCTCCAAAGATAATTGGAGGCCTAGTATATAATCCCAATTCTGTATACAAAAGCTTAATCCAAATTGCTTCTTGTGTGGCATTAGCTAGTCCTCTATACTCTGCCTCTGTGGAAGACAAATCAACAGTAGGTTGCTTCTTTGCAGAACATGAAATTGGTTTGTCACCTGCAAAAGAAATATATCTAGAAGTGCTTCTCCTATCATCCTTGCATCCTGCCCAATCTGCATCTGAATAAACTTTTATGTCAATATCTGAAGTGAAAGGAAAATACAAACCATGGTTCTGTGTACCCTTGAGATACTTCAAGATTCTCTTGGCAGCCTCTAAGTGAGGTATCCTTGGCTTGTGCATAAATTAACTTAGCACACTAACTCCATATGCAATATCAATTCTTGTAAGAGTAGCATAGTTCAAGCTACCCACCATACTCTGATAACCTGTAATGTCCTTGACTTCATCACCTTCATGGGCACTTAGCTTTAGGTTCACCTCCATTGGAGTGCTTGCTACTTTAGCATCCTGCAAGTGAAACTTCTTCAACATATCTTGTACATACTTTTTCTGAGTAATGTATATCCCTGAATTAGTGTAAAATAATTCAAGCCCTAGAAAATACTTCAATAAACCAAGATCATTGATCTTGAACTCCTTCATCATCTGGCTTTTGATGTACCTGATTCCATTGATATCATTACCTGTAATGATGATGTCATCAACATAAACACAGAGATAGATTACCTCTGAATTACTTCTCTTAATGAATAGAGAAGTGTCAGCCTTGCTCATGACAAAACCTTGGTCTTGGAGGTATGTTGTTAACCTGTAATTCCATGCCCTAGGTGCCTGCTTCAATCCATATAAAGCCTTCTTTAATTTGCAAACATAAGTTACCTTCTTAGGGTCTTCATAGCCAGGAGGTTGTGACATATAAACTTCTTCTGAGATCCATCCATTCAAGAAAGCATTCTTGACATCCAATTGGTACATGTTCCAATTCTTTGATGTAGCCACACTTACCAACACTCTGATTGTTGGCATCTTGGCCAGAGGAGAAAATGTCTCTTCATAGTCAATGCCTTGGGTTTGTGCAAAACTTGGCTACCAATCTGGATTTGTACCTATTGATTGTTCCATTAGAATTTCTTTTCAACTTATAGATCCATCTGGATCCTATTACCTTCATAGAATCCTTCTTGGTTACTAACTCCCATGTATCACTCTCCTTGAGTGCTTCAATCTCCTCATCCATAGCTTCTTTCCATTCTGATTTGGTGATTGCTTCTTCATATGAACCTGGTTCTTCATTTGACAAATCTTTGGCAAGATAAACTGAATGTTTAGTAACAAGGGATGTATCATACCCATATCTGATAGGTTTTTTGCTTTCTCTCTGAGATCTTCTGATTGATTGAGTTGAAGTTTCAGGTATGTCTTCAAGCTTCTTCATCTTCATTTTGCCCTTGGACTTCCATGCTTTGAATTCTTCAAGGTCGATAGTGTCTTCATCATCTGAACTTGAGTCTTCATTCTGAGTAGGTTCCTCCTTTGCAAGTTTTGGAAATTCTTCTTCCAAATCATAGGGTAGTTTGACCTTCCTGCATTCATTCTCATACCAAGAATCATTCTCATCAAAGATCACATCTCTTCTTACCATAAATCCCTTGTTGGTAGGATTATAAAACCTGTAACCTTTTTTATTTAAATCATACCCAATGAAAATGCATTTTTCAGCCTTTGGGTCTAGCTTACCTCTAATCTGAGAAGGAATGTGCACATATGCTACACATCCAAATATTTTGCAATGATCCAATGATGGTCTCTTACCATGCCATGCTTCATAGGGTGTCATACCATCAAGTGACTTAGATGGTAACCTGTTTATGAGGTAAGTGGCAATAGAAACACTCTCTTCCCATAGATAGTTAGGTAATTTCTTCTCATTAAGCATAGATCTCTGTCTCAACAATTAACCTATTTCTTCTCTCAGCTACCCCATTCTGTTCCGGAGAATACTTTGTGGTTATCTCTCTTTTGATGCCTCTGTCCTGCAAGAAGTCTTCAAATTCATTGGAGAAGTACTCACCTCCTCCATCTGACCTTAGCCTCTTCAAATTCCTTCCTGTCTGGTTTTCAACTAATGCAAGAAATGAAAGACACATAGTACCTTGATCCAGAGACTGAGGGGTCTTTGCTAGGTCCCCAAACATCTGTGTGTACAAGCTCTAGATAGTCTTCATGCATATATCCTTTCTTGGAGAAGGTAACATGTGAGACTTACCAAACTGACAAGCACCACACTTGTAAATAATATGTTGCTTGGATACATTAGGTATCCTAGGCACACATTGGTCCCTGCACATTTGTTTCAAGGTTCTTTCTCCTATGTGCCCTAACCTTTTGTGCCAAATCTCAAGCTCTGAAAGTGTTTGATCTTTATAACTGTATAGTGCAATATTCTTTGTGTCTTCTAGCTCAAAAGTGAAAAGTCTACCTGATTTTTCTCCTTTAGCTATCCTTTTGAATCCATGTCTTGGGTCCTCCACAAATGCTCCATATTGATTGAATCTGACTTGCAAACCTTTCTCTACAATCTGACCAACACTCATTAAGTTCTTTGTAATTGTTGGTACATAAAGTACCCTGCTCAACAAATTCTGATTACCATCACAAGTCTTCACATTTCCAACTTTAACCACAGAATGCTTTGTATCATCACCTGTCTGGACTTGGTGTTTACCTTTTGGTTCCTCAAGATCAGAGAGTAGTGCCACATTACCAGCCACATGATTTGAACACCCTAAATCAATATAAAATAAGTGATCATCATTTGTACCTGTCTTTGAAGTCATGTTCATGATTAGAAGAGAGTCATCCTGCTCTTTTGTGTAGTTGTTGTAGTCCCTTCTAGTTTTGAATCCTCCTTAGTAGTTGCCATTGTAATTGTTGTTGTAGTTGTTGTTGTGGCCTTGGTGATTGTTGAACCTTCCTCTTGAGTGTGAGTATCCACCTCTTTGGTAGCCTCTTCCTCTCTGATTTTTGTAATTCCTGAAACACTCATCTGTGGTATGATTTGATAAACCACAAATGTTACATGATGATGAATTATAGGGTCTCCCCCTACCTTGCTTACCTCCTCTGCCCCTTCCTCTTGAAGATCTACCTCTCCCTGCATAGTTGGCTTGGGAGGTAGAGCCTTCATCTTCCATCTTCTTACTTGTGCCTTTATCCTTAGATTTCTTATCAGTGTATAGGGCAGAAGAGTTGTTACCTTTGGATGTATCTCCACTCTTGGTGAGCTTTGCTTCATGTGTAAATAGTTGACCCATGAGAGTTGTAAGATCTGGAGTGTGCATGTCCATGTAGAGATCCATTGCAGTGGTGAAGCTTTCCCAATTGTCATCAGCCTTGATTCCATTGATTACCTGCCTCAAAATTTGTTCTTCTTCAATCTCTTCTCCTATGCTTGCTAACTGATCTGCAACATCTTTGATTTTGGTCACAAATTCTGAAACAGCTTGTTTAGGTTGCTTCCTTAGTGTTGTGAATTCAATCCACAACTGATTTTTCCTAGCCCTTGTATTGGGGCAGAGTTTCCCAAGTCTCTTGGGAAGTCTTGCAATTTCTGATATGTGTCAAAAGAAAGTCAGAGATAGAGTTGAGTAAATAAGATCTTGCCAATGCATCCTTTGCACACCATGTGTTGAGCTTTTCTTGTTCTTCCTTGGTTGGCAATCCTATTGCTTTGAATGAGGGCAATTCCTCATCTCCTGAGATGTATCCATAGAGACTCCTTCCTTATAAGTAGGTATTCATCCTTAGAGACCAAGCTTGATAATTTTTCCTGTCTAATTTATCAATGAATGAAGGAAAACCATCTCCCATTTTACCTTATTTGCTCTGATACCACTGTTGGGAAAGATGGATGGATGATCCAAGAGACTGAGTAGGTACTGCTAAACCTGCTTTGTACCAGCCCTCTTTTGCTTCAGACTTGATTAGTAGACTTCCTTAGCATTCCAATGACACCAAGAAATGGCCTATGTCCTTTGGAAATGATATGTGCAATGATTGAATCAAAACAGACAACTTTGGAAATCACAAACTCAAGAAAACCTTCTATTTTGGTCTTGATACCTGCTGAATGTTTTGCTCAGTGTGACCAACACAGTAGCAATTGATAAAATTCCTTCTAGGGGTATCAAACTAGCTTAGTAAGCTACCATTTGCAAGTGGAATGATGTAAAAAGATAAACTATGCTGAGAGAAATCAATTTAGCAAGATTAGCTATACCCCCGACTTTTTAGGACTGTAGCAGAAATAGACCAGTGAGCACCTCGACGCAGATTTCTCTGAATTGGCTGAATAGAATGTCTTCAAGTTTTGATAGCATGTAGTAGGCTTCAAGATGAATCCAAAAAGCTTTGAATCACTGAATTTAGTGGAGTATTGACCGAGATATGCCCTTGACAAATTGATAGACTTTTGAGTAGACTAGCAGAGAACACAGAGATGAATGATGTAAATGTAACTATAAATTAACACTTGTGTACAATCCCATTGGCATGAATAACATTGCCTAATGGTGTAGAGAGGTGTAGGCTATGGTATAGTCCTCACACACACACACACTCAAGTACAGTAGAATGAAGCTCGGGAGTGAAGTGATCTACCCGCGACTTTTTCATATCCATTTTTATAGGAAATGACTAAAAGTTTGAATTCAAATTCAAACTTTTGGCTCCCTATGATCAAGCTCCTAAATGCTTGGAGATATTCTCTCAATCAAGTGAGTTACTTTTTCCACAAATCACTTAGGTAGGTGATTAAAAAAGATTCTAAGTCAATTTGACTTTTACAATGAGATAAAGTGGTAATTAACCACTGGCATATGTTCCTATGGTTCTTCATGTATGTAGAGTCTTCATGATATCTTCCAAGAAAAATGTGTAGGCTTGTGATTTACACCAACAGTGAGGTGAGCTCAAACACATTCAAGCCCTTGTTAAGCTCAATATTTCTCACACATTTAGTACTTAGTTGTATCCCAATAGAGAGATGAAAGAAAGGGCTTAAAATTTTTTTGCTCGCAAAAGTGGACTCTAATGGCAAGGTTGGAACAACCCCAAGTTGAAATGCAAAAATTTGCTCTAGACGCGATTTACAGTGATTTTGTGAGAGGAGAATGATGCAATATCGTGACCTACTCACAAATTGACTTGTATTTGTGACTTGTATGGGTACCATTTATTTATTAATCATTGGACCTACCAAGTTGTGGGATTTAACTAACCCTATTGACTAAAATCCATTCCCTTTAGTCAAGTTTGTAAAAGACTATTTTTAAAGGTAAGCTGGGAAATTATATCAAGCACCCCATGTGCCCACAACAATCACCCCTAGTAGGTCATTAGGACTCAGTATTAGAAAAAAAAGAGGATCCCTCTTGTCAGAATAGATCTTTATAGGCAATAAAACTCCCACATGATGGATGGAAGATGAAGCTTTATTTTGTGATTGATTCAAAAGATGCCTTTTGGGTTTTGTCAAATCAAAATTTCAAAGGCCCTTTTGAGGTGTGCTTACGTGTGGTTTGACATTTAAATTAGTCCATTGAAAAGCTCCTTTGACTGCATCAATTTTAGCATCTGTAAATTTTCATGTCCAATTTGTTTCCAAGTGATCTAGAAGATTGGCTTCTGGATCGCTCCATAGGATTAAACTTAGCATACAAGCCATCTCATACAAAGAACTGGCAATGAATGGATCACCATCCAATCACCATCCAATCTTCTCACCCAAAGGGCAACAACAAAACATAGCTTCACACAAGCTCCACCACCACGTGCCACAAAGTTCATCAGTAAAAAGAAATCTCCACCTAACTTGTCTTATGTCAATGCTCTAAGAAAAACACACATTGTGGAAGCACACCTAAAGTTTCTCCAACAACTTGTAAGTGAACTATTCTCAAGTTTCCATCTACGAATAGTACCATTGAAAATATTACTTTACCTATTCAAAAATGGATATGAAAATAGTCTCTATCATATCTTGTGGTCTATCTGTAATAAGGCTCATTGCTAATATGATCACAAAGATAAGTGTGCTTAGTGAATTTGTGTAATAAATCTATATCTTTTGATAGGACTCAGTGAAGACCCTAATCCTATTGGATCCTTGAGTAATAAGGCTTGAACTTTTGTGGACCAATAAGTAATCATAAAAATAAATAAAAAAGACAAAGCTTGAACTTGGAACATAAATCACACCTATGAGGAATGAGTTCTCACTATGATTAGAAAATAATGCCTCTTATGCTGAATTCTTTTGCTTAGTATTGGATCGACTAACCCTACATGGTAGTTCCAAAGGACAATGCAATAACTCTTGAGTATATGTGTACTCGCATAGCTTTTGGGCATGTTGAATTAGGGACCTTACTAGATCCAACTTGTCAAATGTTAGTCAAAATCTTAAAAACTATTAAAGTAAGCCTCACCATGTTCCTTGCCAATCCTATGCCCGACATCAACTTGCCATGGTTTCACTATGGCATTACTCCACTTCTTTTTTATTTTAACTAAACCCCGGCCTTAAAATGCCTCATTGCATATTATAATAGAAATAATTTCTGGATAGCCACTGTATGGCTACGTTTGAAGAGGAATTTCATACAAGCTTCTTTGAGAAGCATTCACAATATTTTTTTGAGTTACCTCATAGCCATACCAACATATTCAATTCCATATAGATGGACAAAACTACGTACAGCCTCATACTAGTTCAATTGGGAAGGCATGCTTTCTCATGACAGAGCCATCTTATGCACTTTGCCAAAAAGCACTACAAGCATGCTCTAGAAATCCGAGACAAAGACAATTGTCTATAGACCCCATCAAGATCCCCCAAAGGCTTGTCAAGTACAACAAGGATTAGGATGAGGGAAGTTGTTGGCAACAAGAATGGAAACAAAGAGAAGTAAAGAAAAGACATGGAGTAAAAATAGGGAGCTAGGCAACAAGCATGGAAGCATAGAGAAGTAAAGAAAAAGACATGAAGTAAAGATAGGGAGCTAGAAGGGCCGAGCATGTTTTTATTAAAGCAAGGAAGCAAATGTCATATCTCTTGGGAAGAGCCAAGCGATAAAAGGAGTTTAGAGTAAAGAGAGTTGGGATCGAGAGGCACCAATTGTCAAGTATTCCTACATTTTTTCTTATTTCTTGCACATTTTGACCTATTTTAAAGAGGTTACTTATGAACCCACTCCATTTGGAAAGACCAAGGATTCATTGAGCCTCACAGTGATCTCCCTCTCTTTAGGGATTTTTCTTGTATTTTTAAGACTTACTTTGGGTATCTATTGAGTAACAAGATCAATGTTTAGGTCAATTGTCCAAAAACTCATGTGAAAAGGGTCATGCTTTTTAGTATAACAGACAAAAACCCTAATATTTTAAGGATTTTTCATTCACTTGTAATAGAAAACTCCATGCATCTCTCTTTTTGACCTCTTCTCTTTCATCTCCTTCTTCATTCGGATCTTCCATGGTGTAAAGGTGTTTTAACCCCATATCCACGTAAGATAAGTGTTTTTATGTAGGTTTGGTATGAATTCATTTCTTCTAAGTGCATATATGTGTGTTGCTCTTTTTCTTGAGTATGCATATGGACTCCTTACCTTCACAAGACATGTCTCCATCCCATTGAATGGGTAAATGTACTTAATTTGACATTTTTAAATTTGTTCTATGCCACTTGATGCTGGTTAGGATTCAATCTAGTAGGTCCAACTCCATTCAAGAAGAAGAAGAAAAATCAGTTTGGCTTGAAGTACTATCCAAAGAGGAAATTTGTAAGTCATTGGTGCATGTGTGATTCGTGCACCCACCCCCTTGGAGTAGGCTTGAGTGCAAGGTTGCACAGAAGCAAGCCAAAGAGGTTGGTGTACTTAAGTTGTACTTGTGTTGTAGCTTTTTCTCTTGAAGTGAATTTTGAAAGTACTTGGTGGCATTTTTCCCTTGCATTCTCTATTCCATAGCCCCCTTCTAGTGCTTTTTTATCATTTCCTCTACAAGCATACAAACACCCATACCTCAAAGAAATACCCAACTATGATTGTTTTATTCTAGTTATAAAACACAATTACCACATTATAGAGGAGACCTAGATAGTGGCATTGACCATATACTTAGTAACACTCATCCATATAAGACACCCTATAGCCATGGACCATTGCATAAAAAAGGGTACAAAGAAAAGAGAAAAAATTGCTTTAAAATGATTTTAAGGCTTAGTTCTTACCCATTTAGAACTCCTTTTTGTTTAACAAAAAAGAAGAAGAAGAAGGCTTATAGCATGCTTTGAATACAGTGATCATTAAGAACCGATATCCAATACCACACGTAGATGACTTGCTAGATCAGAGGAGATATCGTATTTAGTAACATAGATCTTAAATTTGGTTATCATCAAATTTGCATGTGAAAGGGCACCATATATAAGATTGTTTTTAGAACTCAGGCCATTCTTTATGAATTTGCAGTAATTTCTTTCGGAATAACAAACACATTTGCTAAATTTATAAGAATGATGGACACCAATTTTTTTTTATTATCAAAATTTTGTTCTTATTCAGTTTGATGGTATTCTAGTTTTTGATAAAAAATTTTATGATCATAAAAAGAATTTGGATACTTTTTTTATTTATTCTTCAAAAACAAATTATTTGCAAAACTTAAAAAGAGTTTCTTTCTTTCAAAAAGAACTTGAACATTTGAGACACATAATTTGTATTCAAGGATTTCATGTTGATCCTAATAACTTATAAATTATTCAGTATTGAATTGTTCTATTAATGAAGTGCATTCTTCTCTTGGACTAGCTAGTTTTTATCCTAACTTTGTTAAGAATTTTTCATATTTAGCTATTTTCGTTAACTTTGTTATCGAAGAAAAAGGTTAATTTTTCATAGTGACAAAGATAAGAAAAAACATTAGAAATACTCAAACATGATCTTTCACATGCACATGTTTTACAATTACCCTATTTTGAACAATTTTTCTTTGTACTAAAGAATGATGATAGAGGCTAAGGCATGAGTGCAATTTTAATGCAAAAATTATCATCCTATCACATTCCAAAGTAGAAAACTTAAGTCTTTAGAATAGAATGATAGTAGCTATGATAAAGAATTTTTATTCGTTGTGCATGCATTAAAACTTTTGAAGCATTATCTTATGGATTCTTATGTTTTAATTAGTTATTAGAACATTACTAAACCAATCTTTGATTTCTAACATAATTAAAATGGGCTTCCTTTATTCAAAATTTTCATTAGTACTTCAATATCAACCTAGAATAGCTGACCTAGTTGTTGATGCTGTTAATTTTCTCCCTTTTGAAATGTCCAATTTTTTAATGTCAATAATGTTTTTTCAATTCAAATTCATTCATTTATTCATGGGATCCCAATTGTACATCTATTTTTTATCACTTTCATTGAATGATTTTAAAAATTCACAATCACAAGATCTTCATAGTTATATCTTTCACAAATGGATTTTTTTTTTTAAAAGAAAATATGCATTATAAAAGCTTTTAAAGAGTTTGTAACGAAAAGAATGCATGTGCCTCTATGTATGGGCCACTATTTCATACAAATCACTATTCATACATGTGTTTTTCTTTTGGCCTTCTATGAGAAAATATATCGCATAATTTGTTTCAAAATGCATCGTATGTTGAAAGAAGGAAAATTTCATCATGGTAAATCATTTGGATTTTTAATGGCATCACCTTTTCCCAAACAAACATGGTAGAAAAATTTTATGGAATTTCTTATGACATTTTCAAATAAATGATATGACTTGGCCATAATAGATAGAATTAGCAAATATGCATATTTCATTCTTGTAAAAAAGACAATGTATGCACATCAAGTTGTTATATTGTTTACAAAATGTAATTTTCCACGTTAGGAGGAATGTTAGATTGCGATATTCATTTTTGTAATACATTTTGGGTTGCACTCTTTAATAATTTAGGATCGCAAATGGATTTTAATTTTGCATTTCATCCTAAAAGTAATGCTCAAATTGAAGCAACCAATAGCATAAATTAAGACTTCTTATGTTCTTATTCTATTGATAATCAAAGAAAATGGGATGAAAAGCTACCAATTCTTCAATTTGCATACAATAGCACACCACATACTACTATTGGGCATGCCCCGTTTGGAAATGTATTTGACAAAAAACTCCCCACTCTCATGACTTTAAAGTAGTATTTTTATGGATGATTTTATAGCTAAGGATAATATTGATTTACTTCGAGAATTTTAGGAAAGAATTATGAAAATCCAAGAACAACATACAAAATGCTAACAAAAAAAGTTTTCCAAAACAATTGAATGAAAAATGAATGAAGATTTTGTTTACGCATTACTAAACGAAAATTTGAGAATACTAAACATCATGTTAGAGTAAATTTAGCACGAAGATGTTATGGTCCATTTAGAATAATACAAAAAGTTACTCAAAACTTCTTCATATTAAAAATATCATTAAATTTGAATATACATAAATTACTTTTCATGCAAAGGCATGTTAACATTTATAAAATTATTGGATTTTGTTTATTATATTTGCTACATAATAATGACCACATGCAAACATGAGATGTTGGTAGCATCATGCTTGTTATATAGAGGAATTTGATGTGATTTGTGTTTTGATTAGCAAATCAAGGATCATGAAGAACATTTTGTAGTTCTTCAAGATTATATATATATATATATATATATATATATATATATATATATATATATATATATATATATATATATATATATATATATATATATATATATAGTAATTTTTGTAAAAACAACCTTATGTTTGAAAGTTTAATTATTCATCAAATTATGTTTCTTTTTTTAAATATAGACAAACATGTTTTTCTATAAATAGATATATGGTATGCCTTCTATGGAAATCTTTATAAAAATGGTGGATTTTTACTACAGTTGTTAAGAAAGTTATTTTTTTATTAATAAGACTTATTTATATATACATGCTTTGCTACAAGTCTGAAAATGTGTGGGGGGGAAGATTGCACCTAGTATTGTGTAAGTTCTCTATTTATATCTTTGTGTTATATATGTTCTAGTATAGTTTTGGCATTTTTTTGCACACCTACACATGAATGCAATTTTGTCTCTATGTCTGTATATATGCATGTAAGTATGACTTTGTAATAGTCTCTCTGTGACATAATGATAGTGCACCTCAATGTGCTAAGTGTGAGCATGTAGTATTGGGTTCCTTACAATTTCCAATGCACTCTAACTATTTGTAAAGATGACAATAGTAGAAATTTGGCCAATAATCAAATCAAACATAAGGTGTCTAGGACACACATACTTAATTGTAGTTGTGAAATCTCTCATCTACTCAAGCTCTCAACTTGCCACAGTTGGTTGCTTCTTGTTCAACCAAGATTTGCATGAGCTATAACAAATGAAGCAAAAAACACTTATGGGCACATGAGTCAGATAACATTCAACCCAACATGAGTTTAAGAAAACATGTAAATGTGGCATATTGGTCCCTCTTTGGATTAAAAAACCCAAGTTATCATATATTATGGTACCAAACAAAGTATCAATTGATCAAAGAGTAGAATATGCAATAGAAGATAGTAATGGAAACTAAATGATCATGTTAGTGATCTAGCCTGGTCACTCTAGCACAATGGTAAGCATTGTTAGCTACCAGGTACTATCTATGATGTTGAAATGCAGACCATATTATGGTAGACTATGTGCTCAACCAGGTGTACTACCCCAATTGTAATAAAAATAATCACAATTCGAAAAAATGCAAATTCAATGCCAAAAATACATTGGCTGCATTGGCACAAGTTGTGAAAGACCCTTCATGGAAGGGCGATTCTACAGGATATAAACCTCCAATCCAATCTAGACAATGGATAGAGAGTCAAGGTGTGAGTGTCTGGACAATCTCCCAGTAGTTTTAGGATCAACGGAGATTTTACTGGCCTAATTTTCAGGAGTACGGAAGAGGCTATAATTTTTGGCAACCAAGACCCAAAAATTTCAAGAATCGACCAATTCAGTGCCAGAAGAAAGCAGTCGAGTGGTGTCAGGAATATCCATCATGCTAATGGTGGATCTAGCTTCAACATTGCTTCTACGACTACTTGTAGGCACATGGGCTGGAATAGTATCGAACCAGCTCCATTCTCTGTGTGGATGGCTGACCAATCGCAAGTGTAGCCAGCGGGACTTATTAAAGACATCCCAATAGTAATTTTGCACGTGGTATTTCCCATTACTTTTGTTTTGCTTGAACTTAAAGGGAATAATTTGGATTATAACTTATTACTGGGAAGACCTTGGTTGCAGAATGCAAAGGTACGAAAAAATTGGGATGCCAAAACAATTACATTTAGGAAGGGACACATGAAACTTTTGATCCAGCTAGAGGATGAGCAATATTGCCCTCCGAAGAATAAACCGGTATTAGTAGAACCACCACATATGTTGGAAAGATTGGAGGAGAATGAAGCGAAGCAATTTCTAGAAGCTAACCGAGACTTATTGTCATTTGGTGTAGTTGATATTGAGCCAGTGGTCAACTCCATATGTGGTGGCATGGTAACCTCGATTTGTACAGAGCTATTGGAATCAGAAGAAGATAAAGATGTAGACCCAGTGATTAAAGATCCAATGGAGCTCAAGAAGATAAGATTCAAAGAAGATTTGCTTGAAGTGGTGAATTTGGGCACACCGAAAGAACCCAAACTAGTGAGAATTCGTATGGAGCTTTCTCCAAAATTCTGGATGGCCTTAATTGCTTTGTTAAAGAACTGTAAAGATGTGTTTGCATGGGTTTATGCAGACATGAAAGGTTTAGATCCCAGATTATATCATCACAAAAATTTTACTCAAACCAGATGCAACTCTGATGATGCAATAGTGGTATAGAATGAATCCCAACTTTGCAAAACAAGTTAAACATGAACTAGATCACCTAATTAAGGTGGGATACATTGTCCCTATCAAGAATCCGGAGTGGGTATCCTAGATCGTGATTGTACCAAAGAAAAATAAGCAGTTGTGCATCTGTGTAGACTACAAAAACCTGAATGCAGCTACAATTCTAGATCCTTTCCCATTGCCCTTTCTCAATAGTATGTTAGATGAAGTTGCACGGCACGAGATGTATTCATTTTTGGATGGTTTCAATGCATATAATCAAGTTTGCATGGTGGATGAGGATATATCGAAGACAACATTCATTACCAATTGGGGAGTGTTTGCTTCCACAGTTATGTCATTCATATTGTGGAAACGTGCCTAGCACATTCCACCGGTGCATGCAACAAATTTTTGCCCCCTACCTCACTTCCTTCATGCGAATATTTTTAGACAATTTCTTAGTTTTTGGCCAAATGGCAACACATCTAGAACATCTTCGAGCATGTTTTGATGCATGCCGGAAGGTACACCTCTGTCTCAATCCTAGTAAATCAGATTTTGCCATCAAGTGTGGAAAACTGCTTGGACATATCATTTCATAGAATGGCACTGCTATTGATCCGAATAAAATAAAAGTTATTCTAGAGACTCCAGCTCCAAGGAATCTGAAAGAAGTTCTACAATTTCTAGGCCAAGTCTAGTGGCATGGAAAAAATTTGAGAGGATTAGCTCATATTGCAATACCACTCAACAAATTGGCACATGTCCGGCCATCAAAATTTCAGTGGATAGAGGAAGCTCAAACAGCTTTTGAAAGATTGTCGAAGATGCTTACTATAGCATCAGTTTCGAAAGCCCCAAATTGGAAAGAACGCTTCCATCTGTTCATAGATCTTTTGACAAAGCAATTGATAGTGTCCTCATGCAAAAAGAAGGTCGTAATTAGTTTTGATCTATCTAGTATGCAAGTCAATGATTAACTTATGTGGAACAGAGTTGTTCAACTACAAAACAAGAGTGCATGGGGCTAATTTACTTAAGCACTATTTACTGAGAAAGTCCTTTACTTTTCGTGTGGACCATAGTGCACTCCTGTACTTAGTAAACTGGCAGAATCTAGTGGGCAGACTGGCCACAGGGGTATTATTACTCGAGGAGTTCGAATATGATATTGTGCATCGACCAGACTACAGAGAACCACCGAGGGGAGTGGACGACAATCTTTTGGATGTGAATGTTTTCATAGTCATGGAAATTGAAGATGCTCCATAGACCTTTCTGATGTGGTATGAAGAAATGCTTAGTTTCTTGGAAAATTGAGTAGCACCTTCACACTTGAAGCCAGTAACATGGAAAAAGCTTGGACTTTGGAGTCGTTAGTTCACCATCATCATGGGGCAACTTTATCACAAGGACCTGACAGGTATATGGCTATATTGTGTGCCTCCACATGAAGTGGCGGCGATCATTCAAGAAGCCCATGAAAGTGATGCAGGTGGCCATTTAAACCATCTAATCATAGTGAAGAAAATTCAGTAGGAAGGAAATGGTGGCCAACCACGTATGTGGATGTCCAGAATGCGGTAGGAAATTGTAACCCTGTCAGCGCACAAGTGAACCACGAGACAGTCACCACTTTTTGCTACAACCGATTGTTCCACTTGAACCATTCTAGAAGTGGGGTCTGGAGTACTAACTATTGCACCAGATGGGCTAAGGCCTCGGCTACCAAAAATGCTACAGCACGGACAATTGCCAAGAAACTTCAAAATGAAATCTTTCCACGTTTTGGTTTACCTCTCGAATTAGTGTCTAATAGGGGCACACATTTTTTGGATCACCTGATTACGGAGATCACTGTCGAGTACCAAATCAAGCATAAATTCAATTCCCCTTGCTATCCATGGGCCAATGGATTAGCAAAGAGCACCAATATAGTTCTTTGCAGAAGATGTTGCTTGATTCTACAGATCAATGGGAGATTATACTTCCTACAGTGCTTTGGGTGTACCATACTTCATATAAAGTTTTTGTGGGAAGTAATCTGTTCGAATTTCTGTACAGCCAAGAAGCTATCCTTCCACTCAAATTCATTGTTCCCAGTCTTTGGATTGCGGTACAAAATTATCTAATATAGGAAGACTCTTTCACGTATCGGATGGATAAGCTATGCAAAGCTAGATGAACACAAGTATATAAGTTTTTTATTATTGGAGGAGGTGGAGAACATACAAAACAAATGGCATGATATGAATTTGCGGACAAAGATTTTCCAGCCCGATGATTTGGTGCTATATTCTCATTTGAAAATGAAATGCAAGATGGTTAAATTAAAGTTGTAATGGACAGGTCCATTTTGGGTCCATGAGTTATGCGGACCAATTTCTTTCCCGCTTGCTACGTTGTCTGGAGAGCTACTATCAACAGTCATTAAGGGTTCCAAGTTGCAGTCCTATCAGTCATCCGGCCAGTGATGCAAAAAAAAAACATAAATAAATAAATAAACACACACACACACACACATATATATATATATATATATATATATATATATATATATATATATATTGCTAGTCGGCCGCCGGATTGGCAACTGTATAACTGAATCTTGTTTCGCACGCGCGAGAAGTTGTTACAAAGACATCTGTAATCTTTATATATAGCAATGTAAAAGAGATGCAGGGTGACGATTCGTGGAATCACCAGGCTGTCTGTCTGGGTGATTGTCGTGATCGTTACTGTGTGTCGAGTTGGCTAATTTGGAGTACTGTGTCTCAATTCTGTGTTGTATTATCGACACTTGTTTGGGTTGCTGTAGTGTTGCGTGTCTAATTTCTGAGTATTCCGAGTATACTGTACGTATCCGTGTCCATTGTCTATTGATCTCTATTGCGGCTCTGAGTTTTATTTACATCCAGTAGATCGTCAGACTGTTGTCTGAAAGAGTTGTTCTGTGGATCTTGGTGGTGATTGTTCTGTTAAGTACGTATATCGGGGTGTCCTTCTTCTTGAATGTTCTGCCAATTGTTGATGAAGTCTGTGTAACTGTGGTAGTGTTCCTAAAAACGCTGTGCAGGATTGTGTTGTTCTCAGTATTGAGATCTGTACTTGTATGGTGAGATTTGGCTACAGTAATGGTTATCTCCAGTGTGTGTTAGTCTTCAACACTATATGTTTGAAACTGTTGAGTCCTTCTGTGTTTTCGGTTTGTCTGATTGTGAGTGCTGTTCAGTGAAGGTTGAACTACTGTTAAATGTTACAGTAGTGTGTATTCAGAAAAAGGGTTTTGAGGTAATTCGGTACTACGATACTGATAGTCGGATACAGTGTGTTCGATAGACTCTGGAAGAGTTAGAAAGAGGAATCGTAAGGATTGAGAAGGGTATACCAAATATTCATAGAAATCTTGAAGGATTTGGGTGTGAAGTAAATTTGGGAAACAAGTATAGGGCCTCTGTCTTTACAGACCCCTTCCACTCCTAAGAACCCAAGACTCATTTAAACGCGCTTCTGACAGTTAGAACAAGCGTTTAACACTGGCGCCGTCTGTGGGAATGTGGCAACACATCAGATTGTTGCAAAATCAATTGTGGTAACGCGACTGTAGATTGTAAATCGACACTAATAGTACGCGATTAGTATAAAAGATGATACATGCCGGTTACTAGATCCGGTGAAACGTATCCGAAGAACCGACAACCTTGGGTACCTAATTTGCTAAGGACGCCTCCAGGAGGTAGAAGTACAGATAGGTCTAACCCAGTTGTCAAGAAAGTGAAGAACGTTAGTAGTGATTCCGGCCATATTCCGGTGGAACGTACTACATTTCTGGCAGATTCCGGTGCGATTTCGGCACAGTCTGTCAAAGATATAGTAACTTCAGAATCTATTGGAACACAGCATGAAGTTAATTTAGCACCATTCGGTCAAGATTCAAATTTGTATACGACTAGAAACACCTTAGCCAAAGAAATCTGTGAAGGAGAAAAAGCACCTTGTTTTGGTGAAAAATCGACACCTTCCGATGTTATTCCGGTACCAGTTGTTGAAAGTTCACAATTTTTCGGTGACAATTTGCCCTTTCTTGGTGAATCTTCAGTCCAGTTACGGTTATTGGGAGTTAGCTTTCCTACATTTGACATCAAGAAGGAAGGTAGCTTGTTCGAAACTAAGATTCGAAACATACTGAACAAGATTATCGAACCGGAAAGTGCACAGGCTGACGATACATATTTTGACAATCTAGATATTCAGCCTCGGGGTACAGAAAATAGTCACAATACAACCATTAGCACCATGAACGGGCAACAACAACAACAGCAACAACAACAACTATGCCCACCAAGGCCGACTCCAACCGGAGTAACGTACACTAAATTTGGTGGATTTCCAAGAGATGACCCAGATGCTCATGTATGCATATTTGAGATAAGTTACGCAGTGCTCAACCATCCACCTGATCCGGCGTATAGGGCTATTGTCTTCCAGTCGACATTGGTTAACGAAGCAGCCAGATGGCTTACAAAATATGATATTAACCACTTTGGCACCTATGAAGTAGTAAGGGATGCATTTTTGCAGAGATTCAGGCTAAAGAAGAATCCAGCCAAAATTTTTGACTACCTGGAAAACAACAGACAGAAGATAAATCATACAGTGCAGGAATACGCCACTCTATTCAGGACTCATTTGAGGCAGTTACCACCAGCACATGCCAACCTACCAGATGACGTTATCACTCAATGGTTTATCAATGGATTGACTTCGCAACTTAAACAGATTATGATCATACGCTGTGTAAGAGCTATGATGCTAGATGCAGTGATTGCAATGGCTTTGCAGCTGGAAAACAAGGTTGGAGGATTTACAGAAGACTTGGAATGGTTAAAAGCAAAAAAAAATGTCGTAGAAGACCCGACCAGACAAATGTTCTGCACCACATGCAAGAATTCAGGGCACACTAGTGCCACTTGTGCACTTAATCAGTTGTTTTGCGCTATCTGCAACACGACCGGACATACTACCATAAACTGTGCATACAACGCCAAAGTGCAGGGAACCGCAACTGTCAATGCTATTATACAGGAACCAGGACAACTAGCCAATCATTATGTACCTCCGCAAATGAGAAACAACCAGCAACAAGGCTATCAAAATTACAGAGGATAGAGAAATAATAACTACAATGCAAATTGCTGGCAGGCCGGACCAGCACAGGAAAATCCCAATTTGCCACCACCGCGCTGCCATTTTTGTGGTGAATTTGGTCACATTAGAAGATTTTGTAAGGATGCAATTGAGTATGATCAAAGGAAGAAAGAACGACAAAACCCAATGACTAATATGGTACAAATCACACCCGTAGAAATGCAAGCTACAGTAATTCAGACCCGATTCGGTAAGCAACTGCAACCAGCGGCAGAAGTCTTTGAACCAGGCATACGTGAACAATGGATGTATGATAAGGCAAGTCAATGGACCACCGCCGAACCTCCAGTGTTTCTAGATCCTATTCCGGTGACCCAGGCTCTGCTAACCAAGGAAGGAACACAAAAACAAGATTCTAATTCAGTAGCAGGCACATCATCTTCAGCAGATACATCCTCTTCAGTCGGCGCATCATCTTCAGAATCCATGGAAAGCACAATTCAATCACATAAGGCCTGGGAGATTTTATCTAAAGCGTCCATTACTCTTCCTCTTGGCCAATTACTTACACTAGTACCAGGAGTTCGACAACAATTCCAGCAACGGTTTAGTCTTCCAGCAACAGCCACAGTGCAACCGAAACCTGATTCTACGGTCGATCATTCGGTTCCTTTAATTACGGTATGGTATAAAAATCATAAAATTACACAGGTACTAATTGATGGAGGATCTGGTGTCAACATTGCTACTGCTACACTGTGTAAGAAGTTAGGATGGACTGAAATCGAACCAATTCAGTTCTTTGTCAGAATGGCTGACCAGTCAAGAGTCCATCCAGTAGGACTTGTACGGAATGTACCAATAACTTTGCAGGGTACCACATTTAAGATGACCTTTGTCGTCCTAGAATTACCGGAATCCACCCTTGATTATAATCTTCTTTTTGGCCATCCTTGGCTGAAGCAAGCTAAGGTCATACAAGATTGGTCTGCATAGGAACTCACTTTCAAAGATAATTATCGTAAATATATTGTAAAACTAGATGCTATACAGCCTTGCGAATTGCATGCTAGACCGTATTTTGCAGAACCAGTTCATATGTTAGATGGGTTGTCAGATGATGAAGAAGAAGAGTTTTTAAAGAACAACATTGACTTAATCTCCCTAGGAACAGTTGATCTACAATCTGTTGTAGATAATTGGAATCCCGTAGTTTGTATGGTGATGCCTGTAACAAAAGAAGATAAGAAAGAAGATACCACTGCTACAGATGACGCTGAGCTACAACAACTTTTTAAGCCAGCAGTCGATACAGAGAGGCCTCGACAATTTTATGTCCCAGAGGATCAATTGATCACGTATAATTTAGGAGATGAGGACCATCCGCGTCCTGTCAAGATAAAGGAAAGCCTACCAGGAATATTTCAAGCAGACTTAATCCAGCTACTCCAAGAATTCTCTGACGTCTTTGCATGGGATTACAAAGATATGAAGGGTTTGGACCCGCACATCTATCAACACAGGGTCATGCTGAAGCCGGAAGCAAAACCAATCAAGCAACCCAGCTACCGGATGAATCTGAACTATGCATCACAGGTAAAAGTAGAACTTGATAGGCTACTCAAAGTCGGATTCATTGTACCAGTAGAGCATGCTGAATGGATCTCACCAATTGTCATTGTTCCTAAAAAGAATAAGCAACTACGAATCTGTGTGGACTACCAAAAACTGAACGCAGCTACGGTGCCTGATCCATTTCCGCTACCTTTTCTTGACACGATGCTTGATAGAGTAGCAGGACATGAAATGTATTCATTCCTAGATGGATACAGTGGATATAATCAAGTTAGAATGGCTGAACAGGATATACCTAAGACCGCTTTCATTACCAATTGGGGTGTTTTTGCTTGTATCATAATGTGGTTTGGATTAAGAAATGCCCCAAGTACTTTTCAGAGGTGTATGCAGGAAATATTCTCCCCTTACCTTACCTCGTTTATGCAAGTTTATCTTGATGATTTATCGTTATTTGGAAAAATGGTAGCACACTTGTTCCATTTACGGTGTTGCTTTGAGAAGTGCAGAGAATATAGACTCTGTTTAAACCCAAACAAATCCGTGTTTGCGGTTTCATGTGGAAGGCTACTTGGAAGCACCTGTGCCCACTAAACCTAAGGAAGTGATGCGCTTCATGGGCCAAGTAAGATGGCATGGTCGGCACTTACGGTGGCTTGCTCATTTGGCAATACCACTGAACAAGTTAATAACCAAGACTCCTTGTCAATTTGAATGGACTCAGGAATGTCAAATTGCTTTTGATTGTCTAAAGGGATTATTAACACAGGTTCCAATTGGGGAGTGTTTGCTTCCACAGCTATGTGGTTCATATTGTGGAAACGTGCCTAGCACATTCCACCGGTGCATGCAATAGATCTTTGCCCCCTACCTCACTTCCTTCATGCGAATATTTTTAGACAATTTCTTAGTTTTTGGCCAAATGGCAACACATCTAGAACATCTTCGAGCATGTTTTGATGCATGCCGGAAGGTACACCTCTGTCTCAATCCTAGTAAATCAGCTTTTGACATCAAGTGTGGAAAACTGCTTGGACATATCATTTCATAGAATGGCACTGCTATTGATCTGAATAAAATAAAAGTTATTCTAGAGACTCCAGCTCCAAGGAATCTAAAAGAAGTTCTACAGTTTCTAGGCCAAGTCCAGTGGCATGGAAAACATTTGAGAGGATTAGCTCATATTGCAATACCACTGAACAAATTGGTACATGTCCGACCATCAAAATTTCAGTGGATAGAGGAAGCTCAAACAGCTTTTGAAAGATTGTCAAAGATGCTTACTATAGCATCAGTTTCGAAAGCCCTAGATTGGAAAGAACGCTTCCATCTGTTCATAGATCTTTTGACAAAGCAATTGATAGTGTCCTCATGCAAAAAGAAGGTCGTAATTAGTTTTGATCTATCTAGTATGCAAGTCAATGATTAACTTATGTGGAACAGAGTTGTTCAACTACAAAACGAGAGTGCATGGGGCTAATTTACTTAAGCACTATTTACTAAGAAAGTCCTTTACTTTTCGTGTGGACCATAACGCACTCCTATACTTAGTAAACCGGCACAATCTAGTGGGCAGACTGGCCACATGGGTATTATTACTCGAGGAGTTCGAATATGATATTGTGCATCGACCAGACTACAGAGAACCACCGAGGGGAGTGGACGACAATCTTTTGGATGTGAATGTTTTCATAGTCATGGAAATTGAAGATTCTCCGTAGACCTTTCTGATGTGGTATGAAGAAATGCTTAGTTTCTTGGAAAATTGAGTAGCACCTTCACACTTGAAGCCAGCAACATGGAAAAAGCTTGGACTTTGGAGTCGTCAGTTCACCATCGTCATGGGGCAACTTTATCACAAGGACCTGACAAGTATATGGCTATATTGTGTGCCTCCACATGAAGTGGCGGCGATCATTCAAGAAGCCCATGAAAGTGATGCAGGTGGCCATTTAAACCATCTAATCATAGTGAAGAAAATTCAGTAGGAAGGAATTGGTGGCCAACCACGTATGCGGATGTCCAGAATGCGGTAGGAGATTGTAACCCTGTCAGCGCACAAGTGAACCACGAGACAGTCACCACTTTTTGCTACAACCGATTGTTCCACTTGAACCATTCTAGAAGTGGGGTCTGGAGTACTAACTATTGCACCAGATGGGCTAAGGCCTCGGCTACCAAAAATGCTACAGCACGGACAATTGCCAAGAAACTTCAAAATGAAATATTTTCACGTTTTGGTTTACCTCTCGAATTAGTGTCTAATAGGGGCACACATTTTTTGGATCACCTGATTACGGAGATCACTGTCGAGTACCAAATCAAGCATAAATTCAATTCCCCTTGCTATCCATGGGCCAATGGATTAGCAGAGAGCACCAATATAGTTCTTTTGCACATGTTGCAGAAGATGTTGCTTGATTCTACAGATCAATGGGAGATTATACTTCCTACAGTGCTTTGGGTGTACCATACTTCATATAAAGTTTTTGTGGGAAGTAATCTGTTCAAATTTCTGTACAGCCAAGAAGCTATCCTTCCACTCAAATTCATTGTTCCCAGTCTTTGGATTGCGGTACAAAATTTTCTAATATAGGAAGACTCTTTCACGTATCGGATGGATAAGCTATGCAAAGCTAGATGAACATAGGTATATAAGTTTTTTATTATTGGAGGAGGTGGAGAACATACAAAACAAATGGCATGATATGAATTTGCAGACAAAGATTTTCCAGCCTGATGATTTGGTGCTATATTCTCATTTGAAAATGAAATGCAAGATGGTTAAATTAAAGCTGTAATGGACAGGTCCATTTTGGGTCCATGAGTTATGCGGACCAATTTCTTGAAGTATTTCGATGGCGTGCACCACACTAGACTCTCCTTCTCGAGAGCTCCACGACGATATGCTCAAAGTTGAAAACCGAGCTCCTGTCGCCACACACAGTACTCCGCACAGATGCTGTAGAATACGCAGAAAACGCAGTACACAGGGAGCACGAAGACAGACTTCTTAGGTCTTACAAATGCGGTCGAACTTACAGTCTGTGACTGACCAGGCCACTATATGTTTTATTAAAGAACATATACAAAGAAGTGTCCGGTGGCCATTTGGCCTTTCACATGGACACTAACGGTAACAATCTCCCACTAAAGGCCAATATGGCCAGAGTAACTATGGGAGAAAAAAGAAAGAATGATAAAAAATACCTGAGTGTAAGTATACAAACTATACCTCCCACCTGATGGGCATGTTACACAGTATACAAGTGACTGCGTAAGATCAAGAATCAAGTAACCCCCATCAAGTGACAACAGTGTCGAAAGCTATCGTGTGGTAGAGCTTTAGTCAAAGCATCTGCAGCATTATCTCGAGTGTGAACCTTCTCAAGAATAATGCTCTCAGTGGCTAAGCAATCTCTAATGAAGTGATACCTCACCTCAATGTGCTTGGTCTTTGCATGATAGACCGGATTCTTAGCCAAAGCAATGGCACTCTGACTATCACTGAGCAAGTGAGGTACATGCTGAGGCAAACCCATATCACAAGCAAGACGAGAAAGCCACAATGCTTCCTTACATGCCTCACTTGCTGCAACATACTCTGCTTCTGTGGTGGAACAGCTGTACATTCTTGAAGACGAGATCTCCAAGAGATAGCACCTCCAGCAAAATGAAAAATGTACCCTGATGTAGACTTACGATTGTCTACACAACCAGCATAGTCAGAATCTGTGTAACCAATAATGGATGCTTTCCCTCTACCTAAGCATAGACACTTGTCCTTAGTGCCACTCAGATATCTCAAAATCATTTTGACCGCTTCCCAATGTTTCTTGCCAGGATTAGACATATATCTGCTCACAACTCCCACTGCAAATGCAATGTCTGGTCTCGTAGCTACCATAGCATACATGAGACTACCAACAGCAGACTGATAGGGAATTTTGGTCATGAATTCCTTTTCCTCATCTGATTTGGGGCAGTCATCCTTGCTCAATTTCACATATGTGGGTAAAGGTGTACTCAATGCCTTTCCACCCTGCATATTGAATCGATGAAGTACTTTGGATATGTACTCACTTTGAGACAAGTATATGCATCTTTTACTCCTATCACGAGTAATGCGCATGCCAAGAATATGTTTGGCATCCCCCAAATCCTTCATATCAAATGTCTGACTCAACTTCTTTTTGAGAATTGACAAATCATAAGAGGACTTCCCAGCAATCAACATATCATCGACGTAAAGTATCAAGCATATCAAGCTGCCATCAGAACATCTCTTTGTGTAGAGACAATGATCCTCATTGCTCCGAGAATAGCCTTGGGACTTCATAAAAGCATCAAACTTTTGGTACCATTGTCTAGGAGACTGTTTAAGTCCATACAAGCTCTTCTTGAGCTTACAAACTAGACTTTCCTTGCCAGGAACTACATAACCCTCTGGTTGTTCCATATAGATCTCATCTGTAAGATCTCCATGCAAGAAAGCTGTTTTCACATCCATTTGGACTAGCTCTAAGTCCTCCATTGCAACGAATCCAAGCAACATGCGCAAAGTAGTCATCTTGACCACTGGGGAGAAGATTTCCTCAAAATCAACACCATGTTGTTGCTTAAAACCCTTTGCAACAAGTCGTGCTTTATATTTTGGAGAAGCACTATCTGATGTGAATTTCAGCTTATATACCCATTTACATGGTAAAGCTTTCCTTCCCTTTGGCAAAGGTACTAAGTCCCAAGTACCATTCTTGTGAATAGAATCCAACTCACTCTTCATGGCACGCTCCCACTTGACATGATCCTCTGTCTGCATAGCCTCTTTGTAGCAAGAGGGCTCACCGGCATCTGTTAGCATAACAAAATCTAAACCTGGAACATATCTATCAGGTGGATATGAGACACGTGCAGAACGTCTCAATGGTTGCTGAACAGGAACATGTGCAGACTGATCTGAATGGACATTCTCTTGAACATCCCTATGTGCAGCATTTTTATGCATGCTAACCGGAGGACTAGTATCCTCAAACACCACTCTTCTCACTTCAACCTCCTTAATCGGCTGTTTATGCATCTTAGACTCATTAAAAATGACATCACTACTTCTGATCACTGACCGTGTTTCAGGATCCCATAAGCGATATCCAAATTGTCCTTCTCGACCATATCCAAGAAAAATGCATTTCTTTGACTTATGGTCCAACTTCTGTCTAAGATTCTTGGGTATATGAACATATGCTTCACACCCAAAAACTCGAAGATGATCATAATATGGTGGTTTCCCTGTCCATAACTCTTGTGCCACTTTCAGACCTTTGGCAGTACTAGGTGAAAGGTTAATCACATGAACTACAGTCAATACTGCTTCTGCCCAAAAACCTTGTGAGAGGTTTGCATGATGCAACATAGAGACTACTCTATCTTGAATAGTTCTATTCATCCTCTCAGCTACACCATTCTGTACTGGGGTATAAGGAGCTGTAAACTCTCTACGAATCCCTCTACACTGACAGAAAAGGCTGAATTCATGTGAGGTATATTCACCCCCATTATCTGAACGTAAAGCCTTAAGCTTAGTTCCTTTTTCAGTCTCAACTGAAGCAAGCCATTTTCTGAAAGTAGGGAATACATCATCCTTCGATTTGATAGGATATACCCAGACTTTTCTAGTAGCATCATCTATGAAAGTAACAAAGTAAAGAGAACCACCTAAGGACCTAGTGGGCATAGGACCACACACATCTGTATGAACAAGATCTAAAGGCTGAATTGAAGAGTCAATGTGCGTTTTATGCACATTTCTGGTTTGCTTTCCATATTGACAATGCTCACAAAATGAAAAATCAGAGAAAGATAACACAGGTAAGTAGCCAGAACGAGAAAGATTTTCCATTCCACTACGAGATATATGGCCCAAACGACCATGCCAAATACAAGCCATAGGCTGTTCAGTAACAGCTAACAAGTGTTGTTTCTGTGATACAAATAAAGGGTAAAGTGAGCCAACTTTCCTTCCTTTTGCAATAACCATATTGCCCTTTGATATACGAAAGGATTGAGCATAGAAGACCACCTTGTAACCAAGGTCATCAAGTTGACCAACTGACATCAAACTGCGTGATAACTGAGGTACATGGCGTACATTATGCATAGTAAATTTTGAACCATCAATGAACTGCACAACCACATCTCCAATCCCCACAACATCACACTGGTAAGAGTCACCAAGTCTCACGGTACCAAGAGACTTTGCTGCATAATTAGAGAACCATTCTCTATGTGGTGTCACATGGAAAGAAGCACCAGAATCTAGCAGCCAGATGTGGGAAAGAGAATCAGCCATAAGTGCCTCAGATGGCACAGTACTATCAAGTGTCAACACATCAGCATCATCAGAAATAGCATTAATTTCTTCAATCTTCACAGTCGAAGTAGATGGTGCAGGTAACTGTTTAACATGCCCATCAACATTCTGTCCTTTACCTTTAGCATTCTTTAATGCATAACAGTCTTTCTTCATGTGTCCTTTCTTATGACAATAATGGCATTCAATATCCCTCTTCCTTGATTTACTTCTGCTCTTATTCCGTTGACCATTCTTTTCCTTGTTCTTGCTCCTGCCACGTTGTTGATTCTTTCCTTGGTAAGAATCACGAACATTATATGCATCTCCACTCTGAGTGCCAACCATAGATTTTCTACGAATCTCCTCACTCAAGAGTGCTCCGCATATGTCATCATAGACGAGTTTACCACCTGGTGCACTATTGCTAATAGCTGTGCAAAATGTATCCCATGATGATGGCAGGGTGCATAACAGCAATACTGCTTTCATTTCATTGTCCATATCCATTTTCTGAGCCTGTAACTGGGAGAATATGGCATCAAACTCATTTAGATGAGCAGCAACACTATCTGTGTCCTTCATACGAAGGTCGTATTATTTTCTCATCAGATATACTTTATTTGATGCCGTCTCTTTTTCATATGTATTGCATAACTTCTTCCAAAGCTCCTCTGCACTTTCACAGTCTAATACTGTAAAGTAAACATTATCTGCTAGGTGCAAGCGAATGGTAGACCTGGCCATTTCATCTAACTCATCCCAATCATCTTCATCCATGTCAGCAGGCTTCTTTGAAATCCCATTTACTGGCTTCCATTGCCTTCTTTGAATCAGCACATCTTTAATCTGATTCTTCCATAGAGCAAAGTTTGTGCCATCAAATTTTCGGATCTCAAAATGGTCTTTGCCCTGCAAGTTATAGCTCCTCCTCGGAACGCTAGCACTAGACCCTGATCCACCGGATGTGCCTGAGACCTCTGATGCCATGATCGTAGAGAACTGAATAGAATGATAATGGAGCTAGAAGAGTCCAAACACCAACAAATAAGTGTATCAAGGAGTAAATCGACCACTATATAGTTGACTAAACCAGAAATCTGGAAAAAATTTTGCCAGAGTATCCTCTGCAAAATTAGCATATGACCAGTGTCAAAGTATCATAAAACTGCAAGTACTAACATGTCTACCTGCATAGTGAATCACTGACTCCACTGCATATAATCAGTTACCCAATAGAAGCCAACTAGGCTTATCGAGCACCTATGAACAACTATCATACATCTCCTATGGCGAGGCTGGGTAAGTCTTCCACCTGCATCACCGAAGAGACCCCGACATCTGGGTGTCTCCCAGTTAAGAAAACCTCACCACGACCCTCTTTATCAAACGTAAAAGGCTTTATGCAAAGAACGTAACCGCTATATCAATGCCCACATGGACGTACATAAGCGGTATCCACAGAATCATACATGGTGTGTATGTGCTCAATATATGCAGTAAAATGACACTGAAAGGCTGAATACACAGCCCAAAAAACTAGCCAATAACACCTGCAAGTGTCTGTCAACTCTGATGTTTTAGGCTTTAAAAACCTGCATAAATTTGCAGCGACTGCTCCCACCAAAACTGAAAACCCCTCGAGAAACCTGTAGTTTTACGAGTGTGGCTGAAAATACAGCCCCAAAGGTTGATATTTATTGTCTGAGAAGTACAAGGAACACTCTTCTTGATGTTCTTGGACCTGTGTGAAGAGAACTACGTAGGAAAGTACTCCAAAATGGCTCCAAAAACACCCCAAAATTGCTTCAGAAATAGGCTTTAAAAGCAAAAATGAAGCTTTGAGGGACCAAAACTTGTTCAAGGTAATGCCAACCTTAGTCTTTCCCCTTCTTCAAACACCACAAGAGTGTAGCTTAGTGGCAAGAGATTGCCGCGGTTAAGCGAGCTCTGGGGGGAACAGTACTGGGATGGGTGACCTCCCGGGAAGTACCGGGAAACTCTATATTCCTTGATCGTTGAGGTCCTCCCTCTCGCGCAGCCAACGGCGCCAACGGTGACTTCGGTGACTCGGATGACTCGGATGACAAGGTCTATGCCTTGGTCGCCGCCTTAGTCGTAAGCCTTGGAGAAAACCTGGGGGGGGGGGTCGCTTCGCTCGCACAAAAGGAACAACGCTTTTTGCCTCGAACAGCTCTGATACCAGTGAAGTATTTCGATGGCGTGCACCACACTAGACTCTCCTTCTCGAGAGCTCCACGACGATATGCTCAAAGTTGAAAACCGAGCTCCTGTCGCCACACACAGTACTCCGCACAGATGCTGTAGAATATGCAGAAAACGCAGTACACAGGGAGCACGAAGACAGACTTCTTAGGTCTTACAAATGCGGTCGAACTTACAGTCTGTGACTGACCAGGCCACTATATGTTTTATTAAAGAACATATACAAAGAAGTGTCCGGTGGCCATTTGGCCTTTCACATGGACACTAACGGTAACATTTCTTTCCCACTTGCTATGTTGTCTGGAGAGCTACTATCAACAGTCATTAAGGGTTCCAAGTTGCAATCCTATCAGTCATCCGGCCAGTGATGCAAAAAAAAAAAACATAAATAAATAAATAAACACACACACACACACATATATATATATATATTGTTAGTCGGCCACTGGATTGGCAACTGTATAACTGAATTTTGTTTCGCACGCGCGAAAAGTTGTTACAAAGACATCCGTAATCTTTATATATAGCAATGTAAAAGAGATGCAGGGTTGATTCGTGGAATCACCAGGCTGTCTGTCTGGGTGATTGTCGTGGTCGTTACTGTGTGTCCAGTTGGCTAATTTGGAGTACTGTGTCTCATTTCTGTGTTGTATTATCGACACTTGTTCAGGTTGCTGTAGTGTTGCGTGTCTAATTTCTGAGTATTCCGAGTATACTCTACGTATCCGTGTCCATTGTCTATTGATCTCTATTGTGGCTGTGAGTTTTATTTACATCCAGTAGATCGTCGGACTGTTGTCTGAAAGAGTTGTTCTCCGCATCTTGGTGGTGATTGTTTTGTTAAGTACGTATATCGGGGTGTCCTTCTTCTTGAATGTTCTGCCAATTGTTGATGAAGTCTGTGTAACTGTGGTAGTGTTCCTAAAAACGCTGTGCAGGATTGTGTTGTTCTCAGTATTGAGATTTGTACTTGTATGGTGAGATTTGGCTACAGTAATGGTTATCACCAGTGTGTGTTAGTCTTCAACACTATATGTTTGAAACTGTTGAGTCCTTCTGTGTTTTCGGTTTGTCTGATTGTGAGCGTTGTTCAGTGAAGGTTGAACTACTGTTAAATGTTACAGTAGTGTGTATTCGGAAAATGGGTTTTGAGGTAATTCGGTACTACGATACTGATAGTCGGATACAATGTGTTCGATAGACTCTGGAAGAGTTAGAAGGACGAATTGTAAGGATTGAGAAGGATACCAAATCTTGCTAGAAATCTTGAAGGATTTGGGTGTGAAGTAAATTTGGGAAACAAGTATAGGGCCTCTGTCTTTACAGACCCCTTCCACTCCTAAGAACCCAAGACTCATTTAAACGCGCTTCTGACAGTTAGAACAAGCGTTTAACACTGGCGCCGTCTATGGGAAGGTGGCAACACATCAGATTGTTGCAAAATCGATTGTGGTAACGCGACTGTAGATGGTAAATCGACAGTAATAGTATGCGATTAGTACAAAAGATGATACATGCCGGTTACTAGATCCGGTGAAACGTATCCGAAGAACCGACAACCTTGGGTACCTAATTTTCTAAGGACGCCTCCAGGAGGTAGAAGTACAGATAGGTCTAACCCAGTTGTCAAGAAAGTGAAGAACGTTAGTAGTGATTCCGGCCATATTCCGGTGGAACGTACTACATTTCTGGCAGATTCTGGTGCGATTTCGGCACAGTCTATCGAAGATATACTAACTTCAGAATCTACCGGGACGCAGCATGAAGTTAATTTAGCACCATTGGGTCAAGATTCAAATTTGTATACGACTAGAAACGCCTTACCCAAAGAAATCTGTGAAGGAGAAAAAGCACCTTGTTTTGGTGAAAAATCGACACCTTCCGGTGTTATTCCGGTACCAGTTGTTGAAATTTCACAATTTTTCGGTGACGATTTGCCCTTTCTTGGTGAATCTTCAGTCCAGTCACCGTTATTGGGAGTTAGCTTTCCTACATTTGACATCAAGAAGGAAGGTAGCTTGTTTGAAACTGAGATTCGAAACATACTGAACAAGATTATCGAACCGGAAAGTGCACAGGCTGACGATACAGATTTTGACCATCCAGATATTCAGCCTCGGGGTACAGAAAATAGTCACAATACAACCATTAGCACCATGAACGGGCAACAACAACAACAGCAACAACAACTATGCCCACCAAGGCCGACTCCAACCGGAGTAACGTACACTAAATTCGGTGGATTTCCAGGAGATGACCCACATGCTCATGTACGCACATTTGAGATAAGTTACGCAGTGCTCAACCATCCACCTGATCCGGCGTATAGGGCTATTGTCTTCCAATCGACATCGGTTAACGAAGCAGCCAGATGGCTTACAGAATATGATATTAACCACTTTGGCACCTATGAAGCAGTAAGGGATGCATTTTTGCAGAGATTCACGCTAAAGAAGAATCGAGCCGAAATTTTGGACTACCTGCAAAACAACAGACAGAAGATAAATCAAATAGTGCAGGAATACGCCACTCTATTTAGGACTCATTTGAGGCAGTTACCACCAGCACATGCCAACCTACCGGATGACGTTATCACTCAATGGTTTATCAATGGATTGACTTTGCAACTTAAACAGATTATGATCATATGCTGTGTAGGATCTATGACGCTAGATGCAGTGATTGCAATGGCTTTGCAGCTGGAAAACAAGGTTGGAGGATTTACAGAAGACTTGGAATGGTTAAAAGCAAATAAAAATGTTGCAGAAGACCCGACCAGACAAATGTTCTGCATCACATGCAAGAATTCAGGGCACACTAGTCCCACTTGTGCACTTAATCAGTTGTTTTGCGCTATCTACAACACGACCGGACATACTACCGAAAATTGTGCATACAACGCCAAAGTGCAGGGAACCGCAACTGTCAATGCTATTATACAAAAACCAGGATAGCTAGCCAATCATTATGTACCTCCACAAATGAGAAACAACCAGCAACAAGGCTATCGAAATTACAGAGGACAGAGAAATAATAACTACAATGCAAATTGCTGGCAGGCCAGACCAGCACAGGAAAATTCCAATTTGCCACCATCGTGCTGCCATTTTTGTGGTGAATTTGGTCACATTAGAAGATTTTGTAAGGATGCAACTGAGTATGATCAGAGGAAGATAGAACAACAAAACCCAATGACTAATATGGTACAAATCACACCCGTAGAAATGCAAGTTGTAGTAATTCAGACCCGATCGGGTAAGCAACTGCAACCAGCGGCAGAAGTCTTTGAACCAGGCATACGTGAACAACGGATGTATGATAAGGCAAGTCAATGGACCACCGCCGAACCTCCAGTGTTTCCAAATCCTATTCCGGTGACCCAGGCTCCAGTAACCAAGGAAGGAACACAAAAATAAGATTCTAATTCAGTAGCACGCACATCATCTTCAGCAGATACATCCTCTTCAGCCGGCGCATCATCTTCAGAATCCGTGGAAAGCACAATTCAATCACATAAGGCCTAGGAGATTTTATCTAAAGCGTCCATTACTCTTCCTCTTGGCCAATTACTTGCACTAGTACCAGGAGTTCGACAACAATTCCAGCAATGGTTTAGTCTTCCAGCAACAGCCACAGTGCAACCGAAACTTGATTCTACGGTCGATCATTCGGTTCCTTTAATTACAGTATGGTATAAAAATCATAAAATTACATAGGTACTAATTGATGGAGGATCTGGTGTCAACATTGCTACTGCTGCACTGTGTAAGAAGTTAGGATGGACTGAAATCGAACCAATTCAGTTCTTTGTCAGAATGGCTGACCAGTCAAGAGTCCATCCAGTAGGACTTGTACGGAATGTACCAATAACTTTGCAGGGTACCACATTTAAGATGACCTTTGTCGTCCTAGAATTACCGGAATCCACCCTTGATTATAATCTTCTTTTATGGCGTCCTTGGCTGAAGCAAGCTAAGGTCATACAAGATTGGTCTGCATAGGAACTCACTTTCAAAGATAATAATCGTAAATATATTGTAAAACTAGATGCTATACAGCCTTGCGAATTGCATGCTAGACCGTATTTTGCAGAACCAGTTCATATGTTAGATGGGTTGTCAGATGATGAAGAAGAAGATTTTTTAAAGAACAACATTGACTTAATCTCCCTAGGAACAGTTGATCTACAATCTATTGTAGATAATTTGAATCCCGCAGTTTGTACGGTGATGCCTGTAACAAAAGAAGATAAGAAAGAAGATACCACTGCTACAGATGACGCTGAGCTACAACAACTTTTTAAGCCAGCAGTCGATACAGAGAGCCCCCAACAATTTTATGTCCCAGAGGATCAATTGATCACCTATAATTTAGGAGATGAGGACCATCTGCGTCCTGTCAAGATAAAGGAAAGCCTACCAGGAGTATTTCAAGCAGACTTAATCCAGCTACTCCAAGAATTCTCTGACGTCTTTGCATGGGATTACAAAGGTATGAAGGGTTTGGACCCGCACATCTATCAACACAGGGTCATGCTGAAGCCGGAAGCAAAACCAATCAAGCAACCCAGCTACCGGATGAATCCGAACTACGCATCATAGGTAAAAGCAGAACTTGATAGGCTACTCAAAGTCGGATTCATTGTACCAGTAGAGCATGCTGAATGGATCTCACCAATTGTCATTGTTCCTAAAAAGAATAAGCAACTACGAATCTGTGTGGACTATCGAAAACTGAACGCAGCTACGGTGCCTGATCCATTTCCGCTACCTTTTCTTGACACGATGCTTGATAGAGTAGCAGGACATGAAATGTATTCATTCCTAGATGGATACAGTGGATATGATCAAGTTAGAATGGCTGAACAGGATATACCTAAGACCACTTTCATTACCAATTGGGGTGTTTTTGCTTGTACCGTAATGTGGTTTGGATTAAGAAATGCCCCAAGTACTTTTCAGAGGTGTATGCAGGAAATATTCTCCCCTTACCTTACCTCGTTTATGCAAGTTTATCTTGATGATTTATCGTTATTTGGAAAAATGGTAGCACACTTGTTCCATTTACGGTGTTGCTTTGAGAAGTGCAGAGAATACAGACTCTGTTTAAACCCAAACAAATCCGTGCTTGCGGTTTCATGTGGAAGGCTACTTGGCCACATCGTATCTACACAAGGTATACAGGTGGATCCAGATAAAATTACAGCTGTGTTAGAAGCACTTGTGCCCACTACACCTAAGGAAGTGATGCGCTTCATGGGCCAAGTAAGATGGCATGGTCGGCACTTACGCTGGCTTGCTCATTTGGCAATACCACTGAACAAGTTAATAACCAAGACTCCTCGACAATTTGAATGGACTCAAGAATGTCAAATTGCTTTTGATCGTCTAAAGGGATTACTAACACAGGTTCCAATCCTACAGCCTCCTGACTGGGATCGTCCATTTCATATATTTGTTGATGCTTCAGATATAGCAATTGGGAGCGTTCTAATGCAACACACCGATAAGTGGTTTCGGCCTGTGTACTATGCCAGCTGAAGGCTTGCTCCTGCTGAAAAGAATTACTCTGTAACCAAAAGGGAATGTTTTGGTTTAGTATACTCTGTCAAGAAATTCAGGCATTATTTACTTGGCCGCAAATTTACTTTTCATGTAGATCATGCTGCACTTGTCTATCTAGTTCGGCAACAGCATTTAGGTGGTCGATTAGCGCGATGGGTTGTGCTTTTACAAGAATTTGATTACGAAGTTATTCATCGGCCAGGCAGTTCACATGCCTTAGCAAATTTCCTTTCTCGTTTAGATTCCGGTGAAGCTCCAGTCGGTGTAGATGACACAACGTCAGCAATTTTATGTTTCTGAACAAACCAATGATGAAATTGCAGACCCACCTATGCCATCTACATATTATGATCAGATATTGACATTCCTTACTGATGGATGCCTCCCGACTACAACATCTCCTGCAATACGTAGGAAGATTGCAGTTTTTAGTCGCCGATTTCGGTTAATTGCTGGGGAACTATACTATATGGATAACACTGGAATTTTACTTTGTTGTATCTCTCCTCATCAGTTATTACTTTGGCTCACTCAATTCCTTCCGGTGGCCATTTTGCTGCAGATTTAACACACCGGAAAATTCTTCAGAGTGGACTTTGGTGGCCTACTATGTACAGGGATGTATTGCAGTTTGTCAAAAATTGTGATAATTGTAAGAGGTCTGGACAGCCCCTACAACGTCATTTTTTCCCTCTACAACCTATCTTGCCATTAGAACCTTTTCAGAAGTGGGGTCTAGACTTTATCGGACCTATTACACCGCAGCAATACTCAACAATAATCATTATATTCTAACCTGTACAGACTATGCAACCAGATGGGCAGAAGCATGGGCTTTAAAATCTGCCACAGCTGTTTCGGTGGAAAATTGCATAATGAAAGATATCTTTCCGCGCTTTGGATTACCTCTGGAGCTTGTTACAGATCAGGGCACTCATTTTGTTAACAATCTAATGAAAGTACTCACACATTCTTTTTAGATCACGCATAAATTCAGTTCACCATATTATCCTCGTGCAAATGGTTTGGCTGAGAGTACAAACAAGACCCTGCTAAATATGCTTCGAAAACTCATTTTGGAAGCACCGAAAAGATGGGACTAACTGTTACCTGCAGTCCTGTGGGCATACCGAACTACCTATAAGGTAGCAACAGGTCTAAGACCCTTCAAACTAGCTTATGGATTGGAAGCCATAGCACCCATGGAAATTATTGTGCCAAGCTTACGTGTGGCTCTCACTCAGAAATTAATACTAGAAGATTCTTTATCATTTCCGCTAGATACACTCACAGAATTGGATGAGCACCGATGGCAAAGTTTTCTAACTATGCATGAAGTACAGCTAAGACAAGTTCGAACACATGATCGCTATCTAAAGACCCCAGTTTTTACGGTGGGACAACTTGTACTATTTTACAATGCAAAGTCGAATCGCTCTGCTGGCAAATTTAAGTTACGATGGTTTGGCCCCTACCGGATTTCTGAACAAGTTGGCCCCGCAACATTTCGGTTGACTACTTGATCGAAAGTCCTCTTCCGAAAGTTATCAACGGTTCGAAGCTGCGGCCGTATCAACAAACATCTAATCCGCACTGAAACGTTTCGCGATTGGCCGCATCTTTTGGTGTTCTCTTTTCTTTCCTTTTATTTTCTTTTTCTTTCCTTTTGTTTTGCGCACTTAATAAAATAAGCCTGTAAATATCCGTGTTTTGATACCTAATTATGTCAACAGCCGCCCTGCCCTTTCCAGCTACTCATACATGCACACCGAAGTTAAGAAGTTATCATCTCAATGAAGAACGATTATTAGTGATTTTGATTGCTCCCCACTGCCAAACATCTACTTAACCTTCTCCGTTTCGCCAAAAATCGCTATTGTGCTTGCGTGATTTGTGTGACTGTGTATACCCTATGCGTTTGCGTTTTGTGCTTGCTGTCATTGTTTGCGCCATGGAAGCTCTGGCAAACTATGCCGCTTTCCGTGACGGACTCCCTACCGAAGTAGGAGAGTTTCTGCGCACCCGTGGGTTATCCAATTTCGCTGAACTGCCGTGGCATTCAGTGGAATCCCACCTGTTTTTTGCCCAGATTATCGCCGCTATCGCTAAAACACCTGCCAACGAGCAAAGTTGGGCTATCACATCCCTACCCTCCCGAACCGTAATCACCTTCCAAGCTTTTGCTGAAGTGTTTAGACTCCCTCGGCAAGGTCGGGAAAATGGCCCGAGTCTGCCAGTCGCAACAATGATAGAATTGTTTCCTAGGTATTCATCAAACGAATACGCGATCCTATGTCGACCGAAACCTGAGATATCCACACTGCAATTCCTCGTAGCCATTCTTAACCGCCAGAAGCGAACTTATGGCATCTCTAGGCCTTTCTACTCTGCTATTGATTTAGTTGCTCGAGAACCCGTCAATTTTGCATCCTACTTCTTCCACCGCATTCATAAGGAATGCGTTTCAATAATCAAATAGGTAAACAAGGGAGGAATGCCAAAGTCGTGATTGCCACACATCATTTCTTTCCTTTTTCCGGCCATACTTGCAGCACAACCACCACCCAGAGGCCCGGTCCTGCACCATGAAGAATCGGCCCAATTATTAGAAGATGATGAAGAAGACGAATAGAAACTCAATCAACTCTTCCGCCGGAAACGAATTAGAATCAGTTCCTCTGAAAGTGAAGCACAGGGTTTAGCCGAAGGAAATAAAGAAGATGACCAAGAAGAAGAGAAGCAGGACGAAGACACTTTCCATGATACCGCAACGTCTATGCAGCACGAATCATCTGCACAATCTTCTGAAGGACAACAAGAACAAGAAGATCACACTGAATCCGAAACAAGCTCGTCACAAGAGGCATCGTAGCAACAATCGGAGCCAGAAAACCAAAGAAATGAAGAATAGATCATTAAAGACGTTTTCGACGAAATTCTGAAAGCAGTCGAGTCCATAGCTGCCGACAATGCTGAAACACAAGAAGTAACAGAAAAGGTAACAGAACCTCACACTGTTCTCCCCACTCCACCACCGGAACCTCCGCTTAACCCCATTATCCCTACTCCACCCATCCTCACTGAAGAACCCACTGCCTCTTCTTCCTCATCCCCAAACTATTCTCCATCGAACTCACAACAGCTGCTCACCGAATCCTCTTCTCAACATCGTCCTCTTCTTTCGCTTCCAACACTCCCGGTATTTTCGGAGCTTGCAAATATGGGACAGATGTTGATCAATCTATCGCAACAATTACCAATACAATTGAAAGAGGCAACCAATACTATCAAAAATGATTTCCAACATAAGGTCGATATGCTAGAAGCAGACATCACTCCACTACAGGAAGAGATTGATGCAGTCAAATCAGAAAACCATATTCTACATGAACAGATTAGAGAATTACAGGCCAGAATTGCCGAGCAGGAAGTGATTATCAGTCAGAGAGATGCAACGCTGGCGGAGCTCAAAGAAAAAGATAAGTTAATAGATGTTGCAAATGCCGAAATAATTCAGTTGAAGCAAGACCTACAAGATAAAGAAGATGCCAGAGTCGCCTTAGGCAATTTATTAGAAGAAACCAGAGTTCAGCTACATGAAGTATTACAACAAAGCCAAGAACAGCAGAGGCAGGCTAGGAAAACAGAAGAAGAACTTCAAAGAACAAACAAAAATTTATCAGATGTAAACAACATGCTCAAACACTATTTGACCAAGGAAGCTCAAACACAGAAGTTAATAACACATCTCCGAAGCGAAAAGGATGCATACTCTAGAACCATAAATTTTCAGAATCAAGAAATCGAAAGAAGGGAGAATCAGCTGGAAAATCAGAAAGAAAGGATAAGCAAAATGGAGCAACAAGTGGCAGAAATGAAAATTTCCAGAGATGCGGCACTCTTGAATGAATTTTATTTACAAGAAGCCTTTCTACAGACGAAAGCAGAAATTTTGCTGACCGAAGCTATTTCATTAAGTTCTGCAAGAATAGATGCACAACTAGTAGAACCGGACACTCTCAAACAGATGTTAGAAACTTTAAAGAAGAAAATTGCCTGAACCTTTAGGTTAGCCAAAAGCATGTATTTAGAAGGCATTATAGACGAGCAGTAATTTTGTAAAAACCTGCGGGTTCGAGGCCACCGTGCATGCCAGAGTGTTAGTCGGCCGCCGGATTGGCAACTGTATAACTGAATCTTGTTTTGCACACGTGAAAAGTTGTTACAAAGACATCTGTAATCTTTATATATAGCAATGTAAAAGATATGCAGGGTGACGATTCGTGGAATCACCAGGTTGTCTGTCTGGGTGATTGTCGTGGTCGTTACTGTGTGTCGAGTTGGCTAATTTGGAGTACTGTGTCTCATTTCTGTGTTGTATCATCGACACTTGTTCGGGTTGCTGTGGTGTTGCGTGTCTAATTTCCGAGTATTCCGAGTATATTGTATGTATCCGTGTCCATTGTCTATCGATCTCTATTGCGGCTGTGAGTTTTATTTACATCCAGTAGATCGTCGGACTGTTGTCTGAAAGAGTTGTTCTGTGGATCTTGGTGGTGATTGTTCTGTTAAGTACGTATATCGGGGTGTCCTTCTTGAATGTTCTGCCAATTGTTGATGAAAGTCTGTGTAACTGTGGTAGTGTTCCTAAAAACGCTGTGCAAGATTGTGTTGTTCTTAGTATTGAGATCTGTACTTGTACGGTGAGATTTGGCTACAGTAATGGTTATCTCCAGTATGTGTTAGTCTTCAACACTATATGTTTGAAACTGTTGAGTCCTTTTGTGTTTTTGGTTTGTCTGATTGTGAGCGTTGTTCGGTGAAGGTTGAACTATTATTAAATGTTACAATAGTGTGTATTCGGAAAAAGGGTTTTGAGGTAATTTGGTACTACGATACTGATAGTCGGATACAATGTGTTCGGTAGACTCTGGAAGAGTTAGAAGGACGAATCGTAAGGATTGAGAAGGGTATACCAAATCTTGATAGAAATCTTGAAGGATTTGGGTGTGAAGTAAATTTGGGAAACAAATATAGGGCCTCTGTCTTTACAGACCCCTTCCACTCCCAAGAACCCAAGACTCATTTAAACGTGCTTCTGACAGTTAGAACAAGCGTTTAACAATATATATATATATATATATATATATATATATATATATATATATATATATATATATATATATATATATATATATATATATATATATATATATATATATATATATATATATTTATTTATTTATTTATTTATTTATTTTTTTTTTGCATCACTGGCCAGATGACTAATAGGGCTGCAACTTGGACCCGTTCATGACTGTTGACAACAGCTCTCGGGATAGCGTAGCAATCTGGAAAGAACCTGGTCCACATAACTCGTGGATCCAGAAGGGACTTGTTCACCTCAAAAAAATGAAAAAAAGAAAGAAAACAAAAGCGAAAAAGAGAAAGAAGAAATAATTCAAGAAATTCCTCCAACTTGCAAAGTGGCGGAATAACTACTCGACATGCAAATCGTACAAATAATTAACGATGGCGATGGAAGTATTGTTTCAAATCTGATTCCTTGATTCTTATTTTGAGGTACATGATTGGTGCAAATTAGGGCAATCATGATGCAGAATCGACGCTCTCAATTCAAAAACGCGAGCAATAAAAGGCTGAGGACAATACCTAATCTAGCTTATTTGGTGAATGAACAAATAGAGCAATTAGAAATTTAGCATTCTCGAGCTACAATCAACAGACAAAGCAGAGAAGAAGCTATGGCGGTCACTTTCTTAGACGACCACCTACTCAACATACCGGACCATCTCTCTCAACCACACATGGATTGGTTCAAGTGTAGAGGACTTTTAAAGTGTGCATTAATCAACTAGAGAGGTATCCAACCTCACCCCCTTGCAAAAGATATAGCGATGGAGGTTGCTCGCCAAACTAATGCGAATGATCTTAATGTCCCAAAGATCTATTTGAGAATTGGACAAGGGGATCCCTTCCAATTATCCCCGACATTGATAGCATAGTGGCTCCATGTTGCTAATACACGGATTACTGCAAGAACTAAAATAGTGGATGTTGTAGAGATAACCAACTTATTGAGAAAACCGTGTTTCGGGGAGTACAAGTTCTCCCAACTTCCAGACGATAACCCGCTTAAACTCAGATTGCTGTTGATGACGATGGTGATTAATATAAAGCAAAACATTACAGGAATCTGCCAAAACACAAGTAAATTGAGGAGAGATAATTTTTTTCAAAATTGGAAAAAGAAGTCCAAAGATGGTGCTTGCTTTAAACCATATAATGCCTTCTTTAACCTGCACACCTGTTTTCATACCCTTCCTGCAACCCAATGTTGATCCTTCGAACAATGCATGAACTGTGAGAGAACTCCTATTGCATAACTAAGATCTGGTCTTGTTAGCGTAGCATAAATCAAACTTCCCACTAAAGATTGATACTTTCTCATATCTTTAAACTCTGCACCATCATATTTGCTGAGTTTATGATTTACTTCAAGCAGTGTTGAAGCTTCTCTGCAATTCTCCATGCTAAACTTCTTCAGTAAGTTTAGGAGATACCTTTCTTGTGAAACATATACACCATGATCTGTATATGTAACTTCCATTCCAAGAAAGTATGATAACTTTCCTAGATCACTGATCTTGAACTCTTTTTCAAGCAATCTCTTTACCTCCTTGATTCCTTCATCTGAGGTACCTGTGATTATAATATCATCTACATAAATACAAATGTAGATCATACCTTCTTCTGTTCTCTTAATGAGTAGACTTGCATCTGCCTTTGAACTTTGGTATCCAAGATTATTGAGATAGTTCACAAGTATGTAATTCCAAGCTCTTGGAGCTTGCTTCAATCCATAGAGTGCTCTTCTTAATCTGCAAACATGATTTGCAAACATGATTTGGGTAACTGGAATTTACAAACCCTTCAGGTTGTTCCATGTAAACTTCATCTGATTTATATCCATTTAGAAGTGCATTCTTTATATCAATTGACTTAGCTTCCATCCTTTTGATGTTGCTATAGCAATTACTGTCCTTATGGTTGACATCTTTGCCACTGGACTAAATGTCTCATCATAGTCTATGCCATGCGTCTAAGCATAACCTTTGACTACTAGTCTAGCTTTGTATCTGGCTATTCTTCCATATGCAAGTTTCTTAATTTTGTAAACCCATTTATTTCCAATTATTTTCTTACCATTTGGTTTTGGAACAAGTTCCCAGGTCTTGTTCTGTTCCAGCGCATTGAACTCCTCCTTCATTGCTTCTTCCCATTTTTTCTTACCTTTTGCTTCACTGTAATTCTGAGGTTCTTCATCCTCCTTTACTAAGTAAGCATAGTTTTTCTGAGTCAAATAAGAAGTATCATAAGAATACCTTGTTGGTTGTTTCCTTACTCTGTTTGACCTTCTTGGTTCATATTCTTCATGTGTATCTGAATACACTTCTTCATCAAATCTCAGTCCATCTTCATTCCTCATAGTTGATCCGATCCTGGATGTACTTGCCTGCATATGATCTTCATCTCCATTCACCTGCATATGTGATTTACCTTTTTCAATTCTTTTTATCTCTTCTTCAATTGTTTCATCATTATACTCTTTATCTGCATACCAGCTCTTTCCTTCATCAAATGTCACATCTTTGGAAATAGTAAACTGTTTGGTTAAAGGACTCCATAACATATAACCCATCTGATGAACACATATTTTTTGTTCAAGCTTATGTCTCAGTTGTGATGGTATGTAAGCATAAGCAACTGATCCAAACACTTTACAATGATCAAGTGTTGGTTTCTTACCCCACCAAGCTTCATAAGGGGTCATTCCATTTAAAGATGTACATGGTAATCTATTTACCAGATATGTTGTTGTATTTACAACCTCGGCCCAAAGATAATTTGGACAATTCTTCTCCTTTAGCATTGCTCTTGCAAACTCAACTCGAGTTTGGTTTCTCCTATCTGCTACTCCATTTTGTTGCGGTGTATACCTGCAAGTTATTTCTCTTTTGATACCTACATTCCACAAATAATCATTGAACTCTTGAGAAAAATATTATCCTCCTCCATCAGACCTTAGTCTTTTGAGTTTTTGTCCTGTAAGTCTTTCAGCATATGCATGAAAATGCCTGAAAGCTCCAAATACTTCTGACTTCTCTTTCAAAACATAAAGTGTTATCCATCTTGTTGCATCATCAATAAAAAGAACATAATACCTTGAGCCACTGATAGATCCTCCTTTTGTCGGTCCCCATACATATGTATGTATGAGCTCTAGCAAACCATCGTGTTTGTAAGCATTCTTCTAAAATGGTAGCCTGTGTGCTTTTCCCATCTGACAAGTTTCGCATTTGTGAATCATATGTTGATTCTTCATATTCGGTAATCCTCTTACGAATTGTTTCTCCACCATCACTTTGATTCCTTTTTCATTAAAATGTCCTAATCTCTTATGCCAGAGGTCCAATTCTGTAAACACTTCATCACCATGTGTGATCAGGGCTTGACCAACATTCCCTTGCACTTTAAGAGTAAAAAGTCTACCTTCCTTTTTACCATGGACAATTTGATTGTATCCATTTTCTGGATCTTCAACAAATACTCCTTCATTTGTAAACCTGACTTGAAAACCTTTTTCTACTATCAGTCCCACGCTGATCAGATTCTTCGGGATTGTTGGAACATACAAAACATGTGTTAGCAGGTCAGCTCCATTTTTGCACTTTACTTTTCCAATTGACCTTACATTATGTTTTGTATTATCACCTCTTTGTACTGTATGATTTGAAATTCCTCCTTCCAGTGATAACAATTCTATATTTCCTGACAAATGATTTGAACAACCAGAGTCAATATAGAATACCTTGAGATCTTCATTCTCTGACATGCTTATTGAATTCATCATCAATGTTGTATGATTGTCATTTTGCGTATCATTCACATAGTTGTAGTAGGTAGTGTTGTGAGACTGATTATGTCCCCAACTTCTTGCTCCACCTCTACCATATCCGCCTCTTTGGCTTTGTCTACCTCTTTGATATCTTCCACTTCTGTCTCTGCTATTGTTATTCTGATTCTGACTTGATCCTTGAGAATTATGCCAGCAATCATGAGCCAAATGATTGCTTAATCCACAGATCCAACAAGTCTTCTTGTTGTTATTATGATTACCTCTTCCTTTTGTATTACCTCTACTTTTACTTCTGACATTTCCTCTTCCTCTTGCATAATTTGCTTGAGTAGTCAGTTCTTCTTCATCTTTTTCTTTACCTTTATCACCTTTCTTCTTATTCTTTGCGTACATAGCAGAACTTTGTCCTTTATCTCCATCTGTCTTCAAATCTTGCTCAAATGTTAGCATTAGTCCAAGTAAGTGATTTAAATCTGGTACAAAATGATTTAATGAAAGTTCAGTTGAGAGTACGAAAGGTTTCCACCTTTCATCTCCTCTCAGTCCTGCAAGCAATTGCGCTATTAACCTGTGGTCTTCGATATCTTCGTCAATAGATCCAAGACCGTCTTCCAAGTCCTTCGTCTTAGTGACATAATCACTAATGCTTTGACTTTGTTTTTTCTTCAACGTTGTAAATTCTGACCATAAGCTAGCCTTCCTAGCTTTAGTAGTGTTTTGGAAATGATCTTCCAATGCACTCCATATGTCTTCCGCTTTCTCCATACCTCTAATGTGTGGTAATAGATGATCTGTAACGGTATTATAGATATACGCTCTTGTCGTTGCGTCTTTCTTCTACCACAGCTTCAAAGCTTCTAACTCTTCTTTCTTCGGTTGACTGTCGTCTCCAAAAGTAGGCTTCTTTTCTTCTCCTGTCACATATATCATTAAGTCCTTACTCATAAGTAAGGCTTCCATTCGCATTACCCATGCGGGATAGTTATCTCTGTCCAATTTGTCAATGGAAATGTGATCTTCCATAATCTTCTTGTTTTTGTTACTGTCGGTGAGTATAACGTTAAAGAATTTTACCTTTTGTAAAACTTTACCCTTGAGAATGACTTTAGAACGCTTCTTTGATGCCGTTTGTTGTTGATCTCCTCAGCTTTCACCTTTCTTAAGAAGAATTCTTCACTTTCTCTTGTATCTTTACTTCCGTTTTTTTTGCTCTTCAAAATCTTTTCTGCTCTGATACCACTTGTTGACGTCGACACGACAAAAACTTAACAAACTAAGCTGCAGAATTTTGTCACATCAACAAAAAACATACACTTCTTCATGAAGTCACCATTCAAAAATGTTGTTTTAATGTCCAATTGATATACATTCCAACCATAATGAGCTGCAAGTGCACAGATCCTACGAACAATAGCCATTCGACATGTAGGTGCAAATGTTTCATCAAAACCAATGCCTATTTCCTACGCATAACCCTTTGCAACAAGCCTAGCCTTAGACCTGTCAACTGCTCCATTAGTTTTATGCTTCAACTTGTATACCCACTTAGTGCCAATGGCCTTCTTTCCAAGAGGCAAGTCGCATAAAGGCGAGTTATCATTTTTCATGATGGCATCATATTCATATTTTATTGCAGCCATCCAATGTTTAGAATTTTGTGCTTTATCAAACGAAACAGGCTCAGTCTCATCATAGAGACTACAGGCAGCCATAGCAAAGCAATCTGATGCAAAAGATGCACTATGAGAGCATGAATGAGTACGGTATGATAGAAGTGCATCTAATTTGTTGTCATGCAAAGTCTGCACTAGCCATTTTGGCATACTTTTTGCCTCCTCAATATCATCTCTCTCATCAACAAGTGCATCATGCAAATTTGCATCAAAAATAGAATGATCTGCATCATCACATGAAATCTGTAACACTTCAACAACTTTCCATGTAGGTCATGGAGGTAAATGATAAAATGGATAAATCCCTCCTTTATGGCACTACCATCTAAGAATGATATTTCCTTCTTGTGATGGGGCACAACTCCTGACAACCTAAGTCCCTTCATATGGTAATCAAGATTAAACTGATGACGCTAATCTTGAGTTTCCATGGATAAGCTTCTCTGCTTAAACTTGATGTTGAATGAGATGGCTTGTTTGCTAGCATACACTCTTATAAACATCAGACGGCTTGTTTGCTAGCATACACTATTATAAACTATGTTCTAGAAGTATAGCCTGAATGCTTTGCTGATTTCACTAAACACAAGTGCACAATTGTCTTGCCATTAAGTCTAGCATTATATATCCATACTTCACTCTTTGGTTCTCCCCCCCTATCAAGGTCGAGCTTAGTTTGTTCCCTTTGAACGAGTTGCACCAAGGTGAAACAGTTTGTCGAGATCAATGAAGATTAAAAATGGACAGCCAGTATTAGACAAAATGATTCGATATGGTTCCCTATCAAGGGCATCAAAGGTGATGAGCCCTGGAACCTCCAAAAAGCTAGGAAGCTTTAGAACAAAGGTTTTTGTTTGTGGAAACACTTTCGAAATCAAGAAACATGCCAATGGATTTGATTTGAGGACATTGATGCAGCTAAGAGAGTGGACTATGAAGAATGGTGCCTATTGCATAGATTCTATGCTTGGGAGGGCTCAAGGACTCACCTCCTTATTGGACATAACTCCCTCACCTTGAGGGTTGTGCACAAACTCACCTCCTTATTGGACATAACTCCCTCACCTTGAGGGTCTTAGATGGCACAACGGCAATGGTCTTGATAAAATTATGAGATTCAAGAAGAATGTGGACTATCATGTCACACTTAATAGGAGATTGTGTCTTGATTGGCCGAGCATTCGGTGGGATTTCAAGTTCCAATCCCTTTGGCATCCCCTCATCGAGGTTCAAAAATCAGCTCTTATGCGACAAATTTTCCACCATGGAATTTGGACAAATGTAAAAGCAAACAAAATTTGTGGAGCCCTTCTGTGGTGTAAACGATGCCTTCGGGTGAAGCGATCAGTTCCTTGGGAGAATCATGGTGCTGCATGGATAAATCAGCTGGAAGCAAGCATTATTGGGCGAAGCCATCAGTTCCTTGGGAGAACCATGGTGCTACATGGACAAATTAGTACTATGGAATGCTATAAGAGGTGAGACCCTCTGGAAGATTTGGAAAGAGGTGTGCGGCAAACTTTGGTAGCCCTCCTAAAGAATGGTCGATCAAAAAAACCTCTTTTCCTTTTAGCCAAAAGAAAGTCCAATTGTAAGAAGCCCCAGCCTTTTAGACATCATAGAGTGCTTTTTCATCAAGAGAAACAAGATAAAAAGTAAGCGAACCCCTGACGGGGACAAAGGGGTTATCAACCTTGAGATGAAAGGGTTATCAACCTTCTTTCTAATGTCTTCTAGTAAGTTTTAAGCATCCCCTTCTATGTGGGATTCGAGGAGTCCCATGGGTGCTAGGCCCATTCACTTGTAGAGTGTTTCTTTCTATTGATTGAAGTGTGGAAGAGTGGGCTACTACCAAACTTCCTTTTATTAAAAAAAAGGTATAGATTGAAAATGTCAAAAAATAAAAAGGTCACATGACGAATAGATGATCAACTTGACTCGATGACATAACATTCAAAACTTTCTATGCAAGGGATTGTAAACATCCACTGTCCCTCTTGTGACATAATGAAATAAAATTGGGTTTAGAAATGGCTGAACTTTCAAGAGTCAGCCACACCAATTAGAAACTCTTTGGCTGGGTTGGGGAGTCCAACTTGGTTATCCTTGTGACGTTCTTCAGTTTAAACTCCTCAATAAAGCAAATTTATCAAAAGAGCATGATTTTAAAGTTCACACATTGTAGACATGCTCTATGATTGTTTTGTTCGATCAACATCCCACATAAATTCAGTGCTATGATGTAGATTTGGCTATATTTGACCATAGATCTCAACAAAACCATTTAGAACCCTACTTGATATATATCTCTGCATTGCGAGCAAGGGCATTGATCAAAGTGCTCAGTGAGAACTGACTAATAAGCTTTACTTTGTTATCCCAAATCAAAGAGATGTAACCAATTAAAATGTTCTCCACAACAATTGTTGAAATACCCAAATCGTGTTATATATTATGAAAAGATTAAACTGAAGCAAGAGATTTGATCCCTCAGAAAATGTGTCAATTTCAGTCATCAAAAGCAAAATCAAAGCAAGCAAAGCTGTAGCCCAGAAATGATTAACACAGAAGCCCAAACGGCATTACCTATAAAAAAACAAGGACGACCATAAGAAGATGATAGGTGGTCATGCAATGTGAAATACTTTCATGATTCCTTGCCGAACAGTATTACAATGGCATGCACTTAATCGCTGCCCTTAAATAACAATATACAATGACATACATAAGTATACTGTCCTTAGATAAGAATATTTAGAATGCCACATAAAAGGTGACTCCTACTTGATAATGCTCACGACTTCATAAAAGTCTTCAAATTTCATATTGCTGATAGGCCATAATATTTCTATGAAATAGCAGAACAGGGCAGCTTGCAAGATGTTCCATGAAATCATATAGCATCAGGATTCCTCGATTCATCATTACATAAACAAGTTATCATTATAAGATACAGTTGAATTAGTAACAGAAGCTTTTTACAGCCCCAGAATCCTGATTTCTGGCTTCAAGGAAAGTTATATTTGAATTCTATTACAATTGGCCTTGCCAAAAGTCTTTGCGCACATGCTTTCGAGGCACACTTGGTAGTCTGATTGATGTTCTCTATGTGAGAACTTAATTAGTTCATTGATGTTCAGAGAGTCCCCTATCCACCATCCATTATCATCATTTGTGGAATCTAGGCATTAAAGCACAAGCTCCATATCTATATTTGGCCCCCAATTATAGCTCAGGCTTGACATCAATGTGACAGTACTGTATGCCAATGTAACTTCTGTTATATGTTTAACATGGTGATACAAAGCCCATGTAATCTCCTTGCTGAATCTGACGTATTACGTCCCATATGCCAAAAAATGCCATGAATCCAGCACTTATACCCATCACTAAACTAACTGAAAAAACAATCAATGATACTCGTCCATATTTCAATATAATGCTCTGAACTACTGCCAGGCCAAGAATGGAGAAAACAAAAGAGACGGCAACAGAAATCAATGCATATTCCAGCGGAATCAGTCCTAACAGCCAGTACTGAATCATTGAGAGCGAAGAAGAGAAGAAAACCATGAAGGAACAAGTGGCAGCAGTATGCTGGAAAAATAATATGACTCAGTGTTGAGATCAAAACGTAGAACTACTTTTTGCATAAGATGCAGCATGAAACAGTAAAATCACAACAGTTTACCCCAAAAAAGTAGACCTTGATGTAACTCCATGTAAACAGAAATAGCAAAAAATGAACTGAACTACACACCTGCGGATTCATCCCAAACTCCAGCAACAAAGGACTAATGATTGTTCCACCACCAAGTCCAAGCATGCCTCCTAAGAAGCCTGCACCAAGGGCACACATTGGTAACAAACCCAATTTCACCAGCCCTCCTGATGCCATGTTTTCCTGAACAAGCATGCAGCAAAACTGTGATTCACAAAGATTTTTGAGATACAGTAATTAGTTGATATGGTACTCACCATCACATCAACACCCAAACTCTTTCTCTGGAGATACATCAACGCAAATAGTGTAACCAAGAATGTGAAGGGCACCTGTATGAAAGTCACTGTCCAATACACAGCCCCGCATGTTTTGATCCCAAATAGATTCTGCTTGCAAGGAAACAACGTAACAGTTTGAATGCATATCACCAGGCTACAAATCAAAGAATACAGGCTATCGACGATAATTCTAACAGACATTTAGATAACTGTATTGGTGCTAGGAGAAGCTCATATCCACTGTCTAATTTAAAAGTTCATAGGCTCTCGATAAGAATACTAATTCCCACTTGATGTTGATAGTACCAGGGAAAGCTCATCTCATCGGGAGGCGCCATAAAATTATGAGCTGAAGGAATGGCCTGCATAACTTTATTACAAATACCATAAAACAATAAGTTTCAGTGCAAAGCACATCTGAATTGAGGCACTGTCCCATGTGTATGCAAGGACTTTATTACAACGTTTTACTTTTTCCAGCCTTGGCATCTATCATAGATCCACAACCTTCCAGTACATATATATAAGCTAAGGCATTATACCAGATTTATGTAAGGACTTAGATACAGAAGTGCAATCAACTCCAGCATTAACAGCTAGTACCATAAAATCACGAGTTTCAGCAGGAATATACTTGTGTAACATTGATTAGCTTAGATAGTCGCTCAACATTGGTCAATCTCGAGAATGGTCATGCAAAATCAACTGGCCGAAAGTCCCCCGTGGTGAAATACGGGGGCTAGCGAATGAAAAAAGAGTCAGGCAATGTCCTTGTATCTTGTTGCGTACAGGCGAGTAAAAGACGGAATCATCTTAATAAGCCAAGGAAACATGAAATACTGAGTCCAACCTGGTTATCAGAGCTGCCCCGAACGACCTGCACCGCAAGGAAAACGACCCATACCAAAAGCAAAGATGTAATTTTCAGAAGTGGATACTGAGGCTGTCTCCTCATCTCTGAATATTCAAGTAGAGGCTTCTCAAGCTCCTCATTCCGGCACTTCTGATCTGAAACATTATCACACGATTCGAACACATCATTGTCCACAACATAATCACATCCGGCATCTTTAGCAGATCCAGAACGTATGTTCACTGAATGCAATGCAGAAGTCTCGCAGTTCCAACGACCAAAAGCATTACGAAAGCATCGATAAGTCATTAGGGATAAGACGATGATGAGAAGGACCGTGATTAACCAGCTCGGGGACGCAACGTTACATATCACGCCCGCAGTTATGCCAAGTAGTACGTTGGGAAGGCAAAGCAAAGAAACCTGGTAATCGATCAAGGGCCCAAGGCCATCTTCTCTGCGACGGAAAGAATACCAAACAAGATTGACAGAAGTACCACCCAGAATCATACAGCTCGACAAAGCAGCGGAAGTGTTGGAGTTGAGCCCCAGTAGAAGGTTAAAAATAGGCACATAGAGACCACCTCCACCGATGCCGCCTGCGCTCGCCAAAGTTGCAGCTAGAGCACCACATACGATCGCAATAATGACTCTCCATATTTGTAGTTCAATGCTCACTCTCCCTAAGCAGCCAGGAGGGATGTAAGTTGCCTGTAACGCCTGCATAATGGTTGCATGTGGACCTGTTGCATACCAATCCATCCCTGAAGTTCTCTTGAGGTCAAAAGACGAAATTACGTTATAAGAATTCCGATAGGCAGAGGATTATGCGGCAATGGATCATACAAAGAGCTTTGCTTATCCCGAATCGTCAATGATAACTTCACAGAATCGAGGATCCGGTCGAGTTGCCGATAAAAGTAGGATAAGGAGGTTCAACGACAACGAACGACGTGCCCAAATCTGCTGTTGATGTTGCCTCTGTATTTCTGAGTGTTGCGAGGGTATGTGCCCAGAGAGAGAGAGAGAGAGAGAGAGAGAGAGATTTTCTTAATAAAGAGCAGTCATACGAGCTGTACGACTGACGTGAAGCTACAGAAGGGACATGAACCTGCTGCAAAAGGAAGGTGATGGAGCCGCGGAATATGGTAAGATTGAAAACCTAAGTAAATGTAGCACCTAGTACATGCAAGTGTAGAGGATGCCGCAGACGTCTTTTGGCAAGATGGAACCAGCATGTCCACGAGGCCACGAATAAGGCAGACACAGAGATAGGTTGAGAGAGAGAGAGACATGTGTTTCAGTTGGTGCAACAACGGGAATTCTGTTTCTTCTTCCTGCTAAGATCCATGAATCATGGCACGGGAGAAACATCTGATGGATTCTATACTCCGAACCAGCTTCGGAAGGTTACGAGTCACGATACTCTGTTCATTCACTCCATTCTTTATAGACCCTTATTCCTACAATGGATGATCCAGAAGACTCGAATGAGTTCGTAAGTATAGAAAAGTGCAATTGAGAATGGATGATCCGTATCCTTTTATCATAATATTCCATTATCAATCGGCAGTCCATCATCATCATCGTAGCTGATCTCTAAGACTCAGGCTTGTGTAGATGATGATGGAGTTGCCAGGCCGGCCACTTTTTGACAAATCTTAAAATGTGACGAGACTCAGAGGTGCTTAGATGATGAAGTGATTTGTCATAACAAGTTAAAGCCAACATGTGATGAGACTCACATGTGTTCGAAGGATGAAGTAAGAGTTTCATGCCATGAGGGAGTTGAGAGCCCGGCTACTCTTTTAACAGATTTTAGCATGTGATGAGACTCTCATGTGCTTAGATGATGGATTGAAAGTCTACACATGTAAGCATTCATCATAACGAACTTAAAAGGTCAACTTTTTCTTTCCAATGAGAGCCAACATGATGTGAAGAAGTATACCCTACTTGATACACTAGAACCACCTTTTGAGTAAGATGGGAAAAGTTATTGAGAAGTTTTGGTGTGTCATAAGCCTCTATGGTGGGCTGGAATCCATATATTTGCAAAATTTCCTCTCCACAATACACATATGCACAAAAATAATGAATCCCTATATACTATTCTTACCATGTTAATGGAGAATTAGAACATAGGAAGTTACTCACCAAGTCATTATCTACTTATACATGAGCTCTACTCTTGGTGAACTCTAAGGAGATGTAGAGAACAAGACCTCAATACTGTCCTTACATGCTAACCAAAAGTTCGAGATGCAACCTCCAACACGTGTCCTTACATGCTAACCAAAAGTTCGAGATGCAACCTCCAACACGTGGTCCACTGGTGGGAAAGAGAAATACAATACAAATAACACCATTGGTGGGAAAGAGAAATACAATACAAATAACAATTGGTGTACAACACCAACCTTCTTCATAACATATCAAAATTGATGTGCTTGGACTACTACTCACCACACACACACACCCTTTAGTATTAGAGTTTTTCTCAACAAGAGGTGTGATAAAATAGGACAGAGTGCTATATAGAAACATTTGTCATTCCCCAGATACATACGACAAGACAAGTCGTACTAAACGGAGTAGCCAAAATTTCTCATGTCCCCTTTTTTTCCCTGCCTACAACCTTGAGTCAAACTCTCACTTGTTTGTATGCGAACATGGTATGTAAGCCCAATGCCCATGCAGCCATTTGTACATGGGACAAATTGAGTATATAAAGCTATTCAATCGAAAACCATCCAAGTCTTTATCAATGTTTGAACAGAATGGGGAATGCAGGGGGATATTTCTTGTCTTAATCTCCTCCCAATTAATGATTAGGTATTGGATGCTTGTTTTTGTAGTAGGCACATGCAATCATTCATATATGAGATAGAAAATAACATGAGAATATAAAAGTGTTCAATGAATCCCATCCATTTTGTTTTTCATTGTTGAAATTGAGGAGATACCACATTGATAACGGAATTGTATGGTCTCAATCTCCTCCCAAGTAGTTGGTGATATGTGGAATTGGATGGTCTCAATCTCCTCCCAAGTAGTTGGTGGTATGTGGCTTACTTTTTGTGGTCCCCACTGATCCATGACCTTTTTCTCTTTATGGAATTAGATCCATGTTCACTTTTAATGGTCAAACATATAAAGACAGCACATACCTTTCAAATACAAAATAAATTTTATTTTGTAAGAGTTCAATCTGATGAACTACTGTCTCCATACAACAGAAAATTTCTCCATAGAATAGAAAAATATTGAAAGAACAAACACATGCCCCTGAGGACCCTCTTTTTCCCCAAAATCCAAGAGTTATGTCAAGCCGATTTGCTGGTGAGGAACCTCTTTTTTTTCATTTTGCCTTGTTCACATTTAAAACCTCAGCTCATTTCAAGTATAGTTTGATATGATGATTTGAGTAAGATTTCCTTCAGATATTGGAAGCCATTGATATATTGTCATGAAGTGTGGGTTTGCCTTTATATGTGTGTGTCTACTACCTCTCTATCTCATGTGTGAGTGTGAAACACATGCCTCCTTTATTCATATTACAAGAGATGTAAGCCCCCTAATGTACTAGAGACTTAAATCACACCTCCAGTGTAGAAACATGATCTTTAAAATCAATCCTAAGAATTTTAGAAAACCATTGGTGCAAGCCCCTAGCAGATCCTTGGCATTGCTTTCAAAAAGATGTGTTTTCTTTAAAGTGAAAACAAATTCCTTGATTCTTATATATACTTACGTGTCTACATCCTGAATTGATTCAAGTCCCAAAAAAATTTTCCTCAATAGGTGCCAAAAGTTGTAAAGGAGCCAGAGATGTGAGGGGAAGTTTCTTGCAACCACATCTTGATGTACTTGGACTTCCTCTTGCGTTTCATCTTGTATTGCAATAAAGGCTGAGATCTAGAGGGGCCATAAGTGCCTTTCAAAATATCATAGTATTATTTTGCATCCGATTTCGTAAAGCATTTAAAATTCAATCTTTGTACCAATGATCAACATACTTATCATGTTCATGTTGCTATGAGTGATCTTTGAAGCATGTTCCCTTTATAAACCTACCCTATTAAAAACTTCATAGTAGCAATAGAGAAAGAAATTCAATCACGACACATCCACACGCTAGGAAAAAATGGTGATCCCCATTCTAAGCATGCAACATATAGAACCTGATTTGTGAATTAGAGTAGCAAGGGACACAATATTAGTTTCTATGATGGGTACCTAAAAAGTGAGGTATTCCGCTAAAAATGGTACCTACCAATCCATGCTACTTGAGTCCATTAATCTTGTAAATTAAGTGATGAAATGCTCATTAATGAAGGTACTTTAATTGGATCATGGATTTTTTTTTCTTCCATGTATCCGATTCTCAAACTCATTTGTAATTAGGGCTAGTTACATCCAAAAAATGATACATAACATAACTTTTTGTGTGGCATTATGAGAAAAAGAGAACAAGGTGAGTACATCTTTTCCTTGTAGTATGTTGAAATCAAATCAATCATAACAAGACTTCCGGTATGCCTAGGTGATATAACAATGCATTATGAGAGAGGAACCAATGATTGGGCAGGACTTCTTCTCCCAAAAATGGCTGACTGCTTGTATGACTTGTGAAGAAGCAAGAGAGGTTCATTATTACTTGAAAATATTGGATTCAATATGATGAAAACAAGAAAGCCACCTTAGATGATGCAAATCTTGGTGAAGAGTGTGTTATATATGGGAAAAGAAGATGAAAATGCATTGATCCATATTTTGCACTAGCTAAACCCAAGGGATCAAGAAGCTAAACCCAAGGGAGCAAGCAGGTTCACCAAGCCATCTAATCAACAAAGGAATTCAAAAATGGATGTGAATTGTAACAAAGTAAGTCTATGATCTAGGGTCTGACCGCTTCAGAGAGATCTGAAAACGGACACCGTTTGGTCACTCATGTGTACAGCTGAAGATCTCGAGACTAGACTTAAGCATAAGTCCATGTGCTCTCTTAAACAAGTAAACCACTTAGCCTAGTGGTTAAGTCTCAGGCTCAAACCCCATGAGAAGCATGGGGGGAGAGAGCCTTCTAACTCAAGTTAAGGTGAGTTAACTTGAGTCCAGTGAAACTTAACTCGAGTGGCGAGTACACCAACCACTAGTGGACTCTGGTGGAAGGTACTAAAGCAGTGGTTGAGATCACTCCAGCTACCAGTAGACTAGTGGAAGATATGAAAGGCGTGGAGGAGATTGCACATGCACTTGTGGACTCTAGTTACATTTGTGGTCCTTGTTGATTCAAGCAGCTATATATATAGGCAAAAGGTTGGGAGGAGATTCATCTCTCTAGCATGTGGTGGTCGTAATTCCTTATTTTCTTGGATTGGTATCAGAGCATTGGAAATTCTATCAAGAGGTTTTCAAGTCTCCACGGAAAAAAGCACGAGCTCATGAAATGATCGTGTGAAGGAATCAAAATGTAGAATATCAAGTTAGAGGTAATGACGGACACTTCAAAATTATTTTAAGGAGTTGAAGTAAAAAGGTACTTTATCAAGAGATGTTTAGACTTTAGGATAAGTATCACTCACCCATCAATGTGAATATAAAATAGAATGGTATGGGGCACCAGATTTTATACTCAGATTGATGTAGGAAAGATGGTATGGGGCATCGGACTGTGGATGATAATTATATTTTAGTCCCAAAATAAATCTTGAAGTTAGATCTGATCCTCAAGGGAACTAAATACTTCAAAGGAGAAGTTTGAATTCAAGGAGGATAAAAGTATGATCTCAAGATACTTCAAGATCAAGTATGTATGAAGATACGAAGTAAGTAACTTCCAAGTTCTTGTTGAAACACTTTAAGTTAAAGTGTTGATGATTTGGAAATCTTTGATAAATTTCTAAAACAGTAAGACTTTGACTTTGAACTGAACCTTTTAACTAAGGATAGATTGACTAAGTTAAGCACCAAGTTCCAAGTGTAACTTGGCAAATTCAATTCTTTGACTCAAAGCAATGCACAAGAATTGCATTCCTAGTAAGGAGTCATAAAGATTGAATATAGACATGAATCTAGTCTCAAGTAAAGCATTATTTGAGTAAAAAACTCATCAATAGAACCTCATTGGGTCAACACACTGATGTTGGGTATTACACTAGTATCTTGTGGTTGGATGATGTTTAGATTTACTCTATGAATCCTTTTGAGAATCGAGTTCCTTTATCTTAAAGCTAGAAGAAAAAAATGCTTCAATAACTCGTTGAAATAGATTGTTAAGAAGTTAAAGTCTTGGGTCATTAAGTATTTGACTCATATCAAGTTTATATCTTAGAAGATTGAATTAGTTATACAAAGTTTTAGTTATTTCCTTGCGCTTTCCAAATATTTTGGAATTGACTGAGATATGGTATCTAATTCCTTTCGCAAAAGTCTAGGGTTAGTTGATTGGAACTAGATAACTAAATTAAACATCCTAGATAGATGTTCTATATAAGAACTTATTCAATCTTCAAAAGATGATAAGTCCAAGATTGACTTATTCATTTGGGTTTGCTTCCATTAACTAGAATAACTCTCATGAATTTCTAGAGTTCAGTACACTCTAGAACATCGAAGTTGAGAATTGCTCATCACATTGACAATTCCCAAGAACTTAAAGATAAAGATTTTGAGTAAAGTCCTCAGCTTGATAATTTTCATTTTAAATTTGAATTGGTAAAGATATAGTAAGGTTGAACCAAAGTAAATGGAAAACTTTCTCCTATAGTTTGCATAGGATTTTCAAGCCCCTTAGGACGAAGTAGTCCTCCAGTCGGGTGAAAAAATCAAGTAATTGTTAGTTGGGAGTTAACCATTGTACAAACATCCAAGTCAAATGTTTGGGACAACCAAACTTCAAGTTTTCCAAATCAAATTCAAGTAAATCAAGAGTTCTTGAAGTCTTGCGAGGGATAAGAATCCCACTTTCAATACTAAGTCCCTGTATCACTTATGCCCAGAAATGGACTAGTAATTAGAATCCATCCATTTTATATGTGCCTAGATCGCACATCGAGAAACAATGAAGTGACTAGGGATATTTTTAGATCCACCCTTATAATTCATTCACTACTTTGACTTTGACCAGTTTATCAAAGTGCAAAGCCAGACAATGTTTTGAGTCATTTGGGCAGGGATCCCACCACAGAGATGAGACATATTCTTCTAGTTTAAAACATGACCATGTTCATCCGGTTTAAGAACATGAGGCTCGGGGGTTGCCTATGATTACTATATAGCTTTATTTTTTAGGATGAAAATCTTTCCCAAGGGAGGAAGGATGTAATAAAGTAATTCTATGATCTAAGGGTCTAATCGGTTCAGACATATCTTAAATCGGACACCGTTTGGTCACCTGTGTGTATAGCCAAAGATTTTGAGAATAGACTTAAGCATAAGTTCATGTGCTCTCTTAAATAAATGATCCACTTAGCCTAGTGGTTAAGTCTCAAGGTTGTGAAGGAGGAGGTCTTGGGTTCAACCCCCATGGGGAGCATGGGGAGAGAGTTTTAGACTGATCCTTCCTCTTTCGGTCACTCATATTCACTCTTCTACAACCTATTAGGTCACCCATCTCATGTATATTCAGATTTCTGTCCATACATCTGAAGATATTTGTTATATTTGTACATTCACTCTTCCATCTATTTATGTTCACATAGAGTGGTTGAGAGTTTTGCTCCCACATTGTAAATTGACATTTGTATATATGATAGTGTGAGTAAGCAGTGGCTTACGTGACACTTTACACATGTTGTCTAATCTCTCTCTATCTTTGTCTCATCATTTGTATGATTAAATGTGGTATGTTCATGTTTTGTCAATATTGGAAGATTGCTAAATCTGTGTTGTTGATCCTGAATCTATGGAACTTGGACCTGTGGTATTACTTATGGGCCTACTAAATTTCCAACATTTGGTATCAGAGCTCTAAGGTTTTGGTATTAGAGCTTTAGGGCTTTGGCATCAGATCATTAAGGCTCATTCAGATTCCCAGGTTCCCAGACTTCCAGGTTTACAACATATGATTTACAGAGCATCTTCTAAAATTTGACATTTGACATACACACTTAATCTAGATGAGTAGAGATTTGAGAATTAGACAATTCAGTCACATGTGTATTCATCACTGTGAAGTATGAAGTTGATGATCTGTTAGCAGCCGAATACTTTTGGAAAAGTATGAAAATTGTTGTATATTATTGAACAATGCATTGTTAAAGTATTATATTATTAATGTATTAATATGTTTTCGGTGTTTTTGATATAGCAGCTGAAGGTTCGTGAGGAGCGTGCAAGGCGTGAAAGGGCAAACATCAATAATCGGAATAATTATTATTTAGCTTGTAAATAAACCCGCGTAGAAGGTTCTATGGTTAGAAAAGTAATGGTCAGAATAAGGGTCATTGAAGACTGTAGTTTCTGTTATTGAAAGCAATGGCTTTCCATAAAAGTTATCAACTTTTAGTTTCACGCCTGCTTTTCGAAGCCGCCCTCTTGTAACCACTCTTTTCGACGTAATCAAAATTCCTATAAATACATGCACTCTGTGAACTGTCGAAACAGAGTGCATGGGGGGAGATTGCACCCAATCTTGCGTTCGGTCTCGTCTCTTATCGTCTCTATTTTCTGTGTGTTTTTCTGCGTCCGTAATCTCTGTATGCGCGTGAGCAAGATCTTGACAACAGTGGTATCAGAGCTCTGCACGCGTCAATACAGAGGGTTCTGCTCTCTGTTCGCGATTCTGATTTCCGATCTCCGTCTCCGTCTTCGGTTTCAGTTTCGGTTTCTGTTTCTGTTCCGGTTCCGGTTTCTGTTCCAGTTCCAGTTCCGGTTTTTGTTTCTGTTCTAGAACCAGAACCTACGTTTACACCTACGTTTACACCTACGTTTACTCTAAGGCGTCGACTAAGGCAAAGAACTTAGGCAATAACTTAGGCAATACATTGGCAACATTGGCACCCAAGGCTCCCTTGGCAGCCGTTGGCTACGCGCGAGGCAATTTTAATTTTTGAGTGGTAATAGAGAGGTTTAGAGTCCCTAAGGTAGGAGGATTTAAACCCACAACCTCCTAATTTCAAGGGAAGTACTTTGACCACTCCACCATCTCTTGGAGTAGTACTCAAGTCTCTCTCTCTCTCTCTTACTTGTGGAAGGCGCTCGCGGCGATTTCAAGGATGGACCCAACAAAGAATCAAGTGTAACTTTCAATCCGTAGGTCGGATTGAGGCGTGTAATATACCGTTGGAAAGCTCTCGGAACGAACTTTACAATGAGCTAGCTTGGAAGTGTGAATTCCTTCAAAATCCTTGGGTGGCACTTGATTGAGTGTTCAAGATACCAAGCAAGGTTGAGAGCAAGGATCCAAGAGCACCATGGAAGATTTCTGTAATTCACCTTTACCTGGAGTTTCATTCGAGCAAGAGTTAGAGATTACGAACCAAGAACTTCAAACACTTCAACAAGCCATACAAGGACGTTATGCTATGCTTCAATTCGACGGACGAATAGATGGCCGCTTTGTCTTATCATGGCTATCCCTATTCAACGATTTCTTTTCCGATGGGTTATATTCAGAAAATAAGAAAATCGAGTTTGCCACTAATTATTTGGTCGGAAGAGCGCAGCAATGGTGGAATGATCTTTGTCAGACTGCAGATTGTCCACGCACATGGAAGGATTTTCAAGAAGAGTTTTGGGATTCATTTCTACCTTTAAAGTTTATCCTACATGTTTGATAATTGTGATGCATTTACATATTGAATTTAGTTTATAGGAGCATATTCAAGTTTTGCTTGCCCAAATTCATTAGAAAGACTATGTCCGCATCTCACAGATACTTTTAATAACTTAACACCTCCATGAACATTTCCATGCATGTGTTTTTACATGGAACATGCCTATGTTTTTTTTTCGTTCAGTGATGAAACATGTGACTGGCTATCCATGTTTATTATTTTATCAACTGAGGTCAGTTGTCTTTTCAACTGAGGGGCATGTTATGAATTATGGAGTATGTTGAACAAGTAATTGTTGGAGTGTGTTAAATTATTAATGTATTATGGAAGATGTTGGCCAATGCATTGTTGGATTGAAATATAAAATAGCCAATGCATTGTTGGATTGAAATATGGAATAGCCAATGCATTGTTGGATTGTAACATAGAATATGTTAGCCAATGCATTGTTGGATTGTAACATAGAATATGTTAGCCAATGCATTGTTGGATTGTAACAGTAACATGGAATATGTTGAACAATGTATTGTAATTGTTAGAGTGTTAAATTATTTTATCAATTGAGGTCAGTTGCTTGTCAACTGAGAGGCATGTTGTATATTATTGAACAATGCATTGTTAAAGTATTATATTATTAATGTATTAATATGTTTTTGATGTTTTTGATATAGCAGCTGAAGGTTCGTGAGGAGCGTGCAAGGCGTGAAAGGGCGAACATCAATAATCGGAATAATTATTATTTAGCTTGTAAATAAACCCGCGTAGAAGGTTCTATTGTTAGAAAAGTAATGGTCAGAATAAGGGTCATTGAAGACCGTAGTTTCTGTTATTGAAAGCAATGGCTTTCCGTAAAAGTTATCAACTTTTAGTTTCACGCCTGCTTTTTGAAGCCGCCCTCTTGTAACCACTCTTTTCGACGTAATCAAAATTCCTATAAATGCATGCACTCTGTGGACTGTCGAAATAGAGTGCATGGGGGGAGATTGCACCCAATCTTGCGTTCGATCTCGTCTCTTGTCGTCTCTATTTTCTGTGTGTTTTTCTGCGTCTGTAATCTCTGTATGCGCGTGAGAAAGATCCTGACAACAAAAATACTTTACAAAAAGTATTGTTTGAAGACCAAGATTTGATGAAGAGAAGGCTACTTCAAATTCAAGGAAGAACAATGGTTTGGAGAAAATGAAGGAATCAGATCAACATCAAATCACAGGTATCAGTTTCTACTATTAGATTATCATTTGCAGGTCATATCTTAGAAGAGCAGTTATGAAGAGATTTGAAGGATTCAAGGAGTGATTTTATACACTTTAATCATTTGAAAGTTAAAGGCTACATCCAAACAGGTATCTAGAGGTTTTTCTAGAGAGTTTCGAGAGATCTCTTTCATGGCAAGAAAGCTCATCTAAGAAGACAAATTTGGAGATGGATGAGTTTTGTGTTCAACCAATTTTTTGTTGTAAGTTGGTTGGATATCCAGGTACAAAATTTGATCTAGAGAGGTAACTCTAGAAAGGTAATTCTATCATTCAGACCGAAGGTTGGTGAATTTATTCATCTCGGACATTTGAAGCAGAATTTTGATTCAGAGATATGAGGAGATGGTAAAACATGATTCTATGCTCACTTCCATTTGTATACCATGTTTGTTTGGTCTCTTACTCTTAGCACTAGAGGAAGAGAAAAGTTCATTTGAAGAGGTCAAGAGTGTTTGCTACTTCAAGATGAAGAGAACAAAAGGTATGGAAGAGAAGTATGAAGATGTTGACATCATCATCAGGTGGAAGAAAGATGCAGAAGAAGAAAGTCCAATATTTCCAAAAGAAAAAGTAAGACTTCCTTTTCTCATATATTTTCCATATACTTTTACTACTTTATCCTCTACACCCAAAGACAAGTCTACGAGAACATCTTGTGTGAAGATAGTTTAAAGAAGAAGCAATTTCTTGTTTTGCATGATACTTGGTCGTGTTTTAGTACGTTTTGATAAAGAATTGCATTGAGAGAAAGAAAAGCAGCAGATATATGTTTGGACGCATATGTGTATGAGTTATGTTTTAGTTGAAGTTTTTGAGCAAGTAGCTATATATTCCCTCAAAGAATTCTTGGAGTGTCAATACAGAGCTACTTGGTATATGACAAGTTGTAGAGAAGTATATTTCTTCTTTATCTAACTCTTGAGGTCAAAGAGTTTTTTGTAGCAGATATTTAAGACTTGGGTTAAGTTTTTATGTTTGGAAAGGTTACCTCATATTCAATACTTTCAGAAAACTTCAGAAAAATCAGATTTTTTGATATACCAGTCAGTTGAAGAATCTACTTTCTATGATTGTCTAGATTTTTGGATACATGTTTGTATTAAAAAAGGTGTTCCATCACATCCTATCACTTGATTGAAAAGTGGAGTTAGTCAAAAGAAAGTCAAGTAGATACCATCACATTTCACCCGGGTAGAATATGAAAAGATGAAGTATCAACTTGCAACTTTTGGAGTTCTCAAGGTGAGAAGTTTGTCCACTTATGTTTCAAGTAGGAGTTGCAGATTCTTGGGAAGGATTTAGTTAAAGAAAAGTTTTACAACTTTATGTAAGAAGCATGGACACTTAGAGACATTTAGGTAGCAAATCAAACATTCAGTCATGAAGGTTTGATGAGAGCAGATTCTATTTAGATATTTTGTTGGAAAGATCATAGATCTCATATGATCTTGTATGATCTTGGATGATCTTGAATGATCATGAAGATCTTGAGTATTTATGAGTCAATTGTCTATCCTTTGTTTGTGAAGATTCTTAGCATTGAAAGAAGTAAGTCAAAGATTCAGATTCTTTCAGATTTGTGTTGTAGAGGAATAGAAGAAGATACTTGTTATGTTGCAGAAGGTTATGAATCCCATAATGCTTTTAGCAAGGTTTTTAAGATAGACCAGCTAACCTTATTCTATAATTTGGGAAGCTAAGTAATGACAAGGAAAGCTATTGGCATGTGCACAATGCTAATAAAAAGGGTTCAGAGATTTTGTTTCAGATATAGGTATTGATCACTGAAGATCAAATTTATTGAAAGAAAGAAGATGTTCCAGATTTCATAAGGTCTGATATATTTGAAGAGTTCTTGATACTATTGTTAAATCATCCAGGGGGGTGATGAAACATGAAGACTTATTTTCAGCCATATGTAAAAGAATGCAGAGTCATATCTACAGGTATTCCTATTTGAGGTATTCCTATATTTCCTTTGTCAGGTTCTCTTTATGTTCCAGCTTTGAAAGAAGAAGGAAGAAGGAGAATGTCTGGAGAAAGTTCCTGTTAGGTGTTCCTATTGAAGAGAAGGTTCCAGAGTTCTATTGAAGAGAAGCTTGATATTTCAGAGAGGTATGTTTTAGAAGTGCACACATATATGTTTATACCAGATTCTGAAGGAAAGATGTATGAAGGGTTTACAGATGATTATATGATGACATCATAGATATAATATTTTTATGAGACTCATGAGTTGATTTCAGTTGATTTCAGTTGATTTCACTTGAGTTGAGTTGAGTTGACTTGAAATACAGTCAGAGATGAGCCAACATTGTTCATAATACACTAAGTTGTGAGTTGTCAGTCACAGGGTCCAACATTCAGTTCTTGATTTTGTATTTACATGACACGGAAGAAGTACGTTGAGAAACCTTTCGTAAGGTAAATGCAAATATGTGGATCCTAGTGTATGTTTTCAGGTTTGAGAAGACAGGAGGTAGCAGGTTCAGAGTCAGTACTTGCTACATTTGTTGGCAAGCAGTGATTGCTTGATGTGTACACTATTGGATATCTAGTTTGCATATTTTCTCAGGTATTATGGTTCATATTCAGCAAGTTCAAGTTTGAAGGAAAGTCAAATTCAGTTTTGAAGAAGACTTTTGAAGAAAAGGTCTGAAAGTCAAATCGGGAGTAAAGGTTTGAAGCTTATGAAGTTTGCAGATCCAGTTCAATTTGTACCAATATGACATTGCAGGGGGGATTGTTGGAATACAATGTCAAATACTACATTATCCCATGGTCAAAATTTGCATAGTTGACAACAGTTGTAGCTGTTTGTATTAGTTTCCCTACAAGAAAAAGGTGAAAGGCCTAGTGGTTACATCCCTATCCTCCTATCCAATCTACCTAAGATCGATCCCCAACTCCGAGCTAAAAGCATACGGACATCAAACACGGACGACGGGGAGATTTCATGAACGCTTTTCCCGATTAAGTTACGAAGAACGATCGTAGCACGTTTTAAGCTTTATTGTTAGAGCTTTTCAAGGGATAAAATACTATATAAGAAGTATATTGGTTCATTGTTATGTATCCATCACCTAGTTTCAACACCAAGCTTTGGAGAGCTTTGGTACCTCAATAGAGGTAGTGCTTTTAGCACATGGGGCAGCCATGGTGCTATGTTGAAGCATGTTGAGGAGAAGCTATGGAGTTCTTCTTGGAGAAGAAGAGTGTGCTCACACTCTTGCTTATGGAGAGGACTTACCTTGTCATTCACATGATGTATTTGAAGATTGTCTTCTACATGAAGATTTCGTTTTACTTCAAAGACATTGGATGGTGGTTAACATAAGATTTGCATCTTATGTTAAGTATTCAGGCACATATTCTCTTTATGCACACAGGTACTACTTGGAGCTTATGGAGGCCATAACATCCATATCAAGAGGATTCCTATTTGGCATAGGTACAAGAGAATCAGTACGTATATGCTTTATGCATATTTGGATGAGGTGTTAGAGAAGATATGTTCATATGAGTTTGAGGATTTTCGGCAGCAAACTTGTTAGCATTCTCTGCTACTTTTGTAAGTATGTGATCTTTTCACACATGTATCTAACTTAGGGTCTTCCATAGCCTAAGGTTAGATGAGGGTTTGTTGATTATCATTTTTAGACTGATCGTTCCTCTTTCGATCACTCATATTCACTCTTCTACAACCTATTAGGTCACACATCTCATGTATATTCAGATTTATGTCCATACATCTCAATATATTTGTTACATTTGTACATTCACTCTTCCATCTATTTCTGTTCACATAGAGTGGTTGAGAGTTTTGCTCCCACATTGTAAATTGAAATCTGTATATATGATAGTGTGAGTAAGTAGTGGCTTACATAACACTTTACACATGTTGTCTAATCTCTCTCTATCTTTGTCTCATCATTTGTATGATTAAATGTGGTATGTTCATGTTTTGTCAATATTGGAAGATTGATGGAATCTGTGTTGTTGATCCTGGATCTATGGAACTTGGACCTGTGGTATTACTTATGGGCCTACTAAATTTCCAACAGGAAAGTGGAAGGTAATAACTAAAACTCTGTATAACTAATACAAACCTCTAAGATATAAAATTGCTATGAGTCAAATACTTGATGACCCAAGACCTTAACTTCTTAACGATCTGTTTCAACAAGGTGTTGAAGCATTTTTACTACCTTGAAGAGAAAGGGACTCGATTCTCAAAAAGATTTATAGAGTAAATCTAAAAATCATCCAACTACAAGATACTAGTGTGGTATCCAACATCAGTGTGCCAACCCACTGAGGTTCCAATTGATGAGATTTTACTCAAATTATGCTTCACCGGAGACTAAGTTCATGCCTATATTCAATCTTTAGGACTGCTTATTGGGAATGCGATTCTTGTGCATTGCTTTCAGTCAAAGGATTGAATTTACCGAGTTACACTAGGAACTTGGTGCTTGACTTAGTCAATAAAATCCTTGGTTGAAAAGATCAACTCAAAGTCAAAGTCTGACTTTATAAAAAATTTATGAAATATTTTTGAATCAACAACACTTATCTTGAAGTATTTCATGATTCAAATAAGAACAAGTCTTTATTTGAAAAAGAGGATCTTTGAACTTACCAACTTGATATCTTCTACTTCCTTGATCTTGAAGTATCTTGAGATCATTATACTATTCTCCTTGAATTTAAACTTCTCTTTTGAAGCTTCAATTCCCTTGAAGATCAAATCTAACTTCAAAATCCATTCTTGGACTAAAAGATAATTATGATCCCATGGTCCAATGTCCCATAGCATCTTTCCTACATCAATTTGAGTATAAAATATGGTGTCCCATACCACCCTATTTTATATTCACATTAATGTGTGGGTGATACTTATCCTAAATTCTAAATATATCTTGATAGAATACGATTTCACTTCAACTCTCTTTAAAAAAAATTTGAAGTTTTAGGCATTACCTCTAACTTGATATTCTAGGTTTTGATCCCTTCACATGATCGTTTAATGATCTTGTGCTTTCCTTGGGAACTTGAAAACCTCGAATATCTATTCTTCTTTGCTCGATTTTTTTAATGAAAACCAGTTAGAATTCCAAGTACTTGAATTTTCATAGATTCAAGTATAATTGAATTATTTTTTACCAATTTGTAGTGACAAGAGCTTTTTACTTCTTGTCTTTAGATTCCTTACTTATTGATACTTCAGGTACCTACCCCGACTAGGACTTTACAGGAATCTCTCTACTATTTAAGTCTAAGAATTTGCTCATGCTCTCTAGATTTGTACCAAAATCCCTTTAAGGATAGGCAAACATTATGTTTTACCTTCCACATACCTAAGTACCACCTTCATGGTTGCAAACTAGATTTTTGGAATTTCTCACTCTATTCAAACTTGGAACATCATACTCTTTTCACATTTTCCATTGGATAAATGGAACTTGAGTGAAAATTCCTCAAAAGGAATTTGATTGCCAATACTTGGGAAAATTTCAGAGTAGTTCCAATCGCAATTGGGACAACCTTGCCAAGCTTGACATGGCGACTAGAATAAAGACTTAGTCTTTATCTATAATATCTCTAAAACTATCGAAAGCTCCTTTTCTTACTCATAGGATTTTAGAGATAAAGTCCAAGCATATACTAATGCCTTTCAGATTCTAAGGCTAAGGACCTTTGATCACCTCCAGATGATATCAACCATTGGACTTTAAGTACCACTTCTAGTGGTTTGGAATTTCTCGGGAACTACTTGTTGTCTAATGAGGTTGAAGAATTTCATTCTCACTACTTGGGAGAATATTATTCTTCAAGGATTTAAGATTCATTCTAGGGAATCAAATAACCAGAGCAAATGATTCATCTTGGAACCTTTTGCAATACTAAAGGATATTTCAAAGAAATTCTTAGATTTTCAAACAATATCCAGAAGCTTTACTGGTTCAGATGTGTTCATTTCCTGAGTATCAAACTAGAGAATAAATATCCCAATCCACTATGAAAGTTTGACTTGAACTTTCATTTATGTGATATTGATTCCTATTCGTGAGTTTGATACAAAAATAATGCTATTATGAACACATAATTTTGAACTTTATATCTTGTTTAGGAAAACTTCAAAATTATGTGTTCATAGATGTTTTCCTTAAAGGGATTTTGATACAAATCCCCCACACATTAATGTGAATATAAAATAGGGTGGTATGGGACACCAGATTTTATACTTAGATTGATATAGGAAAGATGGTATGGAACGTCAAACTATGGGATGATAATTATCTTTTAGTTTGAAAGTGGATTTTGAAGTTAGATTTGATCTTCAGGGGAATTAAAGCTTCTAAAGAGAAGTTTAAATTCAAGGAGAAAAGTATAATGATCTCAAGATACTTCAAGTTCAAGGAAGTAGAAGATATGAAGATAACTTCAAAGATCTTCTTTTTCAAATAAAGACTTGTTCTTATTTGAATCATGAAACACTTCAAGATAAAGTGTTGTTGATTTAGAGATATTTCATAAATTTTTGACAAAGTCAAACTTCCACTTTGAGTTGATCTTGTCAACCAAGGATTTGATTGACTAAGTCAAGCACCAAGTTCCTATTGTAATATAGTAAAGTCAATCCTTTGATTGAAAGCAATGCACAATAATTGCATTCCTAGTAGCCAGCCCTAAAGATTGAATATAGCCATGAACTTAGTCTCAAGTGAAGCATCATTTGAGTAAAAATGCATCAATTAGAACCTTAGTGGGTCGACAAACTGATGCTGGATACCACACTAGTATTTTGTGGTTGGATGATGTTTAGATTTACTCTATGAATCTATTTAAGAATCAAGTCCCTTTCTCTTAAAGATAGTAAAAATGCTTCAATACCTTGTTGAAATAGATCATTAAGAAGTTAAAGTCTTGGTTCATCAAGTATTTGACTCATAGCAAGTTTATATCTTAGAAGTTTGAATTAGTTATACAGAGTTTTAGTTATTAGCTTTCGCTTTCCAAATCTTATGGAATTGACTCAGATATGGTATCTAATTCCTTTTACAAGAGTCTAGGGTTAGCCGATTGGAACTAGATAACTAAATTAAACATCCTAGATAGAAGTTTTGTATAAGAACTTATTCAATCCTCAAAAGATGACAAGGCCACAATTGACTATTCATTTGAGTTTGCTTCAAGTTAGCTAGCAAAACTCTAATGACTTTCTAGAGTTCAATACACTCTAGAACAATGAAGTTAGGAATTGCTCATAAGATTGACAATTCCCAAGAACCTTCATCTAAAGTATTTGAGAAAATTGTCCTAAGTTACAATTTTCATTTTGGATTTGACTTGGTGTTGGAAGAAGCATTTTTTGAAGAAAAATATTTGTAAAATGTCAAAAAATTATAGAAATATTTATTCAATTGATGTAAAAATGAGGAAGAGTCTTCCTCATGTAAATTAGAATCATATGTATTTTTTCTAGAATTTTTGGAAGCTCTTTGATAGCATATTTTTAGATTAAAAGGGAAAAAGACCAAAAATCAAGTGTGAAAAGGGACACTTGAAAATGTATAAAAGATAATTTCCTCTATTTTGAGAGGGCTGGTTGTATTACTTGTGCTATCCAAGCAATTTGAAGAGCTCTCCTTGCAGAAATCGTGTTTCTTCCTTTCAAGTACTTTCTTTAGATTTGTTGAGTCTATTTTATGTGTGATCCAAGGAATTTGCAAGCTTCTATTGTGTATTTCTGATTAATGTGTATGAAGAGAGGAGATTCTTGATGTATGGAGTGAGAAAGTGCTGAAGAATAGAACTGGAGATGAAAATCGTCAATTTTCACAGAATTGTGATTGTCTCGTCTGAAGGTTACAGGTATCATTTTTGAGATTTGACTTCATAATTGTGTTCTGTTGAGAAAATAACACACTTTAGGCACCAAGATCATTGGAAATGATGTAGTATTGCTCAAGATAATCAAAACCCTAGAAAATTCTCTTCATCTTCATTATTTCTCAGAAATCCAGTCATATTTTCTCTTATTTTTTGGATTCCATCATCTAGAAGGGGCTGTGGTCTTTGTATACTTCCCGGATTGACAAATGTAAGATGTATTGTTGATTCTTTATGCTAAAATGATTGGAGAGGACAACTCCAAAGGGTAACAACAAACACTTGGTCAAGCTATAGTACGGTTGATCCAAAGTAAATGGTAAACTTTCTCCTGGGGTTTACATAGGATTTTCCAACCCATTAGGACAAAGTAATCCTCCAGTCGGGTGAAAAATCAAGTAATTGTTGGATGGGAGTAAGCCATTATACAAACATCCAAGTTAGTTGGATCAATCAAACATCAAGTTTTCCAAATCAAATTCAAGTGAATCAAGATTTCTCAAAGTCTTGATTGGGATAAGAATCCCACTTTAGTTACTAATTCCATGCATTGGTTGTGCTCAAAAATGGAATAGTAATTGGAATCCATCCATTTCATATGTTTGTGCCTAGATCGCACATCAAGAAACAATGAAGTGGCTAAGGATATTTTTAGATCCACCCTCATAACTAATTCACTACTTTGTACTTTGACTAGTTTATCAAAGTGCAAAGCCAAACATTGTTTTGAATCATTTGAGCAGGGATCCCACTACAGAAATGAGACATGTTCTTCTAGTTTTAGAACATGACCATGTTCTGATTTAAGAACATGAGGTTGGGGGGTTTCCTATAGTTATGATATATAGCTTTATTTTCAAGGACGAAAATCTTTTCCAAGGGGGGAAGAATGTAATAAAGTAAGCATATGATCTAGGGTCTAGGCAGTTCAAACAGATCTAAAAACAGACACTGTTTTGTCACTTATGTGTATGACCAAAGATCTCAAGAGTAGACTTAAGCATAAGTTCATGTGCTCTCTTAAACAAGTAAACCAATTAGCCTTGTGGTTAAGTCTCAAGGTTGTGAAGGAAGAGGTCTTGGGTTTGAACCCCATGAGTGCCGATTACACCAACCACTAGTGGACTCTAGTGGATTGTACTAAAGCAGTGGTGGGGATCAGTCTAGCCACTAGTAGACTCTAGTGGAAGATATGAAAGGAGTGGAGGAGATTGCACATGCACTTGTGGACTCTAGTTACATTTGTGGTCCTTGTCGATTCTAGAAGCTATATATGCGGGCATAAGATTGGGAGGAGACTCATCTCTCTAGCACGTGGTGGCCGTAATTCCTTAGTTTATTGCATGAACACCTCTAAGTATGCATGGAGGAGAGAAAGAAATTCATCTTCAAATTTTGGTACTCTCTTTCTCTCTCTCTCTCTATGACTCTCTTTTTGTGTGTGTTTCTCTCTCTCTATCTATATGTCTCTCTATCTATCTATCTATCTCTCTATCTATCTATCTCTCTTTATAACTCTCTCTCTATCTCTCAACATATTGATTATGTTCAGATGTTTAGCCCACATTGCTATCCCTCTCACTTGCCTGGATCATGCCAAGGGCAAAGATTTTTAATGGACATTTGAATGTGACTTAGCTTTTAGGCATCTTAAAGTATTGTTGATTCAAGCACCTGTTTTACAAGCCCCATAGTGGACTCAACCATTCCATGTTTTTGTGGAGGCCTTTGATATAGCTATTGGTAGTGTTTTGATGCAGATGGTCGGTCATTCATGGTATCGGCATGTTTACTATGCTAGTCAAAGAATGATTGCCACTGAGAAGAATTGTTTGATAATAGAACGTGAATGCTTGGGGTTGATTTATTGAATCAAAAAATTTTGTCATTATTTATTAGGTATGTAATTTACTTTTCATGTAGATCATTGTTCTTTGCTATATCTCGTTAAGCAGCAAAATCTGATTGGAAGACTAGCATGGTGGGTACTTCTTTTACAAGAATTTGACTATGATGTGTTACACAGACTTGACTCTTTGCATATAGTTGTCGACTTCTTATCTCAATTGGATAATGGAGAACCTCTCGATGGAATTGATGATTCTTTTTTTTGGAGGCTGAATTATTTCATGTAGCAGATAGCACTAAACCAAAATTAGGAGCTCCAACTTGGTATGATGAAATGTTATCTTTTCTTGCAATTGGAATTCCTCGTTTGCATTTACAGTCTACGGCCCAAAAACAGTTAGCATTACGGAGTCAACATTTTTCGATCATTTTAGAGAGGTATCTAGTTCAGATGTGTACCTCCTCATGAAGTAACTACTATAATTATGGAAGCACATTTCGAAACGATCAAAGGACAATGTGGTATGGAGTTAACTATAAAGAAACTTATTCAAAGTGGATTATGGTGGTCAATAATTCACAAAGATATTCATTATTATGTGAAACAGTGTGATCCTTGCCAACAGACAAGAGAACCCCAAGATATTCATCGTTTCCCATTACAACCTATACTTCCTTTGAAACCAGTTTGTGGCATCCTATGGTAGGAAATTTCACCACAGTATTAATTACTGAATTATTTCCACGCTTTGGACTCCCTCTAGAATTAGTTTTAGATCATGGTGCTCACTTTTTGAACTAGATAATTAATGCAATTATGGATTATTATCATATCAAACATGAGTTCAGTTCTCCTTATTATCTTAGAGCAAACGGATTGGCAAAAAGTACAAATAAAGTGTTCCTTATGATGCTACAAAAACTTCTTATTGAATATCATCTAGTCAAATGGGAATAATAGCTACCTTTGGTTTTATAGGCTTATTGTACCTCATACAAGGTTTCAACAAGATTTGCACACTTCAAATTCGCATATGGTATGGAGGCTATTGCACCTATGGAATTTACAATGCCCAAATTAAGGATTGATGTTCAAACTTGTTTGTTACCTAAAGAGTCATTTTCATTTAGGATTGATATGTTACTTGAACTAGAAGAAGACCACATCAAAGTTTTCTCCTCATGCAAGAAGTTCAACAGTGACAGTGGTGTTGGTATGATCATCGTTTATGGACACATTTATTACAGATTAATGATTTGGTATTAGTTTTTAATGAAAAAATGGAAAGGCAAGCATGAAAATTTAAACTTCAGTGGATTGGTCCTTTTTGGATTCATGTGGAAGTAGGTCTAGCTACTTTTCAGCTAGCCTCACTTGGTTGAAAAGGTTTATGAACTGCAATGAATGGGTCCAAACTTTGACCCTATCTCATGTAGATCAATGGAACTATTTCTATTATAGTGTACATATTTTCTTTTAGTTCTAAATAAAGTAGTGCATTAATGCAATATGAAAAATATTTGCTCTCATCTGAATGATTAACTGAGTTATGATTGATGGCAACTCGAGATCACTTATGGTAGATTCGTCTTTATCATGAGGATTTCACACCATTCAAGAACATGCATACTCAGCTTATAAATTACTTCCACTACTTGTTATTTGAATGGTAGAAAGTGTGTATTACTTGTTTTACTAGTCTAAGTGCTCTTGATCCCTTTTACTAGAATACCCTTTGTGTATGAACACTCTGCCAAACCATCTTCAAGATGACAGGTACCATTTTACCCAACGTGTCGAGACTTATTGATATGAACCCTTTGTAGATCCCATTGTGATACCTCAAACACACTTAGATTGGTTTATGCGTCAAAAACTTCTTGACTATGCATAGATGGATTGGCCTCAATTGCCAAAGCATCCAATGACACATTCATTTGTCTAGTGCAATGAGCAGTTGGAAGAAAATGGCAAACAATATACTATACTAGAGCTCCAAGTTGGTTTTAACATTCGACTCATTGTTGATCCGGAGTACATAGCAACCTAGCTATAGTTAAGTAAGGAAGAAATTATAGTGCCCTCAATTTTGGTTTCTATTGAAGAAATGGAAAGGATTTTTGGAAAACCTTGTTTGAGAGAGTAAAAATATGCACGAATGCTAGATTCTAATCCATGGAAGTTTGGTTTACAACTAGAAACATTGGCAGTTAATCTAAAAAGTGGGCATTGTGGAGTCTCGCAAACTCTGTACTCCTTGATGGTTGATGCTGCAGCAACAGGAGGACAAGCTAATTGGGTAGAAATTATATTTTGTCCCATGAAGAAGAAAATATATCAACTTTGTAGAGTATCCAAAAAGACTCAATAGCTGGATACCAAGATCAATGTTATCTTTTCACTTTTACTCCCAATAGGTCCACTCCCTATGATAGGACAGTTGGAAGTGGTGGAGGAAGCGATATTCCTCCACGAGCTTAAAAGCCAAGAGGAAGAGATTTTTTATAGAGGAAACAGAAAAGACAAGCACAAAAACGAACATTAGGGGAAAAAATTAATCCGGCATGGGCCTTGTAAGGATCCCTAATTTTAGGGATTAAGCTTAATTTTGTTCTTGTTTAAGGGGACAAAGTGCATTTAATAGGGCACTTTTTAGTAGGCTGGAGTAGGCTTTTATAAGGCTTTACTAGGCTCCTCTCATTCTTCTTCTAGAGAGAGAGCAAGAGAATCTACTTTCCACATCATCAAACTTGTGCATGTATTTGAATAAAAAATGATTTGTTTTTAAGTCTCATTTTGAGTGTATATTTACTTAAATGGGCCCATTTTTAAGTATATATGTCAAAAGTCACTTTTTTTTACTCATTTTTTAAAGTTTCTTTTAGAAAAAATATGATTTTCAAACTCCCTTCAAAAGTAAGTGCCACATCATCAAATCCATAACTATGCTTCCTCCAAAAAATGATTTTTTTCCATTTTCAGCCATACATAGTGGAAAAACACACTTTAACCCATCCACATACAAAAAAACACATTTTCTTAGAAAAATGTATGCTTTAGAGTTCCTTCCAACCAGTTTTCCACTTTGTTTTTTATATTCTTGGTCATTAGCAAAGATGGTATTGACATGTATTAGAAACTTCACACTAAAACGTCCTCGTGCTCCTGCATCAACAAGTATCCATGTTCGTGTGTTTATAGAGTTTGCTCCAAATACACAATGCAAAAATGATGTGGATTCTCAAAATGAATGTCATGTAGTTGGAGAAAAGAGTATTGATTTTTGGACTGATGGTTCACTATATCCTCGTGATCCAATATCTTCTTACTATCCAACATTCCATAACCTCTCAACTTTACTTCTGTTCATTAGTGTGGGTGAAGCTAGACTATTAGTTTACTACAAGCAATTATCTACACGTTCACATGCTACTACTAAGTATTGGTTCCAACAATATCAACTCCATCATATGAAGATGTTCATTTTAGAAAAGCACAATCATATCTTTACAAAAACAACTTGCACAGTTTGAACACGATATGGAAGCAAAGGAAAGCACAATTGCAAAGTTAAATGCCGATCTCCAATAGCTGAAAGAGACTCCAGTTGGTATGAGATATAGGAAAAGAGCATTATCATCCTTTGAAGCTCTTTCAATAGATGGTGGAGCATGCAAATAATGTATTTATGCAACAAGGTGAGTGTTTGTTTTACTTTTATATGTTTTTATGAAGGTTTGAAATTGAATATTTCAGTGTATAGGTCATTTATTCAAGACATGAGTGCTTCATTAACAACACAAGACCAATTCAAGTTGATGAATAGTTGTGTAGACAAGAAAGAAATCACTTTTGCTATAGACACACCTATAGGAAAGTGCATTATAGTTGTTGTTCAATTTGAGTTCTCAAAGAAGTTAAAATACCTTATCAAAGTGCAAGATGTGCAAGATGTGCAAGCGATGTCATGGACACAAAGGAAACCATCCGAAACCTTAGATTCCTTGCCACTTTCTATATCTCATCATTGGTTCATAATTTGGAGAAAAAAATGCACCCATTGTGTCTGAAACATTCCAAAACCCCAAGGTCGATTGTCTAATTGCTAAATTCTGACACTTAGAGGTCTTGTTTCCTTGATGACATCATCGATAACATCATCAACTCATAACCACCCTTGGAAAATCTATATAAGGAGGGGTTTGCCACATACATACTTAGTCTTGCCAATGCTAGTTTTGGGAGCTCAAGGAGTCACAATCTCCAAGTAAGTACTTTCCAAGTTCCTATTCGAGTTCTAGTCTTGTGCCTTGTTCTAGTCTTGTCTAGTCTAGTATCTTGGACATCCTATTGTAATCTCATAGTATGAGATCTTGTCGAATTAATTCTTGTATCTAGTTCACCTCCCTAAAGGGAGTTCTTGTAATGTTGATATCCTGTTTCATACTTATGATCCCCGGTTGTGGGATCTCGTGTACCATCTCTAGTCAAGTTATCCATACCTATCAATCTCGGGTTGTCAGAGTTATTGTATCATCTACATATTCTTGTATTATTCTCCCTATGTGGGTGATCTTGTAATCAGAAGTATATTTCCAAAGTCTTGTCTAGTCTACTTAGAGAGCACAATCTAGTCCTCCCTCGACATTTTGGCAAGACTAGATCCTATCCAAGACCAGGCACCATGGATTCCCTATGCAAGGAGATTCAATCTGCCATAAAGGACTTGATTTGGCATGTCCACGAGATGAGAAGATTGCTACAACAAGATGATCGATCAATTTCAAGCTATACCGTGAATATCGAGATGTTGTTTCATGGAACTACATATCAAGAAGACTACATGGTTAATCAGTTCCAAAGTGATCCTGAAGTCAAATACCTCTTGCTATCCATGCCTCATACAAATACCTTGAAGGATGTTATCAATCAAGCAATTGAATGTGAGAATCATTTGTTCAAAGGAAGCCAAGTCCAAGAACTAGAAACATTGAGTAATCAAGACACCCTTCATCAAGAATATGAATCAAGAATCTTTGAAGATCAACAAAATCACTACAAATGATGTGGAGCATACACATTATGAAGATAACAAGACGACAAAGGACAAGAAGAACTTCATGTTCAAGCAAGGAGGTAAGCATACTCAAGTCTCTCCATCAAAGATCTTGGAAACACCACAATGTACCAGTAGAAGTTTGAAGGATCTATCTTGTGAAGACCCCATGCAATTGAATGATATCAAGGTCGGGCGACTTACTCCAAAGGAAAGAAAGCATCGAAAAGAAACTAGATTATGCTTTTATTGTATAGATCATGATAATATGGTATTCAAATATCCTAATAAGAAGAAACAAGTTGGAATTAGGACTTCCACAATCACCATCCCATATCAAAGGAATCATCATTAGAGTCAAAAGATAAATACATCCCATCATAAGAATCTGGCAATTGATTCTATACCTTGATATATTACAAACCCTTTCCAGTTTCATGATGGATATCCATCATCATCTTGTTCCAATACCACATAACAAGAACTCTACAAATACCAAGAGCTAAGAAGATTCAAGTTCTAGAAGATCTCACAATCACATAACCGCTCCTCGTGGAACTCGTCGCTTGAGGGGGAGGTGATGTCAAGGACACAAAGAGAACCATCCTAAACCTTAGATTACATGCCACTTTCTATATCTCATGATTGGTTCACAATTTGGAGAAAGCAATGCTTCCATTATGTTTGGAACATTCCAAAACCCAAAGATCGACTATCTGTTTTGCTAAATTTTGACACCCAAAGGTCTTGTTTCAAGTTGATGACATCATCAATGACATCATCAACTCATAACTACCCTTTGAAAACATATATAAGGAGGGCTTGGCCACATACATACTCAATCTTGCCAATGCCAATCTTGGGATCTCAAGGAGCCACGATCTCCAAGTAAGTACTTTCCAAGTTCATGTTCAAGTTCTAGTCTTGTGCTTTGTTCTAGTCTTGTCTAGTCTAGTATCTTGGACATCCTATTGTTTCCTATTGTAATGTCGTAGTACGAGATCTTGTCGGGTTAATTCTTATATCTAGTTCACCTTCCTGAAGGGAGTTCTTGTAATCTTGATATCTTGTTTCATACTTACCATCCTCACTTGTGGGATCAGTCCCGGGTTATGGGACTTCTTGTATAATCTACATATTCCTGTATTATTTTCCCTACGTGGGTGATCTTGTAATCATAAGTATATTTCCAAAATCTTGTCTAGTCTAGTCAGAGAGCTTTATCTAGTGCTCCCGTGATAGGCAATATGTGTCTAAGTGGGCATTAGTAGAAATTGTTGATATATTTTGGTGGTGATGTGTGTGAACACACTAGGACCACCGGGACACTTTTTTCCCTCTTTAGGAGGTTCTTTTCCCTTGGATTGTATATATGCTTATAACCCTTACCGGTCACTTATCTTTGTACATTCTCTTGGTAATACATTTCATATTGTGTTTTCTTCCAAGCTTCTTCTTCTTCTTCTTCCTTGTGCTATTTGTGTGCTTCCACAGACCTCAAACTCCAACAATTGGTATTCATAGTATGTGATTGCTTCATCTAGGGCATCGTTGACACCCCTCAAGTCATAGTCTCAAAATTGCACAAAAATGGGTGAGCATATTGAGGGCGATTAAGAGTTCAAAACAACTTTGCTCTGTGGTGTTGAAATTGTGATCCGAACTCAGTTGGGCCCTCGAATGCACTATCACAATGCTTGTGCAAGAAATTTCATCTTTTTGTGCCAAAATTATATACAGGTTTCAGTTTGCCAGTATAAGCTCCTTGAAATCTGCTATAGGTTTAGTAGAACGTGATAGGGTAGTTCTATTCAACATTTTTAGATAGTCATTTTTCTACATCAAGGTATTTTAGTCAGTGGCCATGGCGAAAAGCACTAATGTATTCCGTATGCTGGCTATTGAGGATAAGTTGGATGGTACCAATTACCCATTATGGGCTTATACGATGCATCATGTATTGGTTGCAAAAGGACTGTGGAATATTATGCAAGGTGTTGAAAAACATCCTATTACACCTGCAAATATAATTACTAAAGGTGATGCAGATGGTATTGTTCGTGATGCGGTTCCTATTGCACCTATCATAGAGCAACTTCATTGGGATGGTAGAGATGCTCAGGCACATGCATTGATAGCCTTATCTTTCAAACATACCATTATTCCTCATATTTGGTCCTGCAAAATAAAAGGATGCTTGGGATACACTTACCAATTTATACCAGGCAAGGAATGAGTCACGTGTTGCTTACCTTTGAAAACAATTGGATAGTGAGAACATGGATGAAGGAGATTCCATGGACAATTTTTTGACAAAGATCAAAGATTTGAAGGAGCAATTGATTTCTATTGATGAAGTCTTACTTGACAGTTCACTTGTGCAGACTGTTATGAATGGTCTTCTAGATTCATATTAGAGTTTTGCTTCAACTCTTTGATTGTTGATGAAAGGCAATCCAAATGCCTTAACATTTGAGGAGTTAGTCTCTCTTCTATTGTAGGAAGATCAGTTTAGGTAGAAGAGCTCCATTATGCATGTTGCAGATCAAGCTTTCTTGGCTATTCAGAAGGGCAAAGCTAAATGGATCTCATCTATTAGTAAGCAGAAATCTAATAATTTTGCACAGTCAAAGAAGGATGACAGAGATGAAAAGAAAATAGAAAAGCAAAATTTTTTTTGCAAATAATGTAAAGGAAATGATCACGTCATAAAGACTTGTCCAAAACATGCTGCAAAAGAGGCAAAGAAAAAAGAGGTTGGAATGGTTGTTGTAGAAGCCTCTACACTCAAATCAGAGTCTCCAAATCTTGTGCAGAATCAAGAATGGGAGTTTACTATTGTTTGCAGTTATGACCCATCTTGTCATTAACAATGCATGTCTATAGTAGACTCAAATGTTTGGTACTTTGATAGTGGGGCAACCAAACATATTACCTCATAGCATAGTTTCTTCACTTCACATGAACCAACAACTCCTCTTATCCTATCATGGGAGTTGGTAAGATCATTTTGCCCATTGCTAATGGTAGTTCTTTTACATTAGTATGTGGTTTATTTGTGCTAGGGATCAAGAAAAACATGTTATCAGTTTCAACATTAGCCAAGATCAGTTTTGTTTTGAAAATTTTTGATGACATATGTACAGTTCATGATCTCTCTAATGGCAACATTATTGTTGCTTCTGGCATTTTATGTCATGGGTTGTATAAGCTCATAGATTATGCAAAATCTATGAATGATTCAGCATGTGAAATTCAAGATTCTCAGGCTATGTTAGATGCAAAGCTTTGGCATGCAATTTGGTCATCTGAATTTTGCTAGTTTGCTACACCTATAGAAATTTGAAATGGTGTCCTCTGTGCCCAAACTTCAAGATGTTCCTTTAAAAGGGATGTGAATAGTCAAGATGATGGGAAATGGGAGCTTTGGAAAGACCTATGTTCGATTACGACAGACAATGATAGTCAGGTTGATCTCATTAATAAACAACAGAAGTTTTGGTCATCCTCAGATTCATTGTTATATTTGATGGGTTTGGTTTCCACTAATGCTTCACAATGAGAACTATTCCAAGTGACTTTGAAGGAGTTTACCCAGTCATTCATCCTATCATAGGGATAAAGCAACATTACACATTACGTATTAAGTTTTGGTTACATTTTTTAATACGTTTTTAATACCATGTGTATATCTTATTGAATACACCATGTGAAAGGCTATAAATAAAGGTGCCCTTATTCATTGTAGCACTTTAGATCCTAAGAGAATGGAATGTGCAAAGCACACTGCTAGAAAGGATCGTCTCATCTACCCTAGTCATGTGCAAGGTACTCAGTGTCTAGCATGGATGACACCCCACAAGAAGCGTTGAACCACAAACCACTCTTCTAGACAAAACTCAAGTGCAAGCACACACTTTGGCAACATTCCATTGTGGGGGAATGAAGCTTCACAACAAGAGGGAGATGTAACACAAGAAATGCACCCTTCCCCTCCTAAATCTGATGATGAACCCCCACCTAAGACATCATTCAAGGAAAGGCCCAAACAACAAGGATGAAGACAAGTAATAATGGAGTCAACATCAAATTTAGAGGATTTCCTCTGATGAAGAAAATGTTAATGAGCTGCCATGGAACCATGATCAAATCCTAGTGAACCATGGAGTAACACAAGGAGGCAAGACACTACCTATAGGACAAGGGCAAAGACCAACTGATGAAGAAAGAGAACAAAGTCAACGTGCATATATGGTAGAGCATGTAAATGATGAGGCAAGACCATCTAGGCATGCTCCAAGAAGAAAGAAGAAATATCAACCGCATCATAGACCACAACGACCACAACCCAACATCCCTCCAAATGCAAGAGCAACACAAAGGCACAAAAAGCAAATCATAGCCTTTTGCAGAGATTCAGCATTATCAAAAGTTTGTGGAGATTCTTATTCCACAAAGACCATTTCCAAGAGTTGTAAAGGAAGAGCTCCAAAGCTATTGTGATAGACTTTGTATTCAAGGGATAGCCATTGAGTCACTCCAAGAAGCTATAGAGCCATATTTAATATCAATGTTGGAAGAATCTAACTTGTGTGCTATGCATGCAAAGAGAGTGACAATACAACCTAAAGATATGTAGCTAGCTAGAAGGATTAGGGGGAATAACCCTTAACATTTGTAAACTCTCTTGTTGAGAGAAATTTTTGCATACTCCAAATGATTAATATGATCTTCTTCTTATTAAATTTGTTCTCCAAAGTGTTTGTCTCTGAGTCTACATGTTTTGAAGTCTATATGTATCCTAAGTATCTAAAAGTGTCTCTATGTCTTTGCACATGAGTATCTTAGTTTTACACACTGTTTATGAAGTTAAGAAAATATTTCAAGTACACGGGGTGTGTATTTTTTGGTTAAAGTGCTTGCAATGGCCAAGAATAGCCCAAAAAAGGCCTATCATAGAAATGTGGGATTGGGCCGTGCAAAAGTTTTCTAGGGCCCAATCCTGCATTTCTTTGGCTTTTTATGCATTCCTAGGCCTTCAAAAGCCAATTGCACAACATAAACTTCAAAGAAACATTGATTTAACTATGCAAAACATATGAAGTACGTTGTAAAAAACATAAAGGTACAATAGACAATTGAATGCACATGGGAATTGAAAAAAGCATAATTTCTATTTTAAGTGCTTATAGTTGGCTCTTGGCCTTGAGCCTCTGCACTAGATTCTTTCTTCTTTGAAAAGATTGTGGCAATTGGTAGTTCAAAACTAGTTGGGATATTACATGGGGGTCTATTAATCCAAGACCCAAAGCAATTCCTATTTGACCTAATAGTTTTTCTCTAAAGTTAACTCCTAGGGTAGTAAGGGCGAAGGAATTCCTAAACAAAATTACACAGTTGGTCCTTTGCATTATTGTCAATGGGCACAAAAGATTGCTCAAGGCCTTCAAACACTAAGTCATGAAGTGTCCTTCATGGGAATAGTCGTTCTAGATAATTACAAAATCTTCCTTGGGCAATTTCCAATGTAGTTTGCCAAGGAAGAGCCACTGCCATGGGCAACCCAGTCACCACCACTCCTTGCTATGAATTTATCCACTTCAATTGCTTCCTCCACATAGACATTTAATGAGTACAAATATGAAACATAGTCAATCATAAATGTCATTAGATACTTACATCTTGAAGCCTTTCTTCATCCTCTCCTCTTCCCATTGCATCGAGAGGAATGGAAGAGTGAGCCATGCCAATTCACTCCACAACAGGGGATGTTGGAATCTTCTTCTCCAAAATTCTTTCCCTTGCTACAACCAAATCCTCTTCAATGCCATTTTGGTTTGCATCACTCAAAATCTCCTCACACACAAAGGCAATAGTTTCTGCAACTGAATCACCAAATGGAATGCTTGATTTTTCAATTTTGTTAGAAGATTTGTTCTTGGGAACATCAGAGATTGAGCAAAAAGTACTGAAGCATTCATCAAGGTGTAGACCAAATGCCTTCTCAATATCATGTAAGAATAAAAACTCTTCTCCATCTACAAGCACCACAAAAAACATTTCCATCTATAACCCTGACAGAGTGGGTTCCAAGGGCTCCAAGTTAGAGGGTGGATGATTTTGTGAAGTACTAGCTTCATTTAATTTGTCCAATACCCCAAGAGGAAATTGTTTACTTATTCTTTCACTCTCTTCTAACAATTTGAGATCTTTTGTTTGAGGCTCCTTTTTATCATCTACAAAAATGCCAGTACAGTAACAAGATGAGATAGGTCCATGGGTGTCGGTTCAGGCTCCTTATTGACAAAGAAGATGGTTGTTGCAATGTAGGATAAATATTTTCTTCCCATCTTCCTCTTCTTATTAAATTGCTTGATTAATGGCACCGTGTCATGTACCAAGTGCCTTGCATCCTCAGCAACAGTCATGAAACACTTAAGATGCTTTGCAAAGGCCTCATATCCTTTATGGATGTAAAAAAGTGGGTCAAAAGGGGCCCATTTACACTCATATGTTGGAAGATCTATGGATTATCATAAGATATAGAACTCCATATAATCAGTAATTTCCTCTATCACATCAGAGTTCATGGTTAGTGTCCCTTCAAGATCAGGGACTCTATAGACTAGGTCATACAAATTTGTATGACCTTTGTAGTCTATGTTATCCAAGAACTCCATGGAAAGATCTTGAGAAGATTTGATGGCAGTGGAAGGTATGGAAGCAGCCATTGCGTGTGGGCCTAGTATTCTGTTGGCTTGCAAGAATCTCTAGCTCTTTGTGAGTGCAAATGTGAGAAATGAGCACATAGAACGCATTTTTCTAGCATTTTCAAGTTTTTAGAGTGACTTGGCCCACTTTTAAAAGTACATAATAAAACAGTGAAAGTTAAGAAAATGAGTTTCTAATGACAAAATAATGTATATAACACCAAATGATATCAAGATTTTTGCATCAAACCAAATGTTTAAGCATAACATAACGAAAAACAACATGACCAACCACATTTCAAAGTAGTGAACATAGAATTTTGACATTCCAAAACTTTTAAAATTACCATTGCAAATAAGAAGGTATATACAATATCTAGCATGTATTGTTTATCCTAATTTTTACAAGTTTCTTGCAAGTGGAAAAACCATGAGGTAGAATGACTAGGACCCAAAAAGTGACATCATCAAGTTGCAAAAAATCTATGACAATGAGAGTTTAGTTCCATCTTTACTCCAATCTAAATAGCTTTCATTTTGTATTCCAATGTTCTTCCCACCTGTAATCAATTTATAAAAAATTGAAGTTATAAAACTAAAATAAGCAATAATGAAAAGATTACTAATACAAGAGCACAAAACATTTCTCACCTCATGTCCTTGTATTTTAAATTTGGATTGAGTTATTCCCTCAAAGCCCATAATCACCAACTGTTCTCTTAGATTAGCCAAGGTCAAATGATGATTCACTAAAATAGTTTCCATTTCATTTTTGGTCAATTGAAGCTTTATTTTAAATGAATGTAAAGATCCCTTTGAGCTTTGAAATGGTATCCATTGGCCAAGTTTGCACATCCAATGATCATGGTAGAATCTAATGTACAATGAAGTGTGTTGTTTCAAATAGCAAAATCCTATACATGTTCCACCTCTTTTACAAAGATATTTATCACCTTTTGCAATTCCTTCTATCATACTAAATTTTCACCTAGAATACTTTTTACTTGCTCATATGTGGTATCTTTACACATGAACATGGTGGAGGTTTTTTGGAGTGAGAATCCTTGAAATAAATATACAAAACACTGGATGGGAAAAGACCAGTGCAAACCTACATGTAATAAAGTAAGTCTATGATCTAATGGTCTAATCGGTTCAGACAGGTTTGAAATCAGACACCGTTTCGTCACTCATGTATATGGCCAAAGATCTCGAGACTAGACTTAAGCATAAGTTCATGTGCTCTCTTAAACAAGTAATCCACTTAACCTAGTGCTTAAGTCTCAAGGTTGTGAAGGAGGAGGTCAAGGGTTCAAACCCCATGGGAAGCATGGGGAGAGAGTTTATGTAACAAAGTAAGTCTATGATCTACGGGTCCGACCGGTTCAGACAAATCTGAAATCGGACACTATTTGGTCATAGACTTACTTTATTACACTACAGATCTAGACAACTTTGTGAATTTCAAAGAATTACATATAAACATTACCATCTTGTGCTTCAAAGATGATATGGACCATATATCAGGTTTTGGCCACTCCAAGCTAAGAAGAGAATCTACTTCAATTCTCTCTAACCTTCCAAAATGAAACATTACAACGATGTACACATAGAGATGAGTATCTTTTTCCTCTCAACCATATGCCTCTATATATAGCTACTCTAATCAATGAGGACCACAAATGTAACTAAAGTCCATAAGTGCATGTGCAATCCCCACCATTCCTTTAATATCTTCCACTAGAGTCTACTAGTGGTTGAAGTGATCTCAACCACTACTTTAGTACCTTCAACTAGTGTCCACTAGTGGTTGGTGTACTCGCCAATTCAGTTAAGTCTCTCTAAACTCAAGTTAACTCATGTTAACTTGAGTTAGAAGGCTCTTTGGGCAAAACTCTCTCCCCATAGCCCAATATGTTATTGCAAAAGAATAAAAGTTGGATCACATTATTTGTTGTATTCAAGAGAGAGCACTTGTTAGTTGTGAGTGAACAACCTATGGCTTGTATATTGCATGGCCATTTGGGCCACATATCTCATAGTGAAATGGAAAACCTTTCTCATTATAGCTACTTAGCTCTGTTATCTATCTCTTATTTTTCATTTCCTTATCATTGTCAATATGGAAAGCAAACAATCAATGTGCATAAAACACAAATTGACTCTTCAATAGAAACTTCAAATATCATTCATAGAGATGTGTGTGGTCCTATGCCCACAAGATTATTAGATGGTTCTATTTATATTGTCACTTTCATAGATGATGCTACTAGAAAAGTCTGGGTATATCATATCAAGTTGAAGGATGAGGTATTGCCTACTCCAAGTAAATCTTTCTTGATTTGAGACTAAAAAAGGGAACTACGCTCAAAGATTTATGTTTAGATAATGATGAGTGTACCTCATATAAATTCAATCTTTTATATCAGTCTAGAGGGATTTATATGTCATAGCTCTTATACCCAGTACACAATGGCATAACTCAGAGGATGAGTATAACTATTCACAATAGAGTAGTTTCTATGTTGCATGATGCAAACCTCTCACAAGGCTTTTGGGCGGAAGCAATGTTGATTGTAGTTCATGTGACTAATCTTTCACCTAGTATTGCAAAACATCTAAAAGTCGCACAAGAGTTATGGATAGGGAAACCACCAGATTATGATCATCTTTGTGTTTTTGAGTGTGAATTGTATATTCATATACCCAAGAATCTTAGACAAAAGTTGGACTATAATTTGAAGAAATGCATTTTTCTTGGATATGGTCAAGATAGTCAATTTGGATATTACTTATGGGATCCTGAAACATGGTAAATGATCAAAAGTAGTGTTATCATTTTCAACGAGTCTAAGATGCATAAACAACCCATTAAGGACTTTGAACTGAGAAGAGTGTGTTTGAGGGCTAGTCCTCCTATGAGCATGCACAAGAATGATACACATAGGGATGTTCACGAGAATTTCCAATTAGATTAGTATGCAAATGTTCTTTTTTACCAACAATTGAGGCATTCTACACATTTCTCATATCCACCTGATAGATATGTTCTAGGTTTTGATTTTTTTATGTTGATAGATGTTGGTGAAACATTCTTGATACAAAGAGGTTGTGCAAACAAAGGATCGTGTCAAGTGGGAACATGCCATGAAGAGTGAATTGGATTCTATTCACAAGAATGGTACTTGGGATGTGGTATTTTTGCCAAAGGAAGCAAAAATGTATCATGTTAATGGATATGTAAGCTAAAATTCACATCAGGTAGTGCTTCTTCAAGTATAAAGCATGACTAGTTACATAGGGTTTTAGCAACACATTGTGTCAATTTCAAGGAATTCTTCTCTCCATTAGTCAAGATGACTACGTTGTGCATGTTGTTTGGATCGTTGCAATGGAGGACTTAGAGATGGTCCAAATGGATGTGAAAATGGATTTCTTACCTAGATACCTATATGGAACAACTAGAGGGTTATGTAGTTATTGGCAAAGGGGGTCTAGTTTGATGAGATCTATATGGAACAACTAGAGGGTTATGTAGTGCTTAGCAAATGGAGTCTAGTTTGTAAGATGAAGAAAAGCTTGTATGGACTTAAAGAGTCCCCTAGACAATGGTACAAAAGTTTGATGATTTTATGAAGTATCAAGGCTATTCATAAAGCAATGAGGATCATTTTCTCTATAGCAAGAGATGTTTAAATGGAAGCTTGATATGCTTGATACTTTATGTTGAGGATATGTTGATTGCTAGAAATTCCTCTCATGGCTTGCCATTGCTCGAGAAGAAGAGTGACACATTTCATATGAATGATTTTGGGGATTTCAAACATATTCTTGGCATCTACATTACTCGTGATAGGAGTAATAGATGCATATACTTGTGTCAAAGTGATTTTATATCCAAAGTAATTTACAAGTTTGATATGCACGGTGCAAAAAGCAAATTATGTTGCAGCTAGTGAGGCATATAAGGAAGCATTGCTTTTTTTCTCATCTTGCTTTTGGCATGGGTCTACCTCAACATGTACCTCATTTTCTCAGTGATAGTCAGAGTGCCATTGCTTTGGCTAAGAATCAAGTCTATCATGTAGTGGTGATTGAATCTATATGGAAGATGGGTGTGATAATGGGTGCAGTAGGAATAGATGAGCTTAAAATAGTGTACTCTATGTGAGATGAAGTGGACTGTAATTATATGACTATAGTTGCAATGGACATCCTTGTTGTCTTCAAAATTATAGAAACCATAAGTTGGATGTGGTTATTGTGGTTCAGATGGTGCGGGTGAGGTTGATGGAATGATATGACATCTATGAGCTGGTGGGGATTCTTGTTTCCCACAATTACTATCTTCAACATATGTGACTTCATGTGTGGTGTTGGCTCTTTCTTTAGCCTACCGAACTTTTCTTGTCACTTGCCGGGCTATTGTAGTAACCCCATCAACATCAATATCTTTTTGTTTTTTAGTATGGGACTTTCTATGCACATTAGTTTGAATCCCTTTCTTTCTTTTTTTTTGCTTGTTAATATAGATTAAGGCATGGTGCATGTAGCAACTTCCATTTGTTCTTGTAACATCTCACATGAATCATGGGTACCCAAATCAAATCTCTTTTTCATGTATTTCTCTACCCTAAGTAGACTCTTAGGAGATGTGCTAGATATTGTTGCATATATAGAGCCGACAAAATGAAGCCCTAGACTCAACATTGGTGGAAGGTGTGGGCATGGACTTCTTTGGAGTGGAGTGCCTTATGGGTTTCATGAAAGGTCCAAGATCATCAATTATGCATGCTAGGGAAAAGATGACATCTTCCTCTAAGGCTCGATACATGATTCTTATTACTACGTAGGTCCCGTGGAGGGTTATGTACAACTTTGAATTCTCTTTGGTCAAATGGGAGGTCAAATGTTCTAGGACCTTGGATGCAAATTTTAGCATTTTCTTATGGTGATAGTTGTATTGCATGCAATGGAGGATACTTTTGTGACAAGTAGTGTGGCATTCTACTTGATGGAAGCTAAAGTATAGTTCCATACATCCACGATTGTCATCACATCAACATCTATCTCCATTTGATATTTCAAATCATTCCAAATATTAGATGACTTATTGTCTCACACCCTTGGCATCACTATCTTGTCTATGGATTTCATACTTGGCTTGAATTGCAAGGAATCTCATATTATGTCACTATGAACTGAAATTCTATCAAATCCCCATTAAAACTTTGTACCCGTGCTCTTGGTTTGCCCTCTACAAAATTCAATAAGTCCATCAATTGAGCACATCATTCAAAATCCAATCTGATGAGAGGGGGGTTAACAAGAACTCTTCACATCCCAGTGAATCCCTAATTTCCCAGTGAATCTACAATGCCTCAAATTATTGAGAGAAAAAGTACATTTTATTGTTCTGTGCACCCCAATTACAAGGAGGTGGTGGTAGATTTATGATTAGCACCTAACTAGAAGAACTTTCCATTGATATGGTTCGTTCCTAAAAAGTATGATGAAAACAAACATATGATCAACTATTCATCTAATGGCTCATTTATATCTCAAAAACAAGAACGTGTTCAAGATGTCCATGACTTAAGTTCCAAGCTCGAGGTCAATGGTATGATCTTTAAAAGATACATTGTTATTGTTCATTATCATTATTTTTGTTCTTATCGATGCGTCAATAGATATATGTTATTAAACAATGATCAAATAAGTACGTAAGGTTTTCACTTAGTGACTATTCAAAGGATGTAACATTATTGAGCATAGTCATCTAATCACCCTTTTATACATATCACCATGATTGTCAAAGTATCTATCCATATTACACATAGATCATGCAATATGGATAGAAGAGATTATTTCTTGATCCATTTTTGGATTAGCAAATGATTCTCTGAAGTGATACTATTCTTAGGTTCAAATAAGAATAGTCCACTTGTGTGTTATAGATGGAACTTCTTTGGGTGCCTCAGGTGGTTGTCTTTATGCATTAGCATAAGAGCGTTTAGTTGGATCTTTCTTTCTCCATCTCATCTTCATAACCCTTGGTGGTGGAACTTGATGAGGTTCCTTTTGGAAGTTGCCCCTTACATGGTAAATATACTTTGGCTTCTTCAGGTCTAAGTGACCAAAACATCTATTCTTAATTGAAGCATTAGATTTGGAAATCCAAATCTAAGTGCTACCTCTCTTAGCTTCTGACAAGGCTTTGGGTATCAAAACTTGGTGTATGCTGGGAGACTTCTTCTAATAACTAGGTCACAATTGTTGATTATTTTCTTCTTCTAGGAGTTAGATGGCTGTGATTGATGTTGAAATTGGATCTCATAACTACCAAGACTTGCTATGGTTGTCTTGATGCATATACCTTTGCTTGTCTTTTCTATCCTTGTTAAATTTGATTATATCATGAGTCATTATGAAGCACATGTGAGTCATGATACACCACATACATTCATTCTTTAGGATGTGTTTGTTGTTCTTCTTGGTATGTGTAAATGGTAGATTTGGTGATCATGAACTCACCAATTGCACCAACTCTAGAGGATAGCTTGTTCTGTTCTTGCTTTCTTGTGGAAATGGCTTTCTCTGTTTCTTGCCCATCATGCAAGCTTCACACGGTTCCTTCATGTCTGCAATCAATGTTAGGTGTGCAACCATACCCTTGCTATGCATATCCTTTAGTATAGGGTATCCAATATGGTCAAATTTCTCATGCCATAGCTTACTTGTACCCACACTTTTAGTGGCTATAAGACTATACAATTCATACAAGTTGTTCCTCCTTATGTGAGTCCCAACAATGTTGTTGTTACTATCCATAATCTTAGCTCCTATCTTTCCGAAAGATACTTCATGACCTTCATTATTTATACAATCTACTTAGTAGATTTTGTTTGATTTCTGAAACATATAAAAAATTTGAAAGCTTTTTGATGTCCCCATGAGAATTAATGAAAGAAACTATACTTTCATCCTCTACAAGAAAATCTACCTTTATTGTAATGGGTTCCTTTAGAGGATGTAAGGAGCCATAAAGTTCTCTTCTGCTCATCATGTGATGAGAGGCACCACTATTCAACACCCATGAGACATTTGTTCCTAAATCTTCAACCAAGGAGAATATCTCCTCTATCTTAACAAATAATGCAAGCTCCATTTCTACAATTTTGGAAGAATCTTTGCCCTTGCCACCTTTTGAAGAGACGTTTTTCTCTTTTGCCTTCTTGATGCAACAATCTTGATTTCTATGGCCTTTCTTCTTGCAGTGGAAATAGTCTCCCTTGAAATTTTTTGTCATACTTCTTTTTCTCTCCATCTTTTGAGGAGTCCAATTTGCCTCCTTTGGCATTGTAGCATCTCCTTTGTTGCCACCACTCCTTGCCTTGATCCATAACTCTTCCTCCACGAATAAGACACTAAATTCTTCAAAAGTTAGAGCTTGAGGCTTGATTTGAGTATTAAGGTCACTTACCAACATGAAAATTTTGTGGATAGATTGAAAGACAATCCAAGCTAGATCCTTGCGTGACTTTTGTACAATCCCATGGATTCTTTATGTGATTGATGAATACCTTTGCAGTCTCCCTATCAAGAAATCTTTCTACCACTAGCCGATTCTTCACGTTTTGAATCCATGTCTAATTATGAATTTCACATTGAATTCTATATTTGTTCCATGCTTCAAGAGCCTCGATAGTATGCTAAATCAAAGTCAAAACACTATCTTTAGTACTTGTAAATAGAACATGAAGTGCATATGTGTTTCTAAATTTCTAAGCACATAGAAGATCAACATCAAGAAGAATCATTCGACTAGCATTATTTGGATTAGGTGTTTCTTGGGAATCATGATCACTCCCAAGAACAATCTCCATAAGCTCATATGAACCAAGCATAGAAGTGATTTTAAACTTCCACAGGGTGTAATTTGTACCATCAAGCTTACTTTTTATGAAGGGTGGTGGTCATATCTGCAACATTGGGATGATCGACATCATTCTTGATCTCGCTAGTGCTCCACATACTCTTGATGAGGAACCACCTTGATTCCAAGTCATAGATGATGACACATCACTTGAGATCTTCTCTCTTTTGTCATTGAAACTTGAGAATTTCTTCTTCTATGCCACTCAAAGCCTCCTAGGATATGATACCATATAAGAAAGAATAGTATCATGGAATAAACCAATAGATATGAATTAAAAAATAACACAAACATGGAGAGATGCAGATTTAGAGATAGAGGACTCCTTCTCTTGTGTAGAAGGGATCGCTCTTGGGCCAGGTTCATAGTGGATTGCCCCTTTGCCCAATGATTAAGTGGAGGCTCTCTTTTCCTTCTTCACTACATGTGGTTGCTCCTTCTTAAATACCACATTGCCACTTGCCATGATCTTCTTAGCCTCAGGGTCATAAAGCTTATAAGCCTTCTTATCTTTGTTGTACCCTAAGAAGATACATTTGATGCTTTTTTGTTGAAGCTTATTTCTCTCTGTATATGAAACATGTACATAACATTCACTTCTAAATATTTTGAAATGGGAAACAGAGGGCTTTTTACCAGTGTAGGCTTCTTGTGGAGTCTTTCCATTGAGTGCCTTGGTGTAGCTTTGATTCAAGATGTAGATAGTAGTGTTGATAATCTCTACTCAAAATTGATTAGGCAAACCCTTTCCATTCAACATGCACCTTGCCACCTCCATGATGGTTTGATTTCGATGTTCTGCAACACCGTTTTATTGAGGGCTAAGTGCACTGTGAGTTGATGCTTGATTCCTTTACTCTTGTAGAATTCTTCAAACTCTGTTGATGTGAATTCAGCACCATTATTTGTCTTGAATTTCTTCATCTTCTTCCTTGTTTCAGTTTCAACAAGCTAAAGCCATTCTTTAAAGTTACCAAAAGCTTGAGAAGTATACCCACATCTTCTTGCTATAGTTTTCGACAAGTAACATGAAGTAGGAAGATCCACCCAAGGTCTGTGTAGACATTTTTCCACACAAATCAGCATGCACCAACTCTAGAGGATAGCTTGCCCTGTTCTTGCTTTCTTGTGGAAAAGCATTCCTCTCTTGCTTGCCCATCATGCAAGCTTCACATGGTTCCTTCATTTCTGCAATCGATGGTAGATGTGCAACCATGCCCCTGCGATATATCTCCTTCAGTACAGGGCATCTGATGTGGCCGAATCTCTCATGCCATAGCTTACTTGTGCCTATACTTGTAGTGGTTGTAAGAGCACACAACTCATACATGTTGATTCTCCTTATGCCAATCCCAACAATGTTGTTGTTACTTTCCATGATCTTAGCTCTTGTCTTACCAAAAGATACTTGATGACCTTGATCAGTTATAGAAGCTACTAAAAGTAGATTTTGTTTGATTTGTGGAACATAAAACACATTTGAAAGCTTTTTGACATCACCATTAGAGTTAATGAAAGAAACTGTACCTTCACCCTCTATAGGACATCTTGCATTGTTGCCTACCTTTACTCTGATGAGTTCCTTTAGAGGCTATAAGGAACTGTAAAGGTCTTTTCTGCTCATCATGTGATGAGATGCACCACTGTCCAACACCCATGAGTCATCTATTCCTGAATCTTCAGTCGAGGAGCACACCTCCTCTATCATAACAAATAAACTCAAGCTTTGTTTCTATTGTATTGGCAGAATCTTTGTCATCGCCACCTTTTGAAGAGCCACTCTTCTCATCTACCTTCTTGATGTGAAAATCTTGGATTTTGTGCCCTTTCTCGTTATAGTGGAAACACTCTCCCTTGAACTTCTTTTTGTCGTTCTTCTTTTTGTCTCCATCTTTTGAAGAGTCCGATTTGCCTCCTTTGGCATTTGCTATGAATGCAACATCTCCTTTGTTGTCACCACTCCCTGCCTTGAGCTGAAGAGTAAGACACTTAATTCTTCAAAAGTTAATGGTTGAGGTCTAATTTGAGTATTAAGAGCAGTTACCAAACCATCAAACTTAGATGGACAGATTCAAAGACAACACCAAGCTAGCTCCTCACTTGACTTTTGTACACCTGCTCCAGCCATTTGACCTCGTATAATTTTTATGCGAGTGATAAACACCTTTGTAGTCTCCCCATCCGCAAACCTTTCTACTCCTAGCTGGTTATCTAAGTTCTGTATCCATGTCTGATTACATTTCATATAGATTTCTCATTATGTTGCATGCTTCACATGCCTTGGTAGTATGTTAAATGAGAGTCAGAACACAGTTATCAAAAGTACTTGTAACTAGAGCATAGAGTGCATCTACATTTCTACCTTTCCAAGCACGTAGAAGATCAGCATCAAGAGGAATCATTTGACCAAGATTATTTGGATCAAGTGTTTCTTGGGGCTCATGATCAATCCCAAGAACAATCTCCAAAAACTCATATGAATCAAGGATAGAAGTGATTTTATACTTCCACAAGGTGTAGTTCATACCATCAAGTTTACTTTTCATGAAGGTTGTTGATCATATCCACAATGTTGGATGACCGGCATCACTACTACTCCTGTCTGTGCTCCACTTACTCCTGTTGACAAACCACCTTGATTCCCAGTTGTAGATGATGACGTACCACTTGACATCTTGTCTCTTTTGTCATTGAGACCTCTGCAACCTCTTCATTTTTGCTTTTGCACCACCCAGAGCCTCCTGAGCTCCAATATCATGTAAGAAAATAACAACACAATAGAATAGACCATTAGATAGAGTAGAGAAAAAATGCAGACAAAGATAGATGCAGAGTGAGAGATAGAGAACTCAAATTCTCATATTGCCAAACATAATGCATTTACAACAATGGTGTTGTCCACCCATGCACTCCCAATCTGGAGCTTAGATGAAAATCTAGATAGACTCTAAATGAAGGGCTTGCTATTGTGCAATGCTATCTATAAAGCTCAACTTGGTCCATGCTTATATAGCTTTTACAATGGGATTCGGTATAGATAAACATAGTCGGGAGATACAAAATAGTTGACAAAATATACAATTTGGCAATATCTTCATGACCAGAAGTCCTATCGTCTCAGCCCTACAAGGGGGGGGATAGCCCCTTTGGACCCGGCAAAAAGGGGCAAGCCCCCCTCTGCACTCCCCCCATCAAGGTTCTATGGGAAAACTGTGTGATGTCACAGGGGCTTTATTTTTGCCTTGAATGGCAACCCAATGGCCTGGAAGTTTATGCCCTTCCTAACCTAATGGCTAGGTTCACAAGTATCATCTATGGCCATCAATGGTCACACATAGGCCTCATCTAACTTAGAAGTTAGAGTCCCACAAATGTCCGAGCTCTCACAATGGCTTCTCCTCATAATGGGCGCCTTACAACTTAGAGCACCATGGATCATTTGAGGTCACTTGAGGATCAAGTATTGAGCATACCTAACAAGTTCAACCAATAAAGTACTAATAGCCCTATTTACAAAGGAATGCCATCTGAGGCCTATTATTAGGTACATTATATCTAAGAACTTTATAGACATATAGATTAGCATGCAAGGAGACACATGCTACTCCCCATGCAAATTGATTTATGGGTCAATTCCAATTGTGACTTTTGAGTTTTTGCATGATGTATTATGATAGAAGCTATAGTAGAAAAGAAGACTCGCTTGATATCTCCAAGACTTATGTCCTAAAAAAACTTGAGGAAGTTCAAGTGGATGACTTATGCCCTAAACAAACTTGAGGAAGTTCAAGTGGATGCTGAAAGGAAATTGCAAGCAACACAACTAAAGAAGAAAAGAGATCATGATAAGAATTTGTGGAAGCACAAGTTACAAGTTGGCCCATTAGTCCTACTACATCGATTGCATTTGGAGACACAACTACATGGAAAATGTCTTCCCCATTGGGGGCTCCATACAAGATTAAATAGTTGCTCAAATAGGGTGTAGTGCAACTTGAGACCTTGTCTAGAAAAGTTCTACCTCTAATCAACATTTCGAAGCTCAAGGCGTACCAACCACCAAGCTATTGTGGTATTCTATTAAACAGTAACCAAGACCAAGGTCAACAACAGAATCATGCAAGAGGAAGAGGACAGCGTCTAGGCAGGGGGAGCCAAAGAGGTCGCAGAAATTTCCAAAGAAATGATTCAGGTAATGATAGTAAAGGATGTTGGAATTGTGGTAAACCTAGACACTTTGAACATGATTGCAGGTTGAAGAATCAAAATAATAGAAGGCAGCAAAACAACTATGCATCCACAAGTGCAGATGATTCTGAGAAGCTATTTATGGTTCAACATCACATGATGAATACAATGTCTACTGGTGTTTCAAAATCGAATGATAATGTCTGGTATGTTCATTTCACATGACCAATCATGCAGAATGGTTTAGTAGTTTGCAGAAAATGCCAGTTCTTGGATATGTTGAAACAGGTGATGATACATCGCATCCTATTGAGCATACAGGAAACATAGCATTGTCTATGGAAGACGGGAAGGTAAAACATCTTGCTGATGTGTTGCATGTTCCAAATATAACAAAGAATCTGGTTTCTATTGGACAAATGGTTGACCAAGGATTACAAGTCAGGTTCAATGTTGATGGATTATATGTAGAAGAGTACAAGTAGGATGGACGATTGGTTGCCAAAGGAAACAAAGTGAGTAGGATGTTCACCTTAAATGTGAAGATTCCTGAAATGAATGCAGCCATGTTTGCAAAAGGTGTAGGAGTTATTGTAGATATAGAGATATGGCACAAACGGATTGGACATGCAAACTTGCAAAGGCTCAAATTGATGCAGTCAAAGGAGATTGTCCATGGACTACCAAATTTCAAAGTTGCAGAAATGCAAAAGGTATGTGCAGCATGTCAATTTGGTAAACAGTCAAGAGCATCATTTCCACATGACAAGCATGTTAGTGAGAATGTACTAGAAGTAGTACATATAGATGTTTGGGGTCGAGCAAAGACCACATCTATGGGTGGTTGCAGGTTTTATGTTACTTTCATTGATGACCATACATGCAAAGTATGGGTATATTTCATGAAAGAGAAGAGTGAGGTGTTCACTCACTTCCAGAATTTTAAAGTTATGGTGGAAAAGTAGACAGGAAAGTACATTCAAACATTAAGATCTGATGGAAGAGGTGAATACATGTCAAATGAGCTTAGCGGTTTTCTAAAAAATCATGGAATTCGGCATCAGTTTTCATGCAGGTACACACCACAACAGAATGGCGTTGCTAGATGCAAAAATAGACATATTGCAGAAATAGCAAGAGCCTTAATGGCTGAGAAGAATATGCATCATTGTTATTGGGTAGAAGCTATGCATATTGTTGTATACATCATGAACAGAACTTCGACTGCTACTGTACATCAAGTTACACCTAAAGAGAAGTTTACAGATAGAAAGCCAAACCTATCACATCTGAAAGTTTT